>NW_004624915.1:51178-81372 GCF_000247695.1 Heterocephalus glaber
TTCAGTTTCTCACACTAGAGAAGCTATTTGGTATTTACACATATGTGTCCCATTTGCTTCACTTAAAGAGTATCGCCTCAATGTGCATCCATTTAGCTATAAATGTCTCTAGTTTCTCATTCTTGATGGCTGAGTAGTACTCCATTTTATTAAAAAAAACACATCTTCTTTATCCAGTCTCCAGTTGATGGGCATTTGGGTTGTTTCCAAGTTTTAGCTATTACAATCTGTGCTGCTCTGAACATGGGTGCACATATATCACTGTGGTATGATTCTTTTAATACTTTTGGAAAGATACCCAGCAGGGGAATAGCTGGGTCAAATGGGACCTCTGATCTTAGTTTTTTTTGAGGTATCTTTCATACTTATTTCCACAGTGGTTGCACCAGTCTACATTGCCAACAGTGGAGAAGGGTTCCTTTCTCCCCACAGCCCCACCAGCAATTGTTATTGGTTAATTTCTTGATAGCAGCCATTCTTTCTGGGGTGAGGTGGAATCTCAGTGTTATTTTCATTTGCATCTCTCAAATGACCTGTGATGTTGAACATTTTTTCATATGTTTATGTCATATATTTGCTATTTCTACTTCTTTGTCTGAGAAATGCCTATTCATTTCAGATGCCCATTTTTGGATCCGGTCTTTAAATGTGGGAGGGTTGATTTTTTTAAGTTCTTTATATATTCTAGATAGTAGCCCTTTGTTTAAGCAACAGCTGGTAAAAATTTTTTCCCACATTGTGGATTGTCTCTTCACATTGTTGGTGGTTTCTCTTACTGTGCAGAAGCTTACCACCATGCTGGTGTGTGTGTGTGTGTGTGTGTGTGTGTGTGTGTGTGTGTGTTTTATCACTGTAGATTTGTAATATACCTTGAAATCTGGGACTGTTATGGTTCCTGCTTTGTTCCTTTTGTCCAGGATTGCTTCTGCTATTCTGAATCTCTTCTGGTTCCATATGAATTTTGGGATTGTTTTCTTTAGTTCTGTGAGGAATGCTGTTGGTATTTTTAATGGGGTTATGTTAAATCTGTGTATCAGTTTTGGAAGTATGGGCTCTTTTTTTTTGAGGCAGGGTCTTACTATGTACTTCGGGCTGGCCTTGAACTCACTATGTAGCCCAGGCTGGTCTCGAACTTATGGCTATCCTCCTGCCTCAGCCTCCCAAGTGCTGTGATTACAGGCATGCATCACACCTGGCCTTAAAATGGATTTCTTGAAGGCAGCATGTAATTCGGTCTTTAAAACTCCAATCTGACAATTTCTATCATTGATTTCTCTCCTTTTTCTGCAGTTTCTTCTATGTATTCTTCACTTGCCCCTGATCCAGCCAATTTTCCATTTAAATATTATTCCTCTAGATTTAGTGTTCCTGTTGGATAGAATTAGAATTATTTTCTCTTTTTTAATAACATGACTATACTACAGTTTAATAATTTCCCTATTACAGTTGTTTTCACCTCTAAATTACTATGAACAATGCTCCAGTAAATAATTTTTAAAATATGCCTGCAGGTCAAAGAGGATCAGCCTCTCAAACAGAGTAGAGTTTTTTTGGGTTTTTTTCTTTTTTTGGTACCAGGGATCAAACTCAGTACCTTGCATTTGCGTGATAGGTGCCGGAACCACTGAGCTAAATCCCCAGCCAGAGTAGAGTTTTATTGCGTCAAAGACAACAGCAGCTGCCTGATCTGTTAGACACCCCCCTCAGCCACACAGACCCTTATTCTTAGGGCTCTTGCATCACTGCAGTCAAAAACAAAATTTACCTTACACTGTACAATATTGTTTTTTCTAGGTAACCTTCTTTAAATCAAAAGACAAAAGTGTGGCCCTTTTACCAGATCTTAAAATGAGGTACAATTGCATATAGATAGAATTAATTCAATATTTCAAAATAGGTAATAGAATTTTGAATGTTCCCAACAGAAATTATGTATGTCTCAGACAATAGATCTGCCCGTCTTTCTGATTTATCATTACACATCCTATGCATGTATTAAAACACCACCCTTTCCTATAAATATGTACACTTACTGTGTCAATTAAAAATAAAATGAAAAAGAATCAGACATATTCAGCTATGTTTTGTCTATAGCATAGATCAAACTAACAAGTGCAAATGCCATATAAATTCTGCATGAATAAAATTTTATTCTTATGTTTTTAAAAAATGTAAAATTATTCTAAAACTGTTTTTCAGATTGTGGGTCCAAACTCATTAAATGATTAAATAGTTTTGGAGAGCCACTATCAGAGTTATTTGAGTGAAATAGAATGGAGAGGATAGAAAATGTTAGGAAGCTTCACATGTCATAAAAATAGGATTGTTTCACAAAGCTTTGAGTTCACTTTCAGATCTATAAACACATGTTTATAAATATATATGTACTGGGCCACATCATAAACTATATTTCTTACTATGTTCACAGTGAAAAATTTTGAAAAACGTACCATGAATTGTTTCTGAAGAAAACACTATGCTCTTGAACATAGTAATTGGTCATGAGGAAAATATGCAGTGAAGGCTTGTGTTCAGTTTTGCATTATCTCTCCCAGTCTGTTGCTCTCAGTTGAGGACATGCTTTCCCACTTAACAGTAGAGTACAGTTGTTGTTCATGAGTCATGTGGGTACGTCCGGGTACTATAGTACCAGCCTCTCCAAGAACCTCCTTGATCAATAGCATAAGCAAAACCTTTTACTCTCTCTGTCTTCTCTCTGTCTGTCTGTCTGTCTGTCTGTCTCTGTCTCTGTCACACACACACACATGCACACCCTCTCCTTGTCCCCACCTGGACACTTCAATTAGGTTCATGGACTTTTAAAAGAACATGAAGGAAAACATGAGCATTCCAGATGTTTATGACGGAAAGGGTTTTATATGACTATCTGATCCAACACTCATTATTAGGCAAATAAACTGAAACTTAAGAGTACTATAGCTGTGTTTTCTGAGTCACAAAAGATTAGGTGAAAATTAAAACAGTCATGGTGTTGTCAGCCCTAGGATTTTAAAAAATTATATACTAAATAATATGATTAATTTCCACTGTAGAAAAATTAGAATGTACAGATTAGGGCTGGGATGTAGCTCAGTAGTAGTGCACTTGCTTAGCATGCACGAGATCTTGAGTTACAACCCCCAGCACTAAAAAAATGCACTGATTAACAAAAAGATGACAAATTCAAATATGCATATATTTTTTCTTTCAAGAATAAGACTATAAGAAATTCTAGGTAGCCTTGGATTTTGGTAGTGACGTTTTAGATGTCATCAAAATTATGACCCATTGAGGAGGAATCAATAAATCGACCATTAAAATAAAAATTTTTTCTCCACTAAAGATATTGTTAAAATAATTAAAAGACATGCCAGCCTTGCAGAAAATCTTTGCAAAATACATATCTAACAAAAGACAGATATACAAAGAACTCTTAAAACTCAGTTTCTTTTTTTTTCATAAACCCTAAATTTTATTTATACTTCATTAGCGTAGAAAGACCACGATGCTTCTCACACCATGACACTTGGGACACACCAGGCTAGTCAGCCTGGACTGTTTACCTCGGCTAAACAGCACAGTGCAGTTTAATAAAAGCTATACCAAAGAGAGTCCAGAATTCATTATCAGACCAAAAACTAAACTAAACTAAAATAAACACAGTCTAGGCATCTAAAAGCCGTGGGCTCCGCTGAGGGGTGAGTTCCATCCTTAGAGACAGAGCGCTCAGGAAAGATACACATGTACTCTTGGATACAGTGCAATGCATCTCTTTATATCCCTTTCAACAGGATTTGTTCAGGACAGCAGCATTGTTTTAAAATCTTTTCTATCATTTCAAAAACACTTCTTTCTTTAGCGACAGTTCCTAAAAGCACGGGACTCCTCCATGCACCAGGAAACCGCAGATTCTGCAGCCTCCAGCCGCCTCCAGACGAGCCCTTCCTTACCTCGTGGCAACAAACAACCTTCAGGGCCTGCTCCAGAGCAGCTTGCTCCAGTGTTCTGAGATGCTACAGGGGGAAATGTCTTGTAAATAAAGAAAAAGCACTTAACATAGCTTTGTTCTCAAAAAGTCTTAAGTTTTACAAATTTTCTTTGAAACAATAAGCAAAGCACCACGTTCTCTCTTCTTAGCAGAATATCTTCTGTCCTCCTGGCATAAGTGACAAGGACAGCTGCATTACTTAGGAACATCACACCTTTCCTCTCTCCTGCTCTTTGGCCCAGGTGGACGCGAGCCCGGGATGAATGGATGAACAGGATCTGAGGGGAACGCGAGCTCACCCACACTTATTCAGGATTGCATATCTGCATATGTACAAGTTAGTGTATAGCTCTGGCTTGGATTACCAAGTGCAAAAGGAAATTGTCACCATGATTGTAGTGCAGAGATGCTGGCCCTCAGGTGGAGATCAGCAGCACCGAACGTGCGGCCGCGGCGGGGGCAGTTAGCTTCTTCAAGATGTCGCCGACCAGCTTCAAGAAAATCTCGTCCACGTTGAAGTTGTCCTTGGGGCTGGCTTCACAGAATCGCATCCCGGTTACCTGCTGTGCAAATTTCTCGCCCTGCTGCCCTCTGATCTCCCAGTTCATCTCACAGTCCAGCTTGTTTCCCACCAGGAGGAGCGCAGCGTCTTCGGAAGTGTACTTGTCGATCATCTTCATCCACTTGGGCAAGTCGTCGAAGGTCTCCTTCTTGGTGATGCCGTCCACGAGGATGATCCCCTTGGCACTTCTGTACTAGGCTGAGGTAATGCTGTTGAATCTCTTCTGACCTTCCCTGTCCCTCAGATGCCTCCAGCGGGGCTGCAGCAGCACGGGACAAGGACACAGATGAGGATAGAGACACGGCACTAACACTCAGTGTTAGGTGACGGTGGTGCCACAGATGGGAGAGGTTAGTGCGATGGAAGCCGGCACACAGATGTGGACAGACAGGCAGAACGTGGGCGCCAGATCTGTAACCTGATTTTCTTTCCTCTTAGCTCTACAGTTTTTATTTTGAAGTCAACACCCACGGTGGACTTGCAGGCCTCGCCGAAGGTGTCGTCGGTGAAGCGCACCATGAGGCTGGTCTTGCCCACATCGCGCGAGCTGATGATGATGACCTGCAGCTTGAAGTCGGCCAGCCGCGGAGGCTGCTTCCTGTGCCGGCAAAACTCAATTTCAAAATGGGCAAAACATCTGGGCATCTCACCATAGAAGATACACAGATCTTGAATAAGTATACGAAGAGATTTTCAACATCATTCGTCATTAGGGTGGTTGCCTAACATGTACAAGGGCCTGGGTTAGATTTCAAGCATCACAAAAAATAAAACAAAAGGTATCAGGCCATGAAAAGACATGAAGAATCTTAAATAAATATTACTAAGTGGAAGAGTCATTTGAAAGGGTGCATACTCTATTCTACTAACCATATAATATTCTGGAAAGGGTAAAACTATGAAATCAATAAAGAGATCAGTAATCAACAATTTTTAAAAATCTCAAACAGCCCAATTCAAAAGTGGACAAGGGGATGAAGGGCGCACAGGTAATGGGGAAAAAAATAACCCAATGAAAAATGTAAATGTATTGTTTATCTAAAATGTACCAATAAAAGAATTAACGCGGCAAAAATGTGGGCAATGCACATGTGTTTATTGGCCATTTGTATAATTTGTTTCCCAAAAAAGAGATATAAGTGGTCAATAAACACATGAAAAGATGCGCAACATCATTAGTTATTAAAGAAATGCAAATCAAAACCACAATGAGATGCCACTTCATACCCATTAGGATGGCTATTATTAAAAACACACACACAAGTGTTGAGGAGAATAAGGACAAACCAGAACTCTGATGCATTGCTGGTGCCGTACGCTGGTGGTAAAACGGAGCAGCTGCTGTGAAAATGGGGCAGCTGCTGTGTAAGGGTTTGGCAATTCTTCTAAAGTCAAAGATAGAATTGCTATAATGATCCAGCAATTTTACTCCTCATTATATACCCAAAGGAAAAGAAAGTAGAAACAGATACCTTGCACACCAGTGTTAGCAGTAGCATTATTCACCAGAGTCAAAAGGTAGGGAAACAACCCAAATGTCCATCAACAGATTAATGAGTAAACAAAAATATAGTATATACATACAAAAGAATATTATTTAGACATAAAAGGAAATGAAATTCTACCACAACATGTCTAAATCTTGAAATCATGCTAAGCAAAATAAGCCAGACACTAAAAGACACATCTTATATGATTTCATTTATATGAGACACTAGAATAGGCAAATTCGTAGAGACAGAGAATAAAAGTTGTCAGGAGTTAAAGAGGAGAAATGGTAACTTATTGTTTAGGGGAGTGTACTATCACTAAGCTACATCCAGGTAACTTATTGTTTAATAGGTACTGAATTTCTCTTTGGGATACTTTAAGTTCTGATAATAGATAGGGGTGAATATAACATAACATTGTGAATGTATTTAATGCTACTGAATTATACACTTTAAAATGATTAAAATGGTGCACTTCATGTTATTATCACTTTTTGTTTTTTGAATTTTTAAAGATAGGATCTTGCTATGTAGCCCAGGCTAGCCTCAAACTTCCTATGTAGCTCAATTTTTAAAAAATCAATAATTTCTAGGGGTTAGTGGGAAGGGAGGGGGAGAGGAGTGGATAGGTGGGGGAAATGGGACTTTTAGGGCAGTGAAATTATTTTGTATGATATTGTAATGGTGGATACATATTATTATACATTGGTCAAAACCCATAGAATACATAACACAAACAAGGAACTCTGATCAGCAAGGAGTAAAGGTTGCACAGTAGGAGGAGCCATTATGGGACCTGGAGCTGCTAATTAAGCCTAATTAAAGTGAGAACCTCCCCAAAGCACTAACATTTCCTGGCAGAGCCCCTGGAGGAAGATAGTGGGGAGCCTGGCCAGCATTGGTGAAGTCTTGAGCAAGAAACTGGAGGAAAGGGGATTACACAAGGCCTCTGTGGTTCTTGGCCAGCTCCTGGTGCTAAAGAAAGATGAAGACCTCTACTGGGAATGGTGGAAGGACACATGTGGCACCAATGTTAAGCAGTCTTGAGACTGCTTTGTATGTTTGAGAGTGGTGCGATGCTTCCTTGTGATGCTCCATGGCAGGTACTCAGTCACCAGCCCAGCACTGAATCTCCAGAGTCTGCAGCTGAGTTGGGGGTCCTTCTTGTCCTGTACAAAGGAAAAGCTTGTTGTACTCACCACTGGCTTACTCCAGGTTCTTTTGGAATTTCTCTTCCCTCACCATTTCAGTCTTTTTGGATTCTTTTTTTTTTTCAGTACCGGGGATCAAACTCAGGACCTTGCACTTTTGAGGCAGGTGGTGGAACCACTGAGCTAAATCCTTGCCCTCTTTTTGGAATTCTTATTCTTGCACACATCTCCCTTCTTTTTTTCTCTGAAAGTTCTATGGTTATAATTACCAGCTTTCCTGAGTGGATTCCTGCACCTTCCCTCGCCGTCACCTTTGCATCTAGTCTCTTTGATGCCATTTGGCTCCTATTTTGGCAGAATAGTCATTGTTCTTGTAAAAAAATTTTAGATCAATATAGTGAGTGGCCTTTAAAAACAAGCGAACTCTAATGTCCATGATGGACTTTAGTGATTAATAGTGTATCAATATTAGTTCCTCAATTGTAACAAAAAACTACACTAATGCAAACTGTTAATAAGAGGGAGACTGTATTTTGTTCAGGGGCAGGAAAAGAATTTCAGTGGAAATTATTTGTACTTTCCATTCAGTTTTTCTGCAACTGAAAACTGCTCTGAAAAAAAAAGTTAATAAAAGACCATACTATGAATATTTTGGTAACTTTCTTTTTAAACTACCATGTTTATTACTACATTATTAACATCTTTCCAGGTATGCAGCCTAGACTGACAAGGACAAGTATAGGATGGCAGTAGGAAGTTTAGCAAAAGGATAAGTTGAGGATGTTGAAAGATGAGATTAGGAGGATATGGGAATTTAGGGGCAAGGGATATTTTACACCAAGCCTGCAAAGGAAAGAGACTAAAATTTGAGAGGAAAAGTGGAGATAACAGCATCTGAGTCTGAGGATCTGCAAGAAGCTAAGATTTTGAATAAGACATAGATTTTCTGCCCCTACTCAAGGAGTCTTTGGCCCAGGCTGGCAAGAGACTGGCATGACAAGACTGAATAAAGCAAGATTATGTCTCACATATTCATGCCCATGCTTAGCATGTTCCATGACTTCCCTGCTAGGGTGGAGTGAGCAGGTGAAAAGTTGAACAATCATGGAAGTCAGTTGCCTGAAATTGCCATGATAGAAATCTGTTGGTGTAGACAGGCTGTGGGGTCATGGGAAAGACCTGATCCACCCTAAACTAGGATGTGTGCACACAAACCCAGTTTCCTACCTGATGCCATTGACTCTTCTGAGTCAATTCCCTTCATATTGGGCCTCCTGGTCTCCTCACTTGTGGCTGTCTGCCCAACTCCCACTAGGTAGGGAGGATATGCCTGTCACAAGACCTCCTTTGATCTTTAGGGATATTTCAGGAAAACACCTGGAGAATGCTGGCTCAGCAGGCCTGGGCCTTATGTCTCTCTGCCCTGGAAGCCAGCTAGGGGCTAGGCTTCTATTAGGCACAGAATCATCTTTGTGTGTGTGTGGGGGGGTGGCTACGGGGCATGCTTTTTTCCATCTGGGCTTTCTGCAGCCTACTTTCAGTGAACACACTCTACTGAACAGTGGGGTTCTATCAGAGGAAGAAGTGAGTCTGACCACAAGTTTCTCCTGGCTTGATGGAATGCTGACTGATTCTGGATTTCCTCAGGAACCAGGAACCATATTAAGGAAGCGCAGCACTTCCTGCCATTATGGTAGCTCTTGGATCATCTGTTGGAAAGAGGATACAGAGATGCCATCTTCTATGGGATATTAGGTGGCCAAATATAAGTCCTTTCCATCCACTCAGGGCACCCTCTTTGTCTTACTGCTTTCCAAGGCTCTCCTCCCATTCACTTCCAAATTTTCCCTTGTCCACACTGATTTCTAGGATGCCAACCCTGTTTTGTTGCTCTATCTCAAGCCCCTGCTATTGCTTAGGATCCAGCATCCTTACATTGACCTACAAGACCTTATACCATCTGGCCCCTAACTGCTTTTGCATCATCCTTGACTACTTTCTCCCTTGACTACTCTGCCTTAGGCTTACTGGTCTTATTATTCATCTAATATGGTAGGCATATTCCACCCTCAAAACATCTGGACTAGCTATAATTCCTGACTGATAATTACTCAGATATTCCTCTTCCTCAGTTATCCATGTGACTTATTATCTCCATCTACTTGTAGTCCTTGCTCATGTTAATTTTTGGGTGAGACTTCTCTGAACTCTCTATTTAAAACTGTACTCCCACTCAAGTCTTCCCTAAACCCTCACCCTGATTCTTTGCATATTCCTACTACATACTATATTTTTTACCTATATTTTTTTCTCTCCCTTCTAAGCACATTCCCAATATAAACTCCCTGGGAGAATTTTTTTCCCCTTTTTGGTTCACTGCTGCATTCCAAATGCCTATGAAAGTGCTTGATAAGCTTGGCATGGTGGTACACACTTGTAATCTCAGCACTCAAGAAGCTGAGGTAGGAGGATTGCAAGTTTGAGGCCAGCCTGGGCAATATATATATATATATTTGTTGAAGGAATGAAAGAATGAAAGAGTGGGTAAATGACTACCATTCATTCTCTAGCTTGGCTACTTTATTTTGATCCTATAAACATTTTAGTATAGTCTTTTGATTGTACAGAGACTTCAATATAACAGGGAGTTATACTGAGTGAACCTGTGAGTCACCATTCTCTGACACAGGATGCGACTTGTTTGACACTATACTTTTGCTCATAGCCTGGGGAAGTTCATCTACCCCTCACCTCCCCTGGCTAATTCCTGGTCATCCTTTTTCTTAATTAAAATTTTTGTATTTTTTGTTAGTACATGTTTTCAGTAAATAATTACATTTACTGTGAGGAGTTGGTACAATACAAAACACATTTTAATTCCTTCTTTTTTATCCTCTACTCCTGCTCTACTTCCCTGCTTCTTTCAAGTCTTTGTCCCTTTCAATTTGCAAATTAAGACTACACATCACTTCTTTCAGGATTTTTTCCATGAATAACCCCAGCCCCCCAAACTAGGCTGAGTGTGGTCCTATGTACTTACACCTATTTCCTCTAACCAACTCTTGTCATATTGCTTCAGATTTTATTGTGTGCCTTAGATTCTATGAATTCCAGACGAAGACTTGTCTGTTGGTCACTGTTGTCTCCCAAGTGTTTGGAATAATGCCTAGAAATGGTAAATATTTAAATATTTGAATTTCTGAATTCAGGATTTAGCACAACATCATTTTTACTGTTATCTTTTGGGTATGTCTCAGTAGTTAATCTTCATTCTAGGAGGGCTTCATTCCATACAGTTGGAAGATAATGGGGGTTGGAGAGGCAAGAGGGCAACATCAGGCTTCCTGAGGGGTTACCCTTAAAGATCTCAATAAAACAGGGAAAAGACAAGGTTTTTAAATTTACCATACTAGCTGTGTGCTTTTATTTATTTATTTTTTTGTACCAGGGATCGAATTCGGGACCTTGCATCTGCAAAGCAGGTGGCAGAACCACTAAGCTAAATCCCCTGCCCCTAGCTGTGTGCTTTGCATAAACACAAAAACACCTCCTTGAGGAAATGAGGACCCAAGTACAACATGGAAAATCATAACTGAATTCAAGCCTGACCTTTTCCTTCAGTGCATCTTAAACAAGGGGCTTCCTTCTCTGCTCAGGTCCCTTTATTTATAGCCTAGGGTAGGGCTAGGAGGAGCACGTAGAATGCTGACCTATCTGAAATAAAATTTGGGTTTAAGCTCCTATATTACATGGGAGATAATTTCTACTCCTTCTATTCTTGCCATCACATACACCCTGATGAAAAGGAGACATGAACAAATGGTTCTTTGCTTACAGGTATAGAGTATATTTAGAGAATGCCATGCCTCACTTTCATGTTAATGAAAATGGCTATATACAGCCTTTTCCATGGAGGATGCAGTTTTGGGAACCTACAAACGCCCTTTGTTTGGAATGAGTATTCTCCTTATGTAAACCAGTGCATTCTTCTGCTGACATGAGACTTGAGACCTAGGATATATTTCTTGGTTGGGTAGCATGAGTCAGTTGAGGTGAGGTTTTGAAGCAGCTGTGGGAGTGGCGCAGGCCCCAGGATTGGCTGGACTGGAGGGAGTGTTGCTGGAGCTGTCTATGTAGGGACTCTGGGCATCAAAAAAAAGTCAAGTGCTCCTTCTCAGTATGAAAAGGCTGGGCCACAGGGTCCTTTGTTGTCATCTTCAAGTTAGCTCCCCTGACATGGTCTTTGGTGGGGGTTGGAACCTTCTTAACCTCTTTTGTCCTGGATTTGGCCACTGTCTTGGATTTAGAGTGGAGAATGGGTTCCTCGTGGCTTTGACCTTTCACTTCAGGGTTAATCCAGTGCAAAAAGAATGTCATTGTTTTTCCCAAGTCAACTTCTGGAGCACCTGAAAGGGTGAAGCTCTTGTGAGTATGGGATCCCCTTACCAGATTCTCCAACTCATGGCCCCCCAAATTTTTGCCCCACCAAGATCTCCCCTATAAAACATGGCCCTGAAACATCTGTCCCTGAAAAGTTTAGATTTGAAAGATGTGGTCTTTTCAAATACTGGACTTGCAAAATTTGGCCTAGTAAATGATAGTCCAATAAGTTGACACTCTAGGGTCTGACCTTCAAGTCCTGTCAAGTTTGGCATTCTCAGGCATTCTTGTTTCAGTAAGATTATTCAGTTTAGTCTAACAGTCTTGCAGATCTCTTCTGGGCCCAAAGCATCATAGAGGATGCTCTGGGAATACAAGATAATGGAGCAGCTGGTGAAGATGCTGGCATGGAATAGCAAGCTGAGAGGATGGAGATGGTGATTCTACAGATCAAGACAAATTCTTGTCAGTCTCTACTCATGCAAGGCAACCATGTCAGCTAAACTAAAGTTCTATGTGATAAAGATCCTGGAGATGCATTTGTGAAGTGAGGGCTCTATGGTTCTGCTTAGAAGTCCTCTATTCGCCCCCAAACCTTGGCACAGTGGGTGTTCACTGGTCAGGGAAAGCTCCAAGGCTATACCTCGTGATTCTCAGCTGCTTTGAAATTTCCAGGGTCCTTTGTTTTCTCTGTTAGGGTAAAGACTTGTTTTCAACAATGCAAAGGCATGGGCTAAGGGGTCCAGGAATCATCCAGGCTAGGTTTTTCACTTTAGCCTCTAGTTATACACAAAGTACTTGAGCCTCTGTCCTGTCTCCAGTGGGTTGTGAGCTCTCAGAGATGCACTGGGTAGAACCATGGGATACTTCTTTGGAACTAGGTTGCCTTTGATTCTCCTGAACTATCTTTGGTTCATATATAAACTCTTCTTTTAAGCAGACCCATTCTGTATCTGGGACACATGGAATACCTGGTAGGGTAGGGAGTTCCTGAGGCAATGTTTTCCTTTGTCTGTTGAGATCCTAAAGGTTCTCCCTGTGGAGATATTCTTTGGATGGCCAAGATTTGTTCCCTGTATACCTTTGTCTTTATGGAACTTCCCAAATGTACCTCCAGGAATTTCTTTTTCATGATAAAATTGAGTTTGGGCAAAATAGGTGCCTTGGATGATTAAGGGTTGATGGGATCTGTCTCACTCAAGTCACCGTCTCCATTCACTTACACTTCAGGCTTGAATACTTGTACACTGTCTTCAAAAGGTTCATTATCACCTTGAAAGTATGACCTAGGACTTAATACCTGCTGTTCAGATAAGATTTAGTCAGAGGTTATGATGGGCCCAGGCACCATTTTTGTGACTACAGCTTGGTTGATGATTGCTGGTTCTATAGCCCAGAGAGAGCCACAAAAAAAGGAACAGGCACTCCTGACAGGAATGCAAACTTGTCTCTGCTTTCTCAATGATTTCTTGGAACCAGGGCACAGGCAGCTCAGGGTCATCAGTTGAAGAGTCTGGTGAGATCTATTGCTGCTGGCCAAGGCCTGTAAGTATTTAGGGAGTCACTTCCTGACATGTATGTGACCTGATTTTTCCTCCAGGTCTAGGGGCTTGCTTTCCAGAGGACGGGAGAACCAAGTTGCTGCCAGGACCCCAGGAATGCTATAGACCCAATAATTAGAAGTTCTAGCAACTACAGCTGTGGGCAAGGATAGTGCCCCAGCAGATCTTCCCACATTTGTGATCTGTGTGGCTCTGCAACGTTGCTTTGGGCTGAGAAAGCAGCTATGGACTAGCAGTGTTGCCACAATTGATCAGTATGGTCACTAACCTCACTGTCCTCTGGGGCCAGGATGGGGGAGACTTGTACCGGTCAGGGTTGTGCTGAGCCAAGGCAAGAGCTGGTTGAAGCAAGGGACAGGAGAAACTGCTGAATCTTTGGGGGCAGCTCCAGCAATGGTAAATCAACCTCAATATTTCCTCCACTTCCAGAAGTTGAACTCCAGCAGCCTTTGAGTATGTTCCAGGGCAATGCTGTTACTATTCTGAGGATTGAAATGGGATCTCCTAATCAGGGAGGGCCCTAGGTCTGATTGGACAGGTTGCAACATTGTCTCAGGGTTTATATTGTGTGGTCCTCTGCATCTATAGAGAATTCTGGGCAATAGCTGGCAGACCCCACTGGAGCTGGAGCTGTCTCTATAGCAGGTGCTACACTAAAGCTTCACATTTGGCCAGAGTCTCAAGTGACAGACATTGATCGAGGCTTATCAATGGTCAGGTAGAGAAGTCCAAGTTTGGAAATGTGGGAAAGAATCTGAGGCTAATTTAAGTGGAGAAAATTTGAAGCAATGCAGAGATTAAGGAAGAATTATTGAAGAAAAATGGCCTAGGTTGCCCTTTTGTAGAGCAATCTATAGAGACAGACCAAAAACTAATTGCACAGAAGAAAGAATTTACAGAAAGTTACCTAGAGATAGTACATTGGAGCCTCAGTATGTTCCCCCAGAGAATAGACAAATGCTATTTAAAAGCAGATAGGTGGAAGACAGTAGAGTCAAAACCATGGGATGGGGTGTGGGATTTAGTCACAATGATATTTCTGCTCTGTGGTGTGCAGGCTGGCTTCCATTAACCAGGGTCAAGGAGAAGAAAGCCCCATCTTCTCAACAGAGGCCTTAGAGGTAGCATTCAGGATGAAAGAAATGCATGTTTGTTTTCCAGGCTTTGAAACTATTGGGAATAGTGTAGTATAAGCTGCCACAGGAACTCCCCACAGATCACGGGAGCCCTCAATGTGGAAAAACATGCATTTATATCTTTCTACTTAAAGGTATCTCAGGGCCTTTTGGACATAGGTACAGAAGGTGAAGGGAATGCAAGATTGTAAAGTGTTGTTTTAGGCTCAGGAGCTGGGATCCAGGGAAAGAAAGGGAGTTTACTATTCAAGTGGTGCTTACCTTGGTTCATCAGGGCAAGGGTTGACTTGCTCTTTGTCTTCTCTTTCCAGTTCACAGGACTCCCAGATACTTCAAGGCTTGAAGAAGAGCGAGCTCTTGCATCTTGGAACATATGTGGTACTTGAAATTCCTGTCTTGGCTGGAGGTAATCAGACCAGTAATCTTGGATGCTTACTCCACCAGCTGACGGGGCAGCTGACTGAGTTAAAGATTTCTGATCCGTTAATTGTGACAGTGTGGGGTGAGTTGTCAGTAAAAGCTCTCTGGAGTTCTGGGAACCCAGCTTCTGACTGTTCAAAAGATACACTTGATGTGGACAACATCCCTAGACAAGAAGAGCCCTGTGATGGCTTTGATAAAGTGGGGGAGATCTGGTTGTTTTTACCTACAAGCATCTGCTGAATCTCCAGAGCCATAGCATTGCAGATTTGGCAGGATGGATCTGCACACAGAAGCCGAAGCACATGTCCTTCCTGGGGAAGCCACCCGTGACTGGAAAGGGAAAGATGGAAACCATTAACAGTGGGAGAATCTCCCTCTTTGGAAGAATGTGGCCTGGGGATTACTGCCTCTCATCCCAAGTCCCACAAGTTCTGGGCCTACATACTCTGTGAAAACTGAGGTCCTTGTGGAAACCCTTAATTCTGAGAAATATGGGATATCCCTGCCACGACACTCAGCATCCCTCCCACAAATGGGAGTCAGTCCCATTCTCTAGAAATCTTGAGGAGAAGAAGATAGGATGACCAGTTGCTGTGTGGGGGTGTCCCTGGAACTGGCCTCCCAGAAGACAGACCAGAGGAGGTAACATCAACAGGGTCCAGCCAGACCCAGGACTCTTCCCTTGAACGTCTGTACCTGTAAAGAGAATATGATGATGATGATTTCTTCATGAAAAATACATTCTTTTGAGGGGGGAGAGGG
This sequence comes from Heterocephalus glaber, assembly GCF_000247695.1. The sequence goes on from NW_004624915.1 coordinate 66,633, forward strand.
TACTGGGGATTAAACCCAGGTCCTTTGCACTGAGTTACATCCCTTCCCCAGTTTAACAATTTTTTTTGAGACAGGATCTCACTAAGTTGCCCCCCTGGGGAGGCTCAAACTTGTGATCCTCCCAGAATGCTGGAATTACAGGTGTGCACCATCATACTACCCGGCCAAAATCCATTCTCCTGACTGGATAATTTACCTTATGGCTGAATGCAGCCCATGTGGTGTCTCTTATTAATCATCCACAGATAGAATCTTGAATTATAGAACTACCATGACCCTAGCCCAGTGCAGAATTGAGTGATTCTTCCCTCTTGAGACGTCTGAACTACCCAGTGCCCTGACAACTCAATCACCAAAACAGCCTCCAGCCACGTTTATGCCTCCCTTCCAGCCATTAACCCCACTTCTCATTCCTGACCCAGGATCAAGACAAGAAATCATAGGACAGGCTTGGAGCTGGGAGACTAGAGAGCAAGAAATCACCTTTTCATGATAGACAGTAACTTCTGCAGCTTCTCAGCTTCTTTCTGGGAGGTTCTCTTAGCTGGGGAACCAAGAGACTGTGGTAAATAGACAAAAGTGACTCAGGGACATCCTATAGATAACCTGAAGGACTTTGAATGAGAAGAGAGTGGAAACCCATGATAACTCTATGTTACCAATTAATTAATGCTCTATATACCATTAACCTTTTACAATGTATTGTCCACATCTAATCTCACTTGATCTTTACAATACACTCACTGGGTGTGAGGCAGGATCACTGGCACTATGCCCATCTTATGGAGAGCAAGACTGAGAAGAAGTGACTTCCAAGGGGTTATAAAACTAGAAAATTACAATTATAACATCTGCTCTACTTCCTCATTCTTCATTCCCAAGAAGGTAAGATAGAGAAATTTGGAAAGTTCCTAGCCTCTGATTTCCTACCCAGGTAAGTCTTTTGATAGGAGTTATCTTTGGGCTTATTAAAGTCTTCAGTAGTTAGAGTACCTGAGTTCTGGCACCACTTTCAGGGTCCTGTCAGTATCTACGAGAGCCTCATTCACAGTGGAAGGGGGTCAGAGGAAAGATTTAAACTTTACCTCTTGATGTTCTCTCTCTAGACCTGTGTTTGACTCTTTGATGATGCTTAAAGACAAAAGCATTAGAATATGAAGCTGAGTCACCATTTTCTTTCATGTCTAAAATGATACAAAACCCATAGAAATTTCCCAATCTTTTTTTCTATTCCAATTTTATACTTTTTTACCCTTTTTATACCCTGTCCTTTTTAGAGGATGGGATGATTCCACTTTGGTCCCGGATAATGACTCAAACTAGGAGCTGTTCTGGGACTCAATGAAGACACACACCCCCCACTAAAAAAATAAAGAAGCCGAGTGTGGTGGCACGTGTAATCTCAGCACTCTGGGAGGTTAAGGCAAAGTGATTCCCTGAGCAACTTAGTGACTTAGTGGGACCCTGTCTCAAAATAAAAAAAGAAAAGGCTGGGATGTAGCTCTCTGCAAAGGCCCTGGATTTAATCCCCAGTGAAAAAGAAAAGAGAAAGGAAAGGGAAAGGAGAGGAGAGAAGCGGAGGAGAGCGGAGAGGAGGAGAAGGGTAAGGACATCAGCAGAAAGTGAAGGAATAAAATCTTACTGGAAGCTTATCATTCAGTCATGGTAATAGTGTTTCCCTACCTGACAACAGCTCTTGCTAGATCTCAACATTAATTTTTTCCTCCTTTTTTTCACTTGCCAAATAATTAATACAATAATTAAGATGGATCCATAGGTATACAAGGGATAGTCTGCATCCCACAGAAGAAAGGCAGGGCTCAACATGATCTAAACCTCACTAGCCATCCCTTTTCCTAGGCTTCTAAGTCTTGGAATCTAATGCCTCCAGGTTCTAGACCTTGTCATCTGCCTCACAGATGATGGATGCAGACAACTAAACTACATCACAAAGCCCTCCTGTTCCACAAAGCAGGCATAGCATCACAGAGTTTTATTTGTCTTAGAGAAGTACATGTGGGTAATTCACTTGTTCAGATGAGGATTTCTGGTTGTCTCTGTAGGCTGCAGAGCCTGGCATAAAAGATGCCCAGGTAACAGGCAACATATACCCTTTCCAGCTCTTTCTACTCCTTGATCCCAATAGCTCACCTCTCTCTATTACTACAACACTGGCACTTATTCCCCCAGATAACTGTGTCTGTGTACACTGTGTGGAGTTTGAGATAGTGCCTAAGTCAGAGGAAATCCATGAAGTACATCATCTCTATTAGTAAGTTAGCTAAGAGATATGAAGAAGAAAGCTGGGGATTTAGCTCAGTGGTGCCGCTGCCTGCCTTGCAAGTGCAAAGACCTGAGTTCGATCCCTGATACCAAAAAAAAAAAAAAAAAAGGAAGATAAAGCAGGCATTATATGGTTTTTGATATCACAGGCAATGATGAATGGTTAGTATTGAGAGGTTCAGGAAGAGGATCATGTAAGATGTGTTAAGGAAAGCACAAAGCTGCTGATGTCCTTTTAAATATTTGTGAGAATTAAAGAAGACTTCTCCTTACTGTGTGATCTAGTTGAAATTGGTGGGAAGAGATTGTAATCACTACTTTCCATGGAGGCACGTGAATGAGGCTCACTTCCAGAGCTCTAAGGCTCCATTTTCCAGAACTGTCTCTACAGTTCTTCTTACATATGGCTTATTTATAGACATAGGATATTTGGAAAGACTTTTGATTAAGGGCCACAAACTTGTGGCTCTTTGGTTGAATCCACCATGGCTGGAATGTTTGGCTGAAAGAGTGTTTTATGGAAATCTGTCTTTAAGTATGACTTCCCCCCATTCAACACCAATACTTACCATTCTTGTGGTAATCCACTGATTCAGACATTAATGTTAACTTCATGGCCTCTTACAACATGATAGAATGCCTCCAACGCTTCAAGTTTTCTCAATTTCCTTGAGAAGTTCTTACCTGATTAATGAGTGGTCATAGGTCCCACATCTCTGAAAAGGCCATTTAGCCTTCCTCTGGCCTCCAGCCTTCCTCAAACAGGCATGGTGAGTACTGAATATGTGCTCAGCTCTGAATTGGACAGTGTTAAAGGTAGAGAGATATCTGAGTTGTGTTGGCTGCTATTAAGACACTTAAAAAAGATAGTTTTGAAGGTTAGACTAATTCACATGAATCAAGAGCTATCCTTACCAGGGGCTGAGGGAGGGGGAAATAGGACTTGATGTTTAATGGATACAGAATTTCTATTTGGGGTGATGAATATATTCTGGATGTGAATAGTGGTAATGATTTCCCAACACTGTAAGTGGCCTTCATGCCACTGAACTGTAAAGTTAAAATGGGGCTGAGGATGTAGCTCAGTGATAGAGCACTTGCCTAGGGCGTGCAAGGCCCTAGGTTCAATCCTCAGACCCATAGAAAAGAGAGTAAAATGGTAAATTTTATATTAAGTATATCTCTTTTTTTGTTTTGTTTTGGTACCGGTGATCAAACTCAGGACCTTGCGCTTTCGAGGCAGGCGGTGGAGCCACTGAGCTAAATCCCTGGCCCTTAAGTACATCTTAACACAACTAAAACCAAGCAACCAACAAATCATGAACATGGCCATTTTTGCTAGCTATAAGGAAGAATATTTTGAAAATTATTTCACAAAGAAATGGATTATGGAGTATTTTTCTTAAATATCCTTTGTATAGTTACAAAAACAAAATAGATCTGTATATTAGAAATAATTTAAGGAAAGCCCCGCATGAAGATGGGATGATTTGGAGCCACTTCAACCTTTTTTCTCTGAACATGAAAGTTTCAAAATTCAGGAATACTAAGACCTACTCAACCAAAGAGCACTGGATACCAGGTTACTGAAAGTCAAGTAAAAAAGCAGCTTGTGTCAGCTTTTCAGTAGCAGTAACTAGTAACTACACAGTAGCTTGTATCTTTTATAGGTTGACTATCCCTAATATAAAACTCCAAATGCTTCAAAATCTGAAAATTTTTGAGTTGCCAAAGTGATTCCACATGTGGGAAATTCCACACCTGACCTCATATGACATGCCACAGTCAAAACACAATCACACTAAAAATGTTGTAAAAAAATAATCTTCAGACTATGTGTAAAAGGTGGATATGCAACACAAGTGAATTTCATGTTTAGGCTTTGGTCCTATTCTCTAGACACCTCATTATGTATGTGAAAACATTCCAAAAAGAAAAAAAATCTGGAGCCCAAAATACTTCTGGTCTCAACGTTTCAGATAAAGGATACTCAATCTATATTGTTTTAATAAAAAAAGATAGTATCTTACCATGTTGCCTAGGCTGGTCTCCAACTCCTGGACTCAAAAGATCCTCCTACCTCAGCTTCCTCAGTGCTGGAATTGTAGGTACCTGGCTATATTACATTTACTCCCAGCCAGCCAACTCTTAGTTGTAGTGGCTTCTGCTGCCCTCTAGGCTGCTGCTGACAGTTCTATCTTCCATCACCTGGCCTCTGGTCCCAGACAAAAGAACATAGAAAACCTTGCTCCTGCCAAACAGTGTGCTGTCTACCTTACAAATAACACAGCCACTGTCATCGTACTAAACTGTTAAAACCTTCTGCTACAAACTCCTCTCCAGCAGCTTGCCCAGCCCTTGCTCCTGTCTCAGAGCTGAGGAGTTAGAGATGCTTGCTAAACCCAAAAAATGTTTTGCATTTTTTTCAGAAGAGCCTTTAATATAGGTTTGTTTACTGATCTGGTCCTCATTGGCAGAAAGTGCCTACATGGACATGGACAGGACCCTGGAATCAGAGTCTTTCTAAGTAGGGGCACACTCACGTGATGAACACTGCTCAGCCTGTCATTTTTATTGATGTAGGTACAGACCATCCATCACCTTTGCCCTTCCTGCCTCAATGCTTGATCAGCAGGCAAAAGAAATGAAGTACATGAAAAGCCTCTGTGAACTACTCACCTGTAAAGGGTTCTTATTTATTTGTTTCTAGGCAACTTGTTCAAAGCCAGACCCTGCTTCCATTAGAGTGCTGCAGTCCACAATTATTGTTATTGAATTTATTGAAACTGTTTGTGGCTACTGATTCATAAATGTTATGTGTCATATAGCCTTGCAAGGAAAAATCCTGAAATGCCACTGATGTGAGTCTTGTATCTCCACACCAGCCTTTGGAAGGTTTCACTGTGTTTCATACTCAGACAATACATGGAGCAGGTTAAGATGTACCAATATGTTGGGGACAAAGATGCATAATGTATGCCATTCCACAACAACACTTTTATACATGAACATCTTTGCTGATGCCAAAGAGCCAAAATTTCTAGAAGTTGGACAAGAAGCCTTAGAGTAGTGTCAGGTAGCAAGACCACCATCACAAGTACATCGGGGCATTGTGCACCAGTGTAGTGGGCATTGGTAGATGGCAGCCAGTGGCACTAGAGGGCAGCACGTGCCCATCCAATACTTCTAATCCTAGGTGGGCTCAGGAGTGAAAGAAACTTTATAGGGTCATCTGCTTGAGTGGCTCTCAATCCTATCTGTCCTAGTCTTACATCAGAATCACTGGGAGACTTGTGAAAATACAGATTTCTTGGCCTCAACCCAGACTTAATGAATAACAATTCTCTAGGAGCAGAGTTCAGCAATCTATGCATTAAATAAGTTTTAAAGTTAATCATTAAGCAGTAGTGTGGATTATCTGGGCTATTTGTATGTATTTATCTGTATGTATCACTCCAAAGACTGATAAATCTCTATTACTAGGTTGTGAGGAGACTCTGATGGAAGAAACTATGTCCCTCTCCTCACATTCAAAATTTCAGTGGTATAGACTTTATGTATGAGCACGCTAGGGATCCAAGGAACCTGGTAAAGAAATTTGCATATGGTTTATGTCTAGCCAGAGACCACAGCTCAGAGATAATATCCTCATCGAGGCCAGAGACCTTCATATTCTCAGAAGTTAAAAGGCCAGAAAGAAAAAAAGAGAAGACACAAATTACCAATGTGGAGAATGAGAAAGGTAACTTACCAGAAATTCTAAAGGTATTAGAAGGATAATATATTTGTAATATAAACATTATAATGTGTATAAGCTGACAAGTTAGATAAAATGGACTTCCATTGTTTGGATGTGTTCCTTCAAAATTTATGTGTTGAAAGTTAATCCTCAACACAACAGTGTTGGAAAGTGTTAATATCACTATAAAAAAAGACTGTAGAAATGAGTTCCTTCTCTTCTGCCACATGGGGACACAGCATTCAACCCTTTTTGCCCTGCCACCTTCTGCTTCATGAGGATGAGGTAAGAAGGCCTTCTTCAGATGCTGGCATGTGATCTTGAAAAAATAAGTCTAAAGTTGCAGTCTGAGTTCAAGACTTCTAATAAAGATATAGTAATTGAAACAGTGTGGTACTGGTCTAGAGTGACAAATAGATCAGTGGACTAGAACAGAGAATCCATAAATAGACCTACACATATATAGACAAATGATTTTTGACAAAAGCAACTCAGTGAGAAAAGGATAGTCTCATCAACAAATGGCTCTGGAACAACTGATGTCAATATACAAAAGCAATTCATGTCAATCCATTCCTCTCACCATACACAAATATTGATGCAAACAATCAGAACATGACAATGCAAATATATTAATGCCATTGAACCATACACTTAAAAAGGTTAAAATAGTAAATTTTATACATATGCTGTACATTTTACCACAATAAAAAACATTGGCAAGTTTATTTCAAAAAAGATTTTTGTAATATGCTTTCTATATCCTTTTAAATTCTGTAAAATCTGTGTTAATGTCTCCTAGATCTTAATATTGTAATTTTAAAAATGTATAACTGATATTGTGTAACAGGAAGAAAAGGTCTAAAAGACCAGGGGAATTGGGAAGGGTAGGGGAAGGGAAAAAAGGAAAAGAAAAAAATATGAGAAGAGGAAAAAAGTGGAAACAAGGTCTTTGCAAATAGGGAAGGGTGGAGGGGGTGAAGAGAGGGCAAGGGAAGGGGAAAAAAAATAAGAACCAAGATACTCACGCACAGGTACAAGATCCCAATGATGAATGTAACTGTATTTTATACCAAAAATGTACCAATAAACTTAATGGGGAAAAAAAAAGATTGGCAGTTGTAAAAAGTATTTAGAAATATTAGTGAACATCTTTATAAATGCTATTGTTGTGCTGATACTTGTACAGTATAGCAGAATAAGAGACAGTATTTGTAATTCATTTTAAAATTCTTGGGCTTTTTAGTGTCTACAAAATACAGGATATTCCCTTTTAAAAATTCAGCATTAAATATATAAATGAAGAGTTTTCTGCAAGAGTCATTTAAAATTAAAACATTTACTTTTAACTTTTTATGGAATTGTTTATGCAATGCCATTTGCATTTGCTGAAATTTTGTATTATCAAGAGTAGAAAATTAAACATTTTGTCATGTAAAAAGTTCTACTTAATGCAACTCTGATAATAAATGGTTTTCAAAGAAATTTTAAAAGGATCCAAAAAACTAAACATAAAACTTAAAACTAAAACCTCGAGAAGAAAACATAAGCAAAAATCTTTGTGACCTTGTATTAGGCAGATTTCTCAGCTATTACACCAAAAGTGGTGGTCCATAAAAATAACAAATTGATAAAACTGATTTTATGAAAAGTAAAAACTTCAAAATGAAGATTTTGAAAACCATAATAAATAGGTTTAGCAGTCTCCAAATATTACCAGTATCATAAATAATAGCCAGATATTATGTATATTCTGAAGGAATACACCTGGGCTCACTGCCTGTGAAGTAGTCTTGCTCAAAAGAATTAAACTTAAATCTGACCAAACCCCTGGATGTAACTGCCAATTTATAGGAAATATAGAGGAAAAATAAACCTGCTAAAACCACAGGGATGCAATTAGGAGAATCTAGTGATAGACAAATGATCTAGTGTCTTTAACAACAAAATTTTAAGGAAAAAAGTGAAAGCAATAGAGCAGAACCTATGTAAAGAAAAGACTTGAGACATTTCAATTAATTACAATTTATGGCTTTTATTTGTATTCTGAGTACAACAAACTAAAAATAAAATAAATTTATAAGTCAATCAGAGGAATTGAAACACTGATTGGCTATTTGATATTTAGAAATTATTATGATCTTTCTAGATTTAATAATGATAGCTTGGTCATTTTTAAGTATTTATTTTTAGATACAAACTAAAATATTTCTGGTATAACTGATATCTGAAATTTACTATGAAATAATAGGGTAGAAATAGTGTAGGAGAATAGAGGATGCATGATCAGCCAAAAATGTCAATTATTGAAATTTAGTGACAGATACGTGGAGGTATGCTATTCACTTAATAGTTGTAGTATGTTTGAAAATTTCCTCATGAACAATAATTAAAACCAGAATCTTCTAAAACAAAATGCTTTAAAATACCTTACCAAAAAATTAAAAACTAAAAAAAAATAAAATAAATAAAATAAAATTAAAAATTAAAAACGGCCACAAGAAGGAACATGTTTCACAAAAGCTAAGAGGAAGAATTTTGCATGCTTTTACCACAAAGAAATGCAAAATCTCTCAGGAGATAGATACATTTACCCTGATTTGAACATTATATTCTGTGGTCTATGGACATACCACCCTGAACACGCCTGATCTCATCTGAACATTATATAGTGTATATATGTATTAAAACATCCTTAAAAATCCACAATTACCATCTGTCAATTTTTTTTTTCCCTTTGGTACCGGGGATCAAACAAAGGTACCAAGGACCTTGCACTTCCGAGGCAGGCGTGGTGCCATTGAGCTAAATCCCAGGCCTTCCATCTGAGTTTTTAAAAGCCTAATATTTCTTGACACACAGTAGCTTTTCAATAAAACGTAGTGAAGAAAAATAGTAAAAGATAAGAGAATATGTACATAAACATGTAAAAATGCTTTTGAATTAATCTACATATAAAGCATTTTGTAATCAAAATGATTAAATTTTATTGGTGTTTCACAATAATGTGTTACTGCAAAAATGAATTTTTAGTTTAATTCTCATATAAAACTATTCTCTTAAATATTATTGAGTTACCACTCAACCAAAGAAAATAATTACACTTCCATCTACCTTAAATAATATATCTTAAAAACCCCTATAAAAATGAAACTTGAGTCATGAATTTTAAAATGTTTTTAGGACAGCATCCTACCCCCCATTTAAAGATATGCTCTTGGGCCAGGGATTTAGCTCAGTAGTTTCGCCGCCTGCTGTGCAAGCGCAAGGACCCGAGTTTGATCCCCGGTACCAAAAAAGAAAAAAAAGATACCAACTAAAGATATGCTCTTAAATGTTCTGAAATTTAATCCCTATTTATTAACAATTTCAATGAAGACAGTGAAAAGAGCTTCCATGGGGGCAAGAAACTGAATAGGGATAAGAGCAAGAGACCTATAAAATTTAAAGCAATTCTATGGATGTTGTTGTGTAGTCAGTAAGGCTGGCCATTTCTAGCAATGACCTGCTCTACAAGAGGAACTATAGATAGAGGTTGACAAACTCAGGAACACAAGAAAGAAAGGGGAATTAACATGACCATTACCAAGTAGCAGGTCTGTTACACACATCACCTCACCCCATCCTCATCCCCAAGCAGACCCAGGTATTGTCAGCTGATGTAATTGTATCACAAGAAGTAAAGTATTAGCCCAACATTACACAGCAACTTAGTGACAGATGAAAGTATTGATTATAAACTCCCTTAAGCTCTGGTCCCTCTACTTAATTGAAGCTGAGAAGACTCAGTATGATCGTAAATAAGATGTCTGATGTTGCAGACTACCTGTATATCCAGGAGAAAGAGACCCTGATAATAAAAGGAATCTAAAAATGGGAGCAAAAGAGTAAAGCTAGATGTAAGGGTACTTCAGAGGCATCGAGACTCACTAACACATCAGTTGTTTGCCCCAACTCTGATACAGGAAACAGCTCAGCAAAGCTAGCATCTGAGGTTGTCACACTCACACCCCCAATTTGATTACAAGTTAATCAAACACCTTCTGAGTAGGTGGAACTTTCAATATAAATAAACCTTCAAGAAGAGAATGCCCTGTTTCCAAGATTTAGCTACTACAAACTGTGTTGCTATAAATATGGGTGTGCATATATCATTGTGGTATGATACTTTTAACTTTCACTAAGGGGGATAACTGGGTCAAATGGAACCTCTAGTTTTAGTTTTTTGAGGAATTTCCACACTGATTTCCATATTGGTTGAGCCAATTTACACTCCCACCAACAGCCCAGATGCCTATCATTAGATGAGTGGATAAAGAAAATATAGTTTTTATATACAATGGAGTACTACTGCACCATAAAGAAGGATGGACTTGAGGCATTTTTAGGTAAATGGATGCACTTTGAGACCATAAGTCTCTATTTAACTTTTAACTCAGGCACACATGTTTAAATGTCACATTGTTTCTCTTGTGTGAGAAACCAAAACTACAAATAAGGACCAAAATGGATGATAGATGTTGGGAAATAGGAAGAAAATGTTCAAATGGGAAGAGGAATGAGAGAGAGGAGAGCAATGAAAAGGTAAAGAAAAAAGAGAATAGAAGGAAAAAGTGAAAACAAAACTTTTGTAAATAAGGAGGGGAAAAAAGGTTGAAGGGAGGGATGAAGAATAGGGAGAAAAGAAGAATCAAGATCACTTCTCGGCCTTTTGGCTAAGATCAAGTCAAGAAGAATCAAGATATATTATGTACAGGTACAAATTCCTTATGATTAATGTGATCTTTATGTATATCAAAAGTGTGCCAATAAAATTAATTAAACGAAGAAGAAGGAGAAGAAAATACCCTGAAAATATGCCAAGTCCCTGGGATTACTATTTCCAGCCAAAACTAGTAATAGGCATTCTGATTTATGCCTCTTTTCAGATTAATTTCAGTGGGTCCATTCCAGTGAAACCACTTGAGATCTTAGAGAACATTAAAAACATAACCTTCTACCTGTAAAGCAGAGGAATGCCAACTCCTGGTTTTCCCTCCTGTCTGTTCCCTTGAGTGAGTCCTCACTCTTCAGAGCAGCTACAGAGGCAGGAAGAGCAATCCAGAGCATCACGCTGCTGTAATGACCACATCCCCAGCCTCCTAACGGAGGACAGCGAGTGTGGTCGTTCCTCATCTAGCTGCCTTCCTCTGTGGGCCTTAGTTTTCTCCCTATGAGCTGAAGGTGGTATTCATTAAGAGCTATTTATTGACTAGGTATGGTGGAGGGGTATAAATTTTATCTAGAGCTGAATCTTGATAACTTAATAGTTATGTTTTTTCTACACAGCCAGAAACAATAGGTGTCCATTTAATAATTCTCAAAGTATCTAAGAGTATGTCTGGTAGATGAACTGCTATATAAATCCTCTACAAAGGGGAGAGAGTTTATTTTGGCTGAAATGATCTGAGAGAACTTCAAGTACATAACGATATTTGTGACGGTGCCAGCCGTCACTAGTCGAACAGTACCTGAGAGGAGGGGAGAGGATGAAAGAAAAACAAAACCTCTGAGGAAAAGAAAAAAGAGAGAGAGGCGGAGGAGAGACCCCTCTTCCCACTTTATTGCCCTTTATATACCTTTTCCACAACCCCCAATCCCTCCTCTGTACATAATTCGGCGACTAATTATTTTCCAGGGAAAAGGTCAAATGTATCTTTACAACTCCGGGAATAACATTCCCTTGCATTACAGACATTCGAACTCTTTCTATTTAACCACTCTCGTTACAAGTAACCATCCTTGTTTTTGTGCCAGCTGCATATCCAGGATTCATTATGTTCTCAAAAGACTCAGAGGTCTCTCAAGGTTATTTCAACCTTTCGCTCTCCACAGATATTTATGCTGGTACTTAAATCAGAGAGTGAGAACTTTTATACGTGGAATTGTAAGAGCGAGTGATCCAAATGCAGGCATCAGCATGCAGAAACTGCCAGTGTCTGTGTAATATGTGAGGATAACAGAAGGATTCCCAAAATACTCATTTTTTTCTCTCTTACTTTGTATATATCTGATCTCAATTAAGTTTTAGGTTTCATTTTGTCTTTGTGTAGAAACAGGTTGTGAATATCTCCTTGTGGGTAGATTTTCTTGCATCACATAGACATGAGTGTGAAGATGGGTCTTCTGAACCCGACCATATGTGTTTCTAGGTGTAAACGTCTGTGTAGATGCATTGTTCTACAGATTTTTCAGTCTTTGGGGGTCTGTGCACATGCAGTCCTGAGGGACTGAGATGGAAAGAGGAAGGATCAGAGGGGAGAAGAAGGGAGAGAGAAGCAGGACTGAGAAGTTTTTGAGGGAACCTCTACTCTGGAGCTTGTGTGGCTTCATATCATTATATTTCACATAGTTGGTAACTGATTGTCCCATAGATCTCAGAAGTTCTTTTTCTAATAATGCAACAGTTATTGGTAAAAGCTTAGTGTTTCAAATGCTATCTTTTTTCTTATCCATTGCCATCTGTCTCTTTTCCTGTGTCCTTTGCTTCATCTAATTAAATTCTCTTCTTGCATTTCCTTAGTTTAGTTTTCCCCCCTCCCTTCCTTTTCTTACCCTCTGGTTCTATTCTTGTTTTTCACTGGAGTTTTCCTCTTCAGTGTGTTTTCTCCGTCTCTTCTAAGTTGTGGAATTAACACCTAGCCCATGCATTCTGAAGAAACAAATGTTTTATATCAGGGAAGAAGCACTCCTTGTTATTTTAGACTTAATCTTAGGCTTTTGTCTGTACTGTCACTGCAGTCAGTTCATTCACTGATTAAACAAAGTTTAAATTAATTGGTGCCTTTATATTAAAGGCATTGTTCCAGTCACTATGAAAACAGGAAAAAAAAAAAACCCTCCCTTAGGGAGCTTCCGTTCAAATGCAGAAAGTAAGCAAACAAATGAAGAAAATGTAGAAGCTGGAGGGTGATGGATGCAATGGAGAAAGGTACAGCAGGGACTGAATCAAAAAATTACACAAGACTTGTGCTTTTAAATCGGGTGACTAGGAGAGGTCTGAGAAGGTGTTACTGAAATAAAGACCAGTAGATGAGGGAACAAGTCATGCAGGTCCCCAGGCAAAGAGGACAGGGTGCTCCCCCAGGAAGAAGATGGCAAAGGCCCACTAAGTCAGTTCTCAAGCCATTATGTGGGGGTCTTATGCGTTCAGAAAGCTTTCTCACTATAATGTCCCTTGGGCAGATTGTGTACCAGGACTTCTTCCTCAGTCTTACTTTATCTTACCTCATCCCATTGTGTCTTTCCTTGCCTTATTTATAGTATCTTTATGTCTTTGGGGACAATTTATTTAGTTTTGTCCACCCAGATTTGGAAGTTTTTCTGGCCTGTCAGGGACATGTTGGCCTTTGGCCAAGTTACAGACAAGCACCATCCTTGTGGACCATTGGCTTTTCCTGTGGTCATCTTCATCCAAAATTGAGCCTCTTAAACTAGATGTGATGGCACATGCCTGCAATCCCAGCACTTTTGGAGGCTGAGGCAGGAAGGTCATAAGTTCAAGTCCTGCCTAGGCAACTTGATAAAACCCTATCTCAAAATAAAAAGGGGTGGTAATGTAGCTCCATAGGTTCAATCCCCCGTATGTATGTATGTGTGTATGTATGGACAGACAGATAGATAGATATAGAAATTTGAGCCTCCTCCATGCCAAATGCTTCTTCCTGTGTGGTTTGTCACTATAATATTAATTTGTATGCTTCTCTAACTGGCAAAGTTTTACCAGGAGCAATTCCCAATTGCAGCAGGTGAACTTTTTACATAAACATGATTGCTCATTTGAAAGGTACCTTACAATATAAAGGGAAAAAATTCTCTGGAGGAGGTTTTTCTTCTTGTTTGATTAAAATGGAGAGATTTTGTTTACTGCAGGAGTTGCTCACTCCTCCTTTTCTGTACTTCAAGGATTAATAAGGCCCAGCTTTTTAATTGTACCATTTCATAAAATTGTCAAAAGTCAGATATATTGTTTAAACCAGTCCTAGCCACTCTCTGTGTATATCTATACATCAAAATGGATTTTCCTGCCTCTAGGCTTTCTTTCCTCTCCTGGCAGAGGGATTGTTATTAACCTTTTATATAGTATTCATGTATGTGTGAAGCCAGTTCCTTCTCAGTTTTGTTCTCTCATTCTCTCTGTCTCTCTCTGTCTCTCACTCTCTTCTTATAAAATTTTAAGGATTAACTGAGAAAAAGTAATACAGTTATTATGTGCATACTCTAGAAATAACTAGAATAAAAATATCTAAAAGATCTTGAAAATTGCTCAGAGTAAATGTTGTTTTCTGACCACAACAGTATGAAGTAATTCCTATGTTAGTTAGCTCTATTTAGCCATTCTTTAATGTTTACATATTTTTAAAACATTGTCTCCTCAATAAATATGTGCATTTTGTCAATAACTAAAGTTTTTAAAAGTCTGAAAGTTATTAACTTGATAGCATTTCTTCTTGTGAGTAATAAAAATTGTATTTACATAGGAGCCTGTTACTATGAGATAAAAAGAAACAGATTTGGTTCAAAGCCAAAATAAGAGCTTTAGGAATGATTCAGAGTCTCTAAAATTTAGCTTACCCTATAAAATATATTAACAATACAAGATTTTGGCTTTTAACAAGACCAGAATTAAATTTCCCATAATTTAAATTTCTTAAATTTCCTATTCTAGTTTTATGAATT
>NW_004624915.1:103066-118878 GCF_000247695.1 Heterocephalus glaber
TTTTAAATTCTGTAAAATCTGTGGTAATGTCTCCTAGATCTTGATACTGTAATTTAAAAATGTATAATTGATATTGTGTAATAGGAAGAAAAGATCTAAAGGAGCAGCGGAAGTGGGAGGGGTAGGGGAAAGGAAAAAAAGGGAAAAGAAAAAAGTGGAAACAAAGTCTTTGCAAATAGGGAGGGGTGGAGGAGGTGAAGGGAGGGCGAGGGAAGGGAAAAAAAATAAGAGCCAAGATACTCATGTAATGGTACAAGATCCCAATGATGAACGTAACTGTATTTTATACCTAAAATGTACCAATAAACTCAATGGGGGAAAAAAAAAACACTCACTGATCACCAGGGAGGAGAAGAGAAAAAGGAGAGATTAGGCTTCCACAAATCCCTTTGAGAATACACTACCAATGACCTAAAGATCCCCCACTAACACCACCTCTAAAGGTTCCACCACTTCCCAATAGGGCCAAGCAGGGGACCAGGCCTTTAACACATGAGCCTTTGGGCAACATCCCAGATACCAACTACAGCAGTGGCACCATTAGTTGATAAATAAAATAACATTGCATTCAAGTATTTTATAATTCATAAGTATACCTTAAAATATTTACATACTCAAATAATTTTATATAAAATGAATATCATGCATATATATTTGCCTATCACAAAATACTATTCTATATAAAATTTTAGAAAAATTTCTCCACATTTTCTAAATACAGTCTAATCACTGCATGTTTTTCTCCTTATTCCAGCCCAACTCCCTCTAGAATGTAAGCCTCTACACCATGAAAACATGAATCCCTTGCTTTTACCCTGGAATACAAGTTTCATAAGAGTAGGAACTCTTTGCTTGTTTGTTCTTTGGCTTTAAGAACAATGTCTGATAAATTCTAGTCACCTGCTAAATATTGCTGAATAATTGAATAAAATCTGTGTAGAGCATTATTCATAGTTAGGAACACTAAAGAAATCTAGCAGAGGGAATAAGAATAAATATATAGATTTTTCTTATGCCAATTATAATGGAAAATATTTATTAAGCAAATATCTAGGCTCTATATTAAGCATTTGACATGGAAATATTCTATGATATAACTCTATTATTAAGTTTATTTCTAAAAGTCCTGGAGGAAACTGAAGTTTAGAGAGGTTAGTACTGTGATTAAGTGCCTATAAACATGTTTTTCAATTTAGCAAAACCTGAACTATCTTCATGAGTTATTCTTTTTTTTTTTTTGGTACTGGGGATCGAACTCGGGTCCTTACCTTGTGAGGCAGGGGGCAGAACCACTGAGCTAAATCCCCAGCCCCATAAGTTATTCTTTATAATAGAATTACAGAGTAAAATAATGTTCAAGTTCTTATTATTTGGATTCTCAAAGCACACAGTGTGTAAAAGGACTGCAATGAACATTCTGACTCCTCAATCCTTGTACATAGCTCAGATTATTCCCAGAATGAATACAAATGTTGTCTATGTCACAAGGCTGTGGTGGGGGAGAGTTAATAAATGATTACAAAATTCTTTGTAAATATAGAGTGCTACAGAAATGCAAAACATCTATGACAACAGTAATTAGTTCTAATCACTATCTCCATTCTGTGTGCAGCTGTATCTCAAAATTTACTTTGTGAGTTTAATCACCAGATATCAATAAATAAATAACCTCCTCTTTCTTCGACCCTGCTGAGAAGCTGTCCTCATCTTCCCTCACTCCCTACTGAGCACCCCTCTCTCTACTTCTCCCCTTCCCTAATCCAAGTTGTCAGCAAAGGCTTAATATTGATATTAATACCAAAAAAAGAGGTTTGCCTGAGCCTTGAGACTATGAAAATCCTGACTTCCAAACAAAATTAGACACAGGAGTTGTAGAAATATACAGACCTTTCAAAATACAACTCACAGTCTTCCACTGTGCAGGAAGAGAAATTTTCCTCCCTTGAAGACCCAGTAATGCTCAGATAATGCTTTAGTTTGGATCCTGAGTGTCCCCCAACGGCTCATGTGTCCACAGGCTTTGTCCTCTGCCCATGGCTCTATTGGAACATAGTGAAACTTTTAGGAGGTGAGGCCTATTAGAAGGAAGTTAGGTCATTGGAGGTGGGCCTTGAAGGTAATATTGGGACCCCAGCCCCTTTCTATTTTTATAGCCATTATGAGGAGAATGAGCCTTTTTCTCCGAGTGTTGTACCATGATGTACTGTGCCATTAAAAGCCCAAAGCAACAGAGCCAAGCAACCTTGGACTGAAACTTCTGAAACTATGAGCCAAAATGAACCTTTCCTCCTTTCAAGTTTAAGTATTAGCTACTTTCCTGTCACTGGCACAAAATATCTGACACCCACAACTCAAAGCAGAAAGGTTTATTTGGCTCAGTTTCCAATGGGTTCAGTCCATGGTCAGCTGACTCCATGAGAGAAGTGGCATAGTAGAAGGGTATGGCCAAGGGTAGCTGCTCACCTGATAAAAGCCAGGAAGGAGAGAGAGACAGATAGAGACAGACAGACAGAGACCATGGACAAGAATACACCCTTCCAGGTTATGCCCCCAGGGACCCACCTCCTAACAGCACATTCAGCTACTGGACTCATCAATGGATGAATCCACTGATATGTATAGTGCCCCTCTTGATCCAATGACCTTCCAAACACATAAGACTTTTGGGAGACATTTAAGATCTAAACCACAACAATTTATTCTCTCAGACAATTTTCACAGTAATAGAAAGCTAACATAGGTAATTATGGTGAAATACTGAGTTGCAAATTATTGCTTATTAAGCAATGTGAGGCACATAATGGGCACCGAATAAAGGTAGCTATCATTACAATGGTCAATCCAACATTCATTTAGATACTGTACATTCTTGACTTACAACAATAACCATATGACGATTGTGAACCAATCAATGTAAGGAGATGTACATATATTATGAGTTTTGTAAACAGTTAGTATAGCCTGAAGCCTGAGTCTATCCAGAATGGATATAACCAATCTTGGCATCATGTTACAGATAAATAAGCATTGAAAAATAAACCAAAGAACCACAGTATATTCTACCTTTAACTTTTTGTAAACCATATTTTGTGGATAACTTCAGTTTTACCATAAGGCTAATATATTTCAATATTTTGAAAACATCAGTATTAATTTTTTTTTACATCAGTATTAATTTTGAGTTGGCAGAGGTAACTAACCAACTACCTTTATGTTTGGTACTAAGAGATATACCTTTCAATAAAATTATTGAAATGCAATAAAAAATAAATAACCATATGATCTGAAAAACTCAAGATATTTACTCTCTGGTCCTTTACAGACGGAGTTTGCTAACTCCTTACAGGATATGAATATAGATAATGGAAAGGTCTGAGCCCTAAGTCAATACTTAAAGATAAGAAATATAAGAAAGAAGCCAGGCGTGGTGGTGCACACCTGTATTCCCAGCATTTGGGAGGCTGAGGCAGGAGGATTGCTTTGAGTTTGAGGCCAGCCTGGGCTACATAGTCAGTTCAAGGCCAACCTGAACTATATAGCGAGACTCTGTCTCAAAAAACAAAAAGAAACAAGCAAAAAAGAAATATAAGAAGGATCAGTTTATGATATAGGTGGGAAACAAGGAGAATGTCATGTCTCCAAACTAATGAAGATCTTTCTTTTTAAGGGAATAATCAACTATGTTAATGTTGCCTACAGGACATGTAAGGTGTTCATGGGAATTAATTAAATGCTGGGGACCTTCCAAGAGCTAGCATAGAGAAGACTTTTTTTTTTTCCTAGAAAGGAGAACAGAGAAAAGAGCCTTAATCAGAAAGGGGTCTGTCAGGAGCAATTCTACATAATTTTAGAGAAAATAATTTCACAATTAAATTATGATTAGGCCTAGTTTTCCTGCCTACAGTCCAGCTATGGCATGTCAAGACATAACTCCATTTTTGCCCCCAGTCACAGCTAAAACCTCAATGGACAAGTGATGCTGTGATGCTCCAGGGCAGGATTATACCAGCTGAAGACATCCTGGTGAGGAACAAAATCTTCATCTGCATAAATTCGTCATTGTTCTAGGATTATCTCCGCTGCCCTCTGAGGGATCTCTTACTCCTGATGTCCCGAATAAAGGTATGGCGAGCTGAGCTCGGAGTCTTTCATCTTTGCTGCCCAGAGCAGCATTGATCAGGCCCAAAATTCAGCTTCTTCTCTAAGCTCGTTTCTTGTCTTTATTAATTAATTCACCTTGTGCTGTCATGGCTCACAGGAGACTAGGATTCACTGCAGGAGTTCTAGTAAGTCCCCTTTCTCTGTCCCCTACAGGGGTAAACAATAAAAGAAAGACATTTATTTTGTGTGGGTTTTTGTTTGTTTTGTTTTTTGGTACTGGGGCTCAAACTCGGGACCTTGCGCTTTCGAAGCAGGTGCCAGAACCACTGAGCTAAATCCCCACCCCTTGTGTGGGTTTTTAAAAGATGGTGTCTCATAGCACTTTTGTGTGCTGATGAGGATATGGAAATGATCCAGTGGAAATAAAAATGATGATGAACATAAAGATAGAGATATAAGAGCACGTTGAGGAGGGTGTTAAATTATGATACACATATTTCGTGAAAGCTGTATCCATATTGGTAAGAGATAGAGTTTCAGCAGTAGGGTGAAGCGATTCCTAATTCCCATATCAAATATCTAGAGTAGAAACGTCTCTCAAAAAAATAAATTAAATAAATGGGGCTATGTGCAGAGGCACATATCTGTAATCCTAGCTACTAAGGAGGCTGAGGCAGGATTTCAAGTTTGAGGCCAGCATGGGCAAATTAGTGAGACCCTATCTCAAAATAAAAAATAAAAAGGGGTCCGCGCAGCATGCCCGCCCGCGTCGCCCGCGGCCGCCGCTGCCACCACTGCTCCTGCTGCTGGCCCTGAGCCCGGAGACGGCGCGCAGACCTGGGCCGGCTTCGGCGTCCTGCGGTCCCTGACGCCGCTGGCCTCCACGATACTTTCCCCGACCGCTTCCTCTGGGCCGTGGGCAGCGCCGCCTACCAGCCCGAAGGTGGCTGGAGGCAGCACGCCAAGGGCGCGTTCATCTGGGACACGTTCACCCATCGGCCCCCGGGTGCCCAGTCACCTTTCCCCCCTGCCACTGGGGATGTGGCCAGCGACGGCTACAACAATTTCTTCCGAGACACCGAGAGGCTACGCGAGCTTGGGGTCATCCACTGCCGCTTCTCCATCTCGTGGGCGCGGGTGTTTCCCAATGGCAGCGCGGGCGCCCCCAACCTCGAGGGCCGGCGCTATGCTACTACCGGCACCTGAGGGAGAGGCTGCAGGAGCTGGGCCAACCGTGACCTGGCCGACCACTTCAGGGATTATGCCGAGCTCTGCTTCCGCCACTTCGGCGGCCAAGTCAAATACTGAATCACGGTCAACAACTCCTACGTAGTGGTCTGGCACTGCTATGCTGCTGGGCGCCTGGCCCCGGGAGTCTGGGGCAGCCCGCGGCTCAGGTACCTGGTGGCACACATCCTTCCTCTGGTTCATGCCAAAATCTGACATTCTACAATACTTCCTTTCGTCCAACTCAGGGAGGCCAGGTGTTCATTGCCCCAGGTTCCTACTGGAGCACTCCTCAAAGAATGACTGACCACTACATCAAAAAATGTCAAAAATCTCTTGACTTTGTCCTAGGCTGGTTTGCCAAACCTGTATTTATTGATGATGATTATCCTGATAACATGAAGAGTAACCTTTCATCTCTTCTGTCTGATTTTACTGAATCTGAGAAAAAGTTCATCAAGGGAACAGCTGACTTTTTTTCACTTTCCTTTGGACCAACATTGAGCTTTCAGCTATTGGAGCCCCACATGAAGTTCCACCAACTAGAATTTCCCAGCCTGAGGCAACTCCTCTCCTGGATTGACCTTGAATATAATCATCCTGAAATATTTATTGTGGAAAGTGGCTGGTTTGTCTCAGGGACCACCAAGAAAGATGGCACCGAATATATGTATCACCTAAAAAAGTTCATAATGGAAAGCTTAAAAGCCATCAGGCTGGATGGGGTTGATGTCATTGGGTACACAGCACGGGCCCTCATGGATGGTTTCAAATGGCACAGAGGCTACAGCATCCGACGTGAACTCTTTGATGTCGACTTTTTGAGCCAGGATAAGAAATTGTTGCCAAAGTCTTCAGCCTTGTTCTACCAAAAGCTAATAGAGAGCAATGGCTTTCCTCCTTTACCTGAAAACCAACCCCTAGAAGGGACATTTCCCTGTGACTTTGCTTGGGGAGTTGTTGACAACTACATTCAAGTAGACACCACTGTGTCTCAGTTTATCGACCCGAACATTTACCTGTGGGACGTCCATCACAGTAAGAGGCTTATTAAAGTGGATGGAGTTGCAGCCAAGAAGCAGAAATCCTACTGTGTTGCTTTCACTGCCATCTGGCCCCAGATTGCCCTACTGCAGGAAATGCACATCAGGCATTTTCACTTCTCTCTGGGTTAGGCTTTAATCCTCCCCCTGGGTAACCTGTCCCAGGTGAACAGCACAGTCTTGCACTACTACCGCTGTGTGGTCAGTGAGCTGCTCTGTGTCAACATCAAGCCTGGGGTAGCCCTGTGGCAGCCTGCGGCCCAGCACCACAGCCTGCCAGGTCCCCTGGCCAAGCAGGGAGCCTGGGAGAACACTTGCACCGCCCTGGCCTTTGTAGAGTACACCAGACTCTGCTTTGAAGAGCTGGGCCACCACATCAAGTTCTAGATCATGATGAACGAGCCGTACATGCGCAACCTGACCCACCACGTGGGGCATCACCTTCTGAAGGCTCATGCACTCGGTTGGAGCCTGTATGATGAAAAGTTTAGACCCGCCCAGAAAGGTAAAATATCCATAGCCTTGCAGGCTGATTGGATAGAACCAGCCTGCCCTTTGTTCCAAAAGGACAAGGAAGTGGCCGAGAGAGAGTGTTGGAATTTGACATTGGCTGGCTGGCTGGCTGAGCCCATTTTCGGCTCTGGGGATTATCTACGCATGATGAGGGACTGGCTGAACCAAAGAAGCAATTTTCTTCTCCCTTTTTTTCACTGAAGAGGAAAAAAAGTTAATCCAAGTTTCCTTTGACTTTTTAGCCCTAAGCCATTACACCACCATCCTTGTCGACTGGGAAAAAGAAGATCCCTTAAAATACAACTACCTAGAAGTGCAAGAAATGACCGACATTGCTTGGCTCAACTCCCCCAGCCAGGTGGCAGTGATGCCCTGGGGGCTGGGCAGAGTGCTGAACTGGCTGAAGATGAAGTACAGAGGCTGAAGATGAAGTACAGAGACCTCCCCTGTGTATAATTGCCAATGGGATCAACGATGATCCACACGAGCAGCAAGACAAGCTGAGGATGTATTACCTACAAAATTATGTAAATGAAGCTCTGAAAACTTATGTATTGGATGGTATCAATCTTTGTGGATACTTTGCTTATTCATTTAATGATCGCTCAGCTCCAAAGTTTGGCTTTTATCATTATGCTGCAAATCTGTTTGAGCCAAAACCATCCATGAAAAGTTACAGGAAAATTATTGACAACAACAGTTTCCTGGGCCCTGAAACTCTGGGAAGGATTTGTCCAGAAGAATATACCATGTACACTGAATGCAGCTTCTTTCACACCTGAAAGTCTTTACTGGCTTTCATTGCTTTTCTATTTTTTGCTTTTATTGTTTCCCTTTCCCTTATGTTTTACTACTCTAAGAAAGGCAGAAGAAGTTGCAAATAGTCTGAACATTTCTCCTGCTCGTTTGTTTTGAAATAATTATGTGCATACATTGGCTCTTAACCATTTGCACCTCTTCATGTTGTGAAACTAAATTTCATACATTTGGCTTCTAGAAAAACTTTTTGTGGCATATGATAGAGGTTTTGAAATGAGTACAGGTGACTATAAAATCCGGAAAAGGTAAATATTGTCTGGATTTCTTCTCTGTTTTTGCTGATTAAGAAACTGACAGATGTCATAATTTCTGTAACATTCTGTAAGAAAAGCATGGAAAATGGTAACCAGAAATGTACATGACAAGATTAGGAATATTTTTATCTGTGCCCATTTTAAAATTTCATGCTTTTCTTTCAGTAATAATTGCAAGCATTAGAAGAAAAGGTGAAGTCCTAGTTAACAGTCTGTCAACTGCCAGGGTGGTGCCTGATGGCCATGCCTCTTTCTAACCAAGTTTCCCATGAAGATGATGGCAGGATAGAAACAGGAGAGATAGCACAGTGGCCCTAGGCTGAAACATTCCTTTTAAAAGCTGTGTTTCCATTGAATGCTGCTAATATTAATTCATGTATTTGGTTAATCATATACTTAGCAAATTATACAGATTTTTATTTTGTTTAGTATGAAGTTTTGAGGCACTCTCTAAACCCTAGGTCATGGGGATTTTGTCTCATCAGTGCTTGTAGAAAGGACATATACATAGGAGATTCTCACTGAACGTTTGCCAAAGAAAGAAGGAAAAAATACATGAATCATAAGATGATGGGCTCTTAAGGAGGTATAAAGGAGTTATGAAATACACTATAATGCACTGGCTTGTGATGCAGGAAAGAAGGAAGAAATGTTTATGATGAGCAACATTATGATTAACTTGATTATACATTTTTTAAAGCAGAGCTTGGAATGAATGAGATGATTTTCCTGAAAGAATAGGGATGAAATAATATCTCATCCTGTGAAGAGAGACTCCATTATTTTTGTACTTCAGAATGTGCTGTAAATTCTCTGATTTGATAGTTTTAAAACTTATGTTCAAAATGAATCAGGTCTGATAACACTGGAAGACTTGTTTTTGTGATCTCTGAGATCCACTCTGTATTTTTGCATCTGTGGAAGTAACTTTGAACAAGTTTTGCATTGAACTTTTACACTGAAACATACTACTGATTTCAATAGAAAGGGCTAATTAGGGGTTCTCCTTTAATGCTCTTTAAATAAGTCTTGCTGATTTTTAGACAGGGAAGTCTCTCTATTACACTGGAGTTGTTTTATAGATAAGTCAATATCATATCAGGGACGATAAATCAGTCATAATAGTCATAACTAACTTTGCTGACACAGGGTCATAGAGTATAATAAAATACTGTACTGTATTATATACCATCTGGAGAAGTGGTATGATTTTTTTTCCATGAAAGATGAGCTTTTAGTGGTATTCTTTATAAAACTGGACTTATTAAAATCAGACAGGAGAAAATCATTTATTTTATGTATATATTTTTCTGGATGTAAGAGTAATATATGTTAATTGTAAAAAATTGAAAGCACAGAAACTATATGTAAAGAAATAAATAAATGTATAATTTTACAATCCAAAGGTAGTCACTATTAATGTTTTCTATGTATTTTATTTTACAATAAGACCATATTACATATAGTTACCTATCTTTAATTTTTGTTGTATAAATTTCCTTTGTCATTAGTCTCAAAAGAGTAATTTGTAATAGTTGTAGAGAATTCAACTGTCTGGAATATACCACAACTTATTTAATTATTAAAAAAAAATAATAAAAAGGGGAGGGGACGTAACTTCCTGGCAGATTCCCTCCCCTAATTTCAATCCCAAATACTGCAAAAAATAAAAGAGAAAGAAAAATGGAAATCAGAACAAGTAAGGCAAGAATAGTACCACATCAAGGGCTCAGTATTGGTATCTATTGCTGACAGATTGAAGAACAAGCCTTTTGCTATACCCTTGCTATGACCCTTCAGTGGCTGGGAGCAGACAATGGGCAGTGTGACCTCAAAGCAAATGTGGTGGTGTATTTAGAAGGAGCACTAGCCAGTATTTCAGGGCTCTGCACTGTGATTCCCACAGTAAAGCTCAATATAAGCTTTCTGCTGCATCTTTTCCCATCATTGACATTTCCAACTCATAAGGTCTTCCAGATTCTGTTGGCAGGACTGCTTGCTCACAGCTTGAACCTAACACAGAGTCCTTTCCTTTTCCAGATCAGACTCAATGCTGGCAACCTTCCGAGTCACCCATTATATGATCTAGGGTAATATTCCCAGATGTAAAATAAGTTGTTTTCAGATTCCAAAAAGGTCTCCTAGCACTGTGCTTCCATCTTTACAGTAGGGGATACAAGATATGCAATTTGCTTTTTTACTTTAGAGAGCTATCCCAACATTCTTTTAACCATTGGACACCTAAAAACTTCACTAGGAAGCATCTTCCTGAATCTTTGTAGAGGAATCTCCCACCCTCTGGAGAACATCAGTATGCCATCAGTAAAATGGATCTGTGAGATTCTGTAGGATGTCTAGGTAGTCCAGATCCCAAGAAAGTTAACATAGCCCTGAGGACAAATTGCAAATGAATATTGGCCATCCCACATGAATAAAACTGTTTCTGATTCTCTTTCCTGATTAGGATCGAAAGGAATGATTCTGTCATACACTGAACATATACTATGTACCTGCAACTTAGTCTTCTCTAGTAGATAGACCATCCCTGGCACAGTAGCACCTCCAGGTTTCAGTGTCAACTCAGAATGTGCACTCAAAAGTTTTCAAAATGGCTAGGTGTTTTCCCTTTTCCAGTGTATAATTACCCAAATAAATGGCCACAGATCCCTTTGGGAAAAGAAGTAGGGAATCATCACAGGGTATATTTGTCATGGTGTTGCTACTTACCTTTCTTCTAGAAACATCATGCTCTATCACAGTTTCATAATTCCTTGCAGGCCAAATCTCTTAGCTACCCTTCAAACCTTGAAGGTTGTTAAAATTATTGTAGCCTCTAACACTAAAGCTCCTCATCCCCAGGGATATTAATAAGACCATCCCTTTTATTCTCCTACTAGGAGCCTGAACTGCAGAGGAGAGCCATCACTAGGATGCTCTTGCCCCTCTCACCAGAGCTTTCCCAAATGGCCTGGGTGAAATGTGTGTCTTCTGGGCTCTCTCAGGGGACATAATCAACTGTTGTATTTTTGTGGCCTCACATGATTGTCCACTTTCCTCAGCCTCTATTCTTCCTGACATCTTCAAGGATAGCTCAAGCATTTCTACTTCATTCAACATTGGCCATCACTTTCATCAAGCCTCTAAGAAATATTCTGTTCCCTAAGGTTCTTGTCAGGATGTTAAATCTTGTGCCCCAAAATACTATCCACACATCAGTGAATTCTTGCTTATCCTGTCTTATATTTTAGCCCCTTTGAGAGAAAACACCCTAAAATATAATCCCAGGTATACTATATTTCTTCTCCAATATGTACTAGTTAATTCTTTCAGTTCCTAGGATCTTTCAGTTCCCTTTCTCCCTCAGCAGACCCAGCACTTCATGTCCATGTTGTGCTGATATTTAACCCTGAGTTATTGGCGTAACAGTCAAGAGACGAGGTAGGGCTCCTGAGGGGACCACCTTTTGCCTTGCAGAAGAACAGATTCTGCAACATCTATTAAAGCACAAGTGTTAGCAATTACTAGAAAAAAGTAGGTCACTTCTGCAATTCTTACATTCAGAAGCTCTTTAGAGCCACCATCTCCAGTAGCATCCATCCAAATGTCTATAGCCCGTATGTTAGGATCTAAGGTTTTCCCAACAAGGACTTTGACCTTAGCATAAGAGGCCTGCCTGCAGTACAGGCTCCTAGTAGGACAATAAAAGGTTTATTAATATCCCTGGGGATGATTAGACTCTGGAGCTCAGCCATTCTATCGGAGCATCTCAGTGACCTTTCTTCACTGCAATATATAAGAGCTCTCTCTCTTAGATTTTAACTCTTTATAAAAGGTCATCTGATTCTCATTATCCCTCTGCAAAGCATCAATTCAGTGTGGCAATAGCTGGCAAATTCTTCTGTCTTTGCATGCATTGTTCTTCCCAAATCTTCTAAACAACTGAATTATTGCGCTAGAAAAAGCAGTCTTGGCGCATCCCGGCTTCGGCTCAACAGGCGCTGCTCCGCCGGCGCTGGGGAGCGACGCGGCCGTGGTTACCGCGGCCGGCTCGCCAGGAGCCCGCTGCCCGGATAGCGCACGCTCGTCCGCGCACGGAGTGGCCGGGGCGGCTGCGCCGGGATCTCAGCAGGCGACGCCTGGCGTGAATGTCCCGGGGCGCCGCCAGGCCCGTGTGGGCCAGAGCAGCCTCTGCCCCGGCGTCGCGGTATTGATCCAAAGAAGCATTTTTGAAGGCACTAGTACTTCCTACCACTGTCAACTGATTCTTGTTGAAATCTGTTAATTCTACTTTTTGAACACTTATGAATAACCACGCATCTTCCAAATCACCTACCATGAAGCTAAAAGAGAGCATCAACCCTATTCTTTTATATTTCATACATTTTATAGTATCACTTTATACTATTTTAACTTATGTTGTATTTTATTTTTTGTCTGAGTCAAGACAAGAGAAATCAAACCAAATTAAAGCAAAGCCTGTAAATTCAAAACCTGATTCTGCATACAGATCTATTAATAGTTTGGATGGTTTGGCCTCAGTATTGTACCCTGGATGTGATACACTAGATAAAGTTTTTATGTATGCAAAAAACAAATTTAAGGACAAAAGACTCTTGGGAACACGTGAAATTTTAAACGAGGAAGATGAAGTACAACCAAATGGAAAAATTTTTTAAAAGGTTATTCTTGGACAGTACAATTGGCTGTCCTATGAAGATGTCTTTGTTCAGGCCTCTAACTTTGGAAATGGCTTACAGATGCTGGGTCAGAAACCAAAGACCAACACTGCCATCTTCTGTTGAGACCAGGGCAGAGTGGATGATTGATGCACAGGCGTGCTTCATGTGCAACTTCCAGCTTGTTACTTTATATGCTACCCTAGGAGGACCAGCCATTGTTCATGGATTAAACAAAACAGAGGTGACCAATATTATCACCAGTAAAGAACTCTTACAAACAAAATTGAAGGATATAGTTTCGTTGGTCCCACGCTTGCGGCACATCATCACTGTTGACGGGAAGCCACCAGCCTGGTCAGAGATCCCCAAGGGCATTGTAGTGCACACCATGGCCACAGTGCAGGCCCTGGGCACAAAGGCCAGCGTGGAAAACGAACCTTGTAGCAAACCATTGCCCTCAGATATTGCAGTAATCATGTACACAAGTGGATCCATGGGAATTCCCAAAGGAGTCATGATCTCACACAGTAACATCATTGCTGGGATAACTGGGATGGCCAGGATTCCAAAAGTGAGAGAGGAAGATGTGTACATTGGATATTTGCCCCTGGCCCATGCTCTAGAATTAAGTACTGAGCTTGTTTGTCTTTCTCATGGATGCCGCATTGGCTACTCTTCACCACAGACTTTAGCAGATCAGTCTTCAAAAATAAAGAAAGGAAGCAAAGGGGATACATCCATGTTGGAACCAACACTGATGGCAGCTGTTCCGGAAATCATGGATCGGATCTATAAAAATGTCATGAATAAAGTGAATGAAATGAGTAGTTTTCAACGGAATTTGTTTATACTGGCCTATAATTATAAAATGGAGCAGATTTCAAAAGGGCATAGTACCCCACTGTGTGACCGCTTTGTTTTCCGGAAAGTGTGAAGCCTGCTAGGGGGAAACATTCGTCTTTTGCTGTGTGGCGGTGCTCCGCTCTCTGCAGCCACACAGAGGTTCATGAACATCTGTTTCTGCTGTCTCGTGGGTCAGGGCTATGGACTCACGGAATCCACAGGGGCCGGAACAATCACGGAAGTGTGGGACTACAATACTGGCAGAGTCGGAGCACCATTAGTTTGCTGTGAAATCAGATTAAAGAACTGGGAGGAAGGGGGATACTTTAATACTGATAAACCACACCCCAGGGGTGAAATTCTTATTGGTGGCCAAAATGTGACAATGGGATACTACAAAAATGAAGCAAAAACAAAAGCTGACTTTTTTGAAGATGAAAGTGGGCAGAGGTGGCTCTGTACTGGAGACATTGGAGAGTTTGACCCTGATGGTTGTTTGAAGGTCATTGATCGGAAGAAGGACCTTGTAAAACTGCAGGCTGGAGAGTATGTTTCTCTTGGGAAAGTAGAGGCAGCTCTGAAGACTCTCCCGCTGATAGATAACATTTGTGCGTATGCAAACAGTTATCATTCTTATGTCATTGGATTTGTTGTGCCAAATCAAAAGGAGCTAACAGAACTAGCTAGAAAGAAAGGATTTAAAGGGACCTGGGAGGAACTGTGTAACAGTAGTGAAATGGAAAATGAGGCCCTTAAAGTGCTTTCTGAAGCTGCTGTTTCAGCAAGTCTGGAAAAGTTTGAAATTCCAGTAAAAATTCATTTGAGCCCTGAACCGTGGACTCCTGAAACTGGTCTTGTGACAGATGCCTTCAAGTTGAAACGCAAAGAGCTTAAAACACATTATCAGGCAGACATTGAGCGAATGTATGGAAGAAAATAATTTTTCCCTTTTGGCATCAGTTTGTTGCGGTGAGCTCAGATGAAATAGGAAAATACTTGAAATGCATGTCTTAAATTGTGAGGCAAACTCCATTCCTCGTGTTAAAATTCTAAACTCTTATTTCTCATGACATCACCGTTTTTAACTGACAGGCTTAGTAAAATACTAAGACGGCAAATTTGTGCCCCTCTCGTCTTTCTTTTTCCTCCTTTGGTTTACTTTACCACCTATGACTGTGCTTGTCAGTTAGGAGAAATTTTCTGGATCATATTGGGGGAGCAGTGATTTTAAACCTCAAGTTTTTAAACATAATTTATATGTTCTGTATAATGTTCAGTTTGTAACTTTTTAAAGTTTGGATGTATAGAGGGATAAATAAGAATATAAAAATTGGTTATTTGGGGGCTTTTTTACTTAATGTATTTAAAAATACAAGGGTATTGATAGTGAAATTATGTAAATTTCAAATGCTTATGAATCAAATCATTGTTGAACAAAAGACTTGTTGTGTAATTATTGTCTTGTATGCATTCGAGAGAAATAAATATACCCACACTTACGTTTTGAGAAACAGATCTTGTGAATACATGCCTGACAGTGTCTTCTTTATGTTTCTGTTTTTTTTATTTTTTTTAAATTTTTTTATTTATTAATTTTTTTTTACACACAGGGTCTCACTATATAGTTCAGACTGGCCTTGAACTCACTGTGTAGCTCAGGCTGGCCTCGAACTCAGGGCGATCCTCCTGCCTCAGCCTCCTGAGTGGTAGGATTACAGGCATATGCCAGTGTGCCCAGCTATGTATTTATTTTTTATTGGGAAAAAAATATAGTTTAGTACTACATGAAGCAAAATAGCAGAAGAGGGCAATGGTTTAATAATACAGGAGATACAGGATGCAGGTGCAGCAGATGCAGCACCAGCCGACAAGTAGTCTCAGATAATGTACCATCCAAATGTGTTCAGGAAAGTAGCCAGGATCGAACGGGAGCAATTCTGAAAGGAGAAAGGATAGAAAGCTATGTTTTATTTTGTTGGCCACATGAACATTTAATTTTTTACATTTATGAGCACATTAATCATAGAAAATTATTCTACCCCAAATGCCCCTAGTCTGCTTTTATTGGAGATATTTAATTATATATCTCATTTTAAAATTAGTATTTTTTTCCATTAAGTTTATTAGTACATTTTAGGTATAAAGTACAGTTACACTCATCATTGGGATCTTGTACCTTTACATGATGTATCTTGGTTCTTATTTTTTTTCCCTTCCCCTGCCCTCCCTTCACCCCCTCCACCTTTCCCTACTTACAAAGACTTTGTTGCCATTTTTTTTCCCTTTCCTCATACTTTTTCTTTTCCCTTCTTTCCTTTCCCCACCCCTCGCAT
>NW_004624915.1:118978-132657 GCF_000247695.1 Heterocephalus glaber
AAAAAAAAAAAAAAAAAAAAAAAAAAAAGCAGTCTTTTCACCATAAAGTTTCCCCCAAATCACTTCCAGTGAAATCTATAGTAATTGCACTACCACTGTGTGGCAGAGATAGTCAATGCTTCATATACCACCCAAGAGAGAATAATCTTTGCCCACTGGGCAATGAGTGAGTCTGAGAATGCATTCTTAACACCTCTTTTCTTGGACCATGTGGACCATCTAAGAAGCAGATGCCCAAATGAAATCAGCTACATAAGAGATTTTTTTATGAGGCAGGGAGAATTTTTGTGAGGCAATAGAGAAGGCTGGGAGAGCTATTAGTACGTGATTCAGGTATGGCCCCTCTAAAGGAGAAAGAGGAAAAAAGGGAAATCTGTTAGGAAGGATCTTGGACTGCATGCAGTTGTAAGAAATTTGCAGCAAGGTGATGGGAAGTTTTCAAGTTAAAATAGCTGTCCAGGGAGTCTTATATCTCACAGGAACAGGCCCTAGTTTCCCTAGTGCAGTGACTCACTGGCTGAAAATGGTCCACGGGAAGTATGATCTTAGTAAAAATGCAGTGGATTCAGAGTGCAGCAGCTAGAGTTGCCAATTATACCTCCAATAAGAGATAGGAGCACTCATTTTCATGGCCACCATAACTCCTTACAGAATTATTTTGAAGATTAAATAAAATAATATACATAAATGTTTATATCTAGCAAATAGCATGCACTTAACATGTACATTTTGTTTGTTGTTGAAGTTATCATTGATCGTAAGTAGTTACTGGCCTGTCTCATTGAAAAGACATTATCTTATTGTCTTATCATCTAGAAGATGTAGCTCAGTGGCACCATACCTGCCTTGTGAGCCCAAGTTCCCAAGTTCAATCCCCAGTATCACAAAAAAAAAACAACAAAAAAAGAAACTACCTCCTTACTTCTTGACACCTTCATGGTCAAGAACAATACAGATTCCTTGTACGCTATTCACCAATAAGTTTAACTCTTATCCTATAAAACAGATCTTTTTCTAAGTGATTGACACTATTCTAATAAGATCCCTTATCTACTTTCATAATACCCATCCAAAGATGTGAATTTGCTGTTTACAGGCTTTTAAAAACAATTTTAGATTAATATAACAAAATCCAATATATTATTTTTCCAAAAAATTGTACTTCTATATGAGGTCATTCTTTGGCAATATGTAAAAGTACCTTAAAAAGTATATGAAAATTAGCCAGGCATAGTCATCTATGCCTATAATCCCAGCACTTGGTAGCCTGAGCCAGAAGGATCATGAGTTTGAGTCCAGCCTGGACCACAAAGTGAGAACTTGCCTCAAAAAAAAAAAAAATGAGATCCTACCTCAAAAAAAAATTAAATAAGTGCTGACATTGTCAGTTTTATGTTAATTGTGTTGAAGCTGGAAGTGTAAGATGTTGCATTTAGCTACAGAATTCATAAGGATTTGTCTCATAGAGGCAAGGAAGCCAATTTGGAATTTACTGACACAGCAGGTATAAGGTCATGAAGATCTGGACTTGGATGACAGCATTTGTAATAGAAAGAAGATGAGAAACATTCAGTAGGAAAAATCATCATGGATTAGTAATTAATTTACTCTAGTAGATAAGGAAGAGAAATGAAACAAAATAGAAATCAAAAGCTCCCAGGTCCTAAGAAAGAAGATGGTCTAGTGGAGACATGGAAGACTGGTGTTTTTAAATTTTTTTTTATCAGTATATATTTGTGGTACATAACAATTACATTCATCTTAGGAAATTTGTAAATATACGCATTACATCTTAACCATTTTTACTTTTTATCCTGTTATGGTTTGTATCTAGATCTCCCCCAAAAGCCTCATGCACTTATAGATGAGACTTTTTAGATCTGGCTGGATCTAAGATGTGTGATACGAGGACTAAGAGTGTGTGGTACTAAATTAGTCCACTGATTAGTTTGGCGTAGTTCTGGGTGTGGATAATGGGAAGCCCACCCTGGGTGTGGGTAGCAATTCCCAAAAGACTTGCAGCCTGGGTGGGATAAAAGGAAAAGGGAGGTTTGCTTCATTGTTTGCTGTTTGCTGCCTCCTGCCTGCTCTGCCATGGACTGTTTCTCCTCTGTGATGCCCCTCTGCCAGGCCACCCAACTATGGGCTGAAACCACTACAAACTGTGATCCAAAATAAACCTTTCTTCCTTTAACTTGTGAGTGTTGGGTATTTTGTCTCAGCAATGAGAAAAGTAACTAAGACACCTCCCCCCACAATAGGTTTGTTTTTTAAAAAATCTTATTAATTCCTTTCTCTTCTTCTTTTACTAGCAGCAACCCTGTGCTCTGCACCCTTCACCTATTCCATTCTATGTGGTTCTAATGTCAATTATAGAGTCATGGGGTTGGCATAAAATCCAGTTCTAGCCAATTGTGGCTCCTGTGGGTGTCCCAATAAATGGGCACATGACCAAAGTCATTCCACTCAGCCACCTCCCCTTAGATTTTATATGAAATATAGGAGAGAGATTATTTCTCTTTCCTCTAGGGCTGCTAAACTGGGATGACACAATCTTAAAATTTTCCTGTTCCCACCAGCCATGTTCCTATCATCATCTTGTATGCAAAAATCCAAGTTATAGCAGGAATGAAATGAGTGACACAGAAGGCAAAAGCAGACCTGAGAGATGATTTTTTTAAGAATCTATACTCAGCTCCACCTTTGACCTTCCAATTACATAAACCTTACTTCAGTTTATTTTCCTTTACTCAGGCTTATTTGAACAGAATGTCTGTCATTTTTAAGTGAAAGAGAGCTCAGGTATCTAGGGAGTGAATTGATTTGATGAATAAATTTGAAGTGATGGGAGGAATATTAAATGTAACCAATAGCAGAATAAGAAAGCCTATATTTCCAAACCAACAGATAATCAAAAACAGCATAAGAAACTATATACCATCTCTATGATCTCATGTTAAAAGAGTATTATAAAGAGAACATAGCAATGTTTGCAAAATTTGGATTTCTGTAATCTTGGGCAATATAATAATGACAGCTATTAGTACATACTTTATGTCAAGCATTATGCTAATAGTTTTATATGTATTATGGTATTTAATCACCATTTCACACTTGAAAAGGAGACTGATTAAGAAATATTAAGAAACCATCCCAAAGACACATTATCAACTAAAGGCAATTTTCTTATCTTGAGTACAGATCTTGTTCCCTCTAGATCATATGCTCTTTATCACTGTATTATAAAGCCTCCCTTGTGGTCAATTTATGGCTATTACAAGGGGATAAGATGCTTTTTAAAATCCACAGATGTCATCTTACTAACATTCATAATTCCTCTACTCACTGGAGTTCTTGAAGTCTATTGAATGAATATAAATATTTGCTTTTCAGACAATAAAAATTCTGGTTACATTCTATACCTTTGAGAGCTAGAATATGTAATTCAACTCCCTCCTAAATCCAATACTGACTATATTACACAGGCAGCACAAACTGACTTAATATAAATGGTAAATATTGTGTAGAAGCACAAGAAACACAAAGATTTGCAAGTTTATAGTTATCTCCTGAGGCATTTATTCCTTCTTTTTCATTATAATTTACCCCCAGAAGCCTGGAAAAATAGAAAGTTCCTTTTCCCTGCCCTTCACAATCATTTTGACTACCATATCAAAAACAATTTAAATAAAATAAAGAGAAAAACCCAGAGACACAATAAGGTCTTCAATAGACAGGTCAAGTAAAAGTTCATCATTTTCCTTTCTTTCTCCAACATAGTATAAGTCATCATTATCATTTATAATCTCAAAAGAGACATTTTTCTTTCAAGAATCCATTAGGCATGTGAAAAACCTTGGCTAAGTGCAAAGTGTCCACCAATTCCCTCTAATGTGAACATTTATCATGTGGCTAGATGTTGTCAGGATACATCTCAGAATTTCCCATTACTTCCCACAACTAATCAAGTCTGCTTTCTACCACAAGCCCTTCCACTGACATTGCTCTTTCCAAATCCCCAGAAACACCCACAGTGCCTAATCCAATGAACAATTTTTAATGTCCATAATTCTGGAACTCAGCAAAAGTTCCTGAGTTGTTTGCCTCTTGCTCTGTTCTCCTGCCTTATTTGGCTCCTTGTTCTCTTCATCTACCAGTTCCTTGTTCTTTTCATCTACCAGTTTCATGCTGTTTGAGCTCTTTCTTCCCAGACCCTGTTACAGTCTCTAAAATTTTCCTCCTTTTTCTGGCTCCTTAAAAGAATTGTTCTTGAGTTTATTCATATTATTTTTATCTACTCTCCCTAAATGATCTGGGCTATAGCCATGGCCTCAAGAACTACACTGACTCTCCCAAATCTATATCTCCAGCCTGATCTCTCTTGCGACTCCTTATTCATATATTCTTCACCTCCATCTTGTTGTCCTACAGGCCTCTCAAACCTAACACCAACTTCTCACAAATTGTTAGACCTTCTGCTTCAGTCCACATTTCCGTTAGTGGCCCTATAGCCCACAGTCATCTCATTCTGGGCTTGAGCAATAATTTCAGTCTCCCCTTTCCCTCCTTTGCCATACCAGTGTGTCACTTGTATAAAGTTTTATTCACCTTGTTTCAACTTTTTGCCAACTGTACAAGAGGTACCTCTTCTACATGTTCCTATAACACCTTAAACTTCCCCTCTAGTAGTTTATTGTTATAATATAGTATTTTAGTGGTCAGTTTACTTGTCTGTATCTTTCAGACTCTGAGCAGGGACCTTATATAAATTTTCACTGTTATATCCTTAATGTCTAACACAAACCTTGGAACTTAGTAAGTACTCAAGAAATATTTGTTGAAGGAGTGAACAAATGGATCCCTAAGTCTTCGGCTGGATTCAACATTCAAAAATGTTCATGTTTCGATAAAAGTTGTTCCAGTTATGTGCCATTTTACTTCCTAAATTGTTTACTTAATATGTTCCCTTATCTTTATTTACAATGCTATTATCTTAGTTCAGACTTCAAATCATTTCTTGACTTGGCTTCTGCATTAGTTTCCTAATTCAAATCTCAATCCTCCCTACTGTGTTCCCCATACAGCTTCCAGGATGAGTTTTCAAAAATCCAATTAGATTATATTACTCCCAAACTGAAAGGAATTCGTGAGTTCACTAATCCTGTGGGGCAGTTCAAAGTGTGAGCATGGCATAACAAACCTCAAAGCTTCAGCTCCTGCCCCTTCTTCAGCCACATCGCTCCCTGCTCCCCGCAGACACCTGCCTCATCTTGTACTGGTCCCTTCACACATATGCTCTCCCTGTCTACTCTGGCCCATTCCTGTTAGTCCCACAAAATGTGTATTGACCACTTGATACGTGTCAGGTAATGTTCTAGGAATAGGAAATACACAATGAGTAAAAAGAAAAAAAAATCCCGTCCTCTCTTTACTCAAATGCCACCTTGAACAGGAGGGCTTTCTTTAATACTTCTACAAACTATAAGAATATCCTTATGATATGTTATCCCAACATGCTGTAATCATTGATTGTGCTAAAATGCAGAGGTAGATCTAGGTTTTAGGCACACTGAAGTTTATGCAATTTGGTTGTATGTGGAGGAGAGAGGGCTTCTTTAAAGGAAAATATGACAATATAATATTACTAAGCCTTTCCCAGGGCCTTGGGAGAGGACTGTCCAAGTCACTTCATGGTAAGTCCACTTCTGCTTATCTGTGTATCCCATTAGAATGTGACGTTTTCATTTCTGTACTCCCATTCTAGTCATATTCCATGCCAGCTCAGAGAATCCTTCCTCTGAGGACTACCATCTTTGTTTGCTGCTTATCTACAAAGTCTGCTACAGAACAAGAATCCTGCCCAGGTGCTGATCTAGCTGTCTTCTCCTTTGGGTAACAATGCCCTGGAGCGTGCTCTTAAATTAATGGATCACCAGTTCCAACACTTCATTCCAATTTTTGCAGCTTTTATTGTAAGTAGAAATTCTTTCAGAAAATCACTCACTGAAATTAGAGGGACTTCCACAACACTTCTGTTAGCTCTCAGTCTATTCCCAATAAGGCACAGGATCCCTTAAAGCAGATGAAGAACATGTACAAGTGCTCCCAACTCACCATAGGATTTCAAAACTATTTACACCTTGGATTGTCACATGGACAAATAGCAGACACAAGAATCCAGACTTAGAAAAATTTTTTCTGGCTCCCCAACTCAGTCTATATAAGCCTTTCGGGCTACCTAAATCTACAATTTTCTTGGTCCAAAATCACTTTGTCTGATTCCTTTGGAAGTATATATTCTATTGATCCAAATATTTCCTAGGCTGCCCAAAATGATAGAATCAAAAAATTTCAGGGTAAGAATGAGTAGCTATTGCCTTGGCATATCTATTATATATGAGCTATTATAAGGACTACAAAAAAGAGTAATGCATAATCCAAGTTTCAAATAAAATATTAAAAAGTCTTTCCATGGACAAATTTTTCTTACCTATACTATGAATTTTCCCCCCTTGCTCCAGCTATGAACATTTTATTTTTCTTGGGTTTACTAGCACTTCAGTCAGTCCCATTAATAAATCACATGCTTCTAGCACAGAAATAACTGCAGACAAAATAGCACCCTTATCAACTCCTCCCTGAAGTGGAAGACACACTCAAACAGAGAAAATTGCCTTTTTCATATCTTACAGCTAGGCAGCATATTCTAGAAATTAGCTAAATTTCTTTAGCTAGAAACTAAGCAACTGAGCTCTAAGGAATAGTCAAAGGCTTCCATGGCATTAGCATATCTGCATAACTTTTGAGTCCCACACTGAAAATAATCCAGTTTTGAGACAAATAAAAGAATTTAAGGACATAAAAAGTACCATCTACCAAACATTTATGTTTGTGCCTTTGAGCACTAAGTAAATCTCAGGCATTGGACATAAACTCAGTTCATACCTTTAAGAAACTCATGGTCTAGTGAAAGAAACAGAAGTACAACAAATAATGATACTACAAAATAGTAGAAAGATGATAGAGATAATCACAGCACTAATCTAGCTGGTGTGGGAATAATTTCTGGTTTACTTTTAAAAAGAAGGTAAGTTTTAAATAGCAAAACTGTGAGGCAAGGTAAAGCAAGGTACATGCACCAGTCATATTACCAATCAAAAGCAGAAAACAATAGCCAGGCATGGTGGCATATACCTGTAACACAGCTACTTGGAAGGCAGAGGCAGGACAATTACAATATCAAGGCCAGTCTGAGAAATTTATGAGACCTTGTCTCTAAATAAAATAAAAAGGGCCAGGATATACCTCAGAGCTATAGCACTCGCCTAGCATGAATGAGACCTTGGGTTCAGTTCCTAGCAACACACACACACACACACACACA
Source organism: Heterocephalus glaber (assembly GCF_000247695.1). Next base: position 126,363 of record NW_004624915.1, read on the forward strand.
CACACACACACACACACACGTACATGAAAGAAAAAAAGAAAAAGAAAAGAAACAACTTTGGCTGACTTAGATAGAAAAGGAATTTTTTGTGGGGGTACTTTGTAATTCTGAGAATCCCTGGGAAGGCTAACAATGGACAACTGAAAAACAAAGGGAAAAAAAGGATTACTACTCAGGGTAAACACAATCAAAATCACTCCAGAAAATCAGGCTCATGAAGATGCTGCTGCACCTGTGGTTGGGCCTGGGATCCTCCAGTTGACATTGGCAGTGCTGCTGGTACTGGGCACTGGATGCTGGTATTGGACAAGGAGTGCTCAGAGCAAGACACTTGCTGCTCTACTTGCAACCTTTAAATCTCATAAAATGCCTGGATGTGGTGGTACATGCCTATAATCTCAGCACTCCGCAAAGCTGAGGCAGAAGGATCACAATTTTAAATTTAGCCTGGGCAACCTAGTGATAGTAAGAGCCTGTCTCAAAATTATTTAAAATAAAAAAAGAAAGGATTACACTTTCTACTATGAATATAACTTAATTTTTTTATTTTTATTTTTTGGTACCAGGGATTGATAAATTTTTTTGGTACTAGGTATTCTTTTTATAAAAAAGGATCATACTGAGAGAAGGTGAGCCAGTCCGGTCCCAGCACTTGGAAGGAAGCTCCCCTGCTGTCATCCCAAACTCCCAGGGCAGAGAAGGTAAGCCGCGCGGGCGCCAAAAGCACCCCCACCCCACCCGCGAGGAAATGAGAAGACACATAAACAAGCCTCAAAAACAGACTTCTGGATCACCTACAGCAACCCCAAAGGGAAACGAGATGGAACAATCTGATACTCAACCACCTGGACTCTCTGAACTGGCAACAAAAAAGGATTATACTTTGGGGGTAAGTAGCTCAGTATGAAGGCCCTGGATTTAATCCCTAATACCACTAAAAACAAACAAAGAAACAAGATATAAAATAAGCAATTCCTGAGTCATATGGGAAGGAGATTCTAATGCTAACACCTAAAAAAAGAAACATTACAGCAGCATTCCAAGAAGCTGGAAAGGCAAGACAAAAAGACAGGTAAATACCTCTATTGGAAAAGAATGGTCCTAAATCAATAAACTAAGCTTTAAATTTAAGAAATTAGGAAAAAATAAGCAAACAACTTAAAGCAAACAGAAAGAAGAAAACAGAAATCAACAAAATAGAAAACAACTAATTAAATCAATAAAACCACAGGTTGATTTTTCGAAGAGTTAACAAAATTGACAAAAATTTAGGTAAACTCCCCCCAAAACAAAGAAAGAAAACACAAATTGCTGAAACAGAAATAAAAGAAGAGACTTAACTATCAACTTTAGAAAAATTAAAAGGATTATAAGCCATATGTGATGACTTGTGCCTCAGTTACTTGGGAAGCTGTGGCAGGGGGATCATTTGAGTCCAGGAGTTCAAGACCAGCCTGGGAAACACAGCAACACCCTGTCTCAAAAAAAAAAAGGATTATACTTTTTACTATGAATGTAAATTTTTTGGGGGGTATTAGGGATTGAACTCAGGACCTTGCGCTTGTCAGGCAGGTGTGGTGCCACAAAGCTATAGCCCCAGCCCATAACTCAATAGTTTGGGTAACTTATAAAAAATAGACAAATTCCAGGAAAGTCACAAATTACCAAAATCAATTTAAGGAAAAATAAAATCTGAATACACCCATAACAAGTAAGAAATTTAAATGGTAATTTAGACTCACTCCATGAGTAAAAACCCAGCCTAGGTAACTTCAATGGTGAATGCTACCAAAACTTAAGTAATAAATAATACCAATCTTTCAAAAGCACTTCACAAAAATAATAAAGTATCATTTCCTAACTCATTGTGTTAGATCAGTATTACTATGATGCAAACGCTGGACACACATCAAAAGAAAAAATCAAATATGGACACAAAAATTTTCAAAACACACTGGAAACTGAATCCAGCAAAATGTAAAAAGAATTAAACAACATAAACATAGTTATCCTTTGTCAGGTTGAGGAAGTTCCCTTCTATGCCTAGTTTGTTGAAATCTGTTTTTCATGAACTGGTATTGGAGTTTGTTGAATGTTTCCCCATCTGTTAAGATAGCCATACAGTTTTTGTTCTTTATTCCATTAACACAGCATATATTACACTGATTAATTTTGATTTACTGAATCAGTCTTGCACTTCTGAGAGAAATCCCACAGACCCTATAGATACTAAAAGGATAAAGATAGGACATTAAGAAAACTACAGATGCTTTTCAACTTTTAATAGGATTACAGTCTGATACATTCACCATAATTTGAAAATATTGTTAAATGAAAATCCATTTAATACCTATTGAACATAATAGCCTAGCAATGCAGTTACACTGTAGTTTATCAGTTATTTCCCCCTCATGACTGTGATTCCATGGATGACTGGGAACTGACTGTCACTACCTAGCAGTAGTAACTAGCCCAAGAAACTGTCAAAATTTGAAATACAGTTTCTATTAAATGCATGTGTGTATCACAATCATAAAGTTGAAAAATTGTAAATTGAACCGTTGTAAATTGGGGACCATTTATATATGCCCTATTATATTAGTTTTCTACTGCTGCTTAATACCATAAACATAGTGGCTTCACACAATATACTTATTCCATACTTTCTAAGGATGAAGGGTTCATGCATGACTCAGTTGAGTGCTAGTTTAGGGTCTCACAAGGCTGTAATCAAGGTGTTTACTGGGCTACATTCTAATTTAGGGGTTTGGCAAGTATGGTAGGCAGTATAATAGTGCACCAAAGATGTCAGTGCCCTAACCCTGCAACCTGTGGATATGCTACTTTATGTCATCTTTCCATTACTATAGCAAATACCTCAGATAGTCAATTTACAAAGGAAAAGTTTTATTTTGACTCACACTTTTGCAATTTCAGTCCATGATCCCTCCTGTACATAAAAGTTATCCTCCTATTTTAAGATAAAATTGATTATACTTGGAGGGCACTTCTGTGCCAGTGAATCTTAATTGTCAGCTTGACTGGATTAAAAGACTCCTGGAGAAGTGATTGGATAATGGGGGCACCATACGCAACAGTGGATTAATCTGATGCTGAGAGCTGGATATGCTGTTAGGAGGTAGGTCTTTGGAGGCATCTTTCTGCGGGGGTCTATCTCTTGCTGGCATGCTTCTTCCATGCTCACCATGAAGTGAGCAGCTTTGCTCCACCCTCCCACCATGATGTTTCTGCTTCGGAACCAGCTGACCATGAACTGAAACCTCTGAACAAACTCCTTTATGTTTCGGGCTCTTTGTCCCAGCAACAAGAAAGCTGACCAATACTTTTTACCCTTCATACTACTGTGCCTGCTTTACTCAAGTTTCTCTTTAGTTCACTCTCTGTACTCCACTCCCATAAAGTGTGTTTCTTTGTTTCTTTGAAGGTATGAAACCCTATCCTAAGATCCACACTTGTTCGCACATCCTATTCTCTCTCCTGGTGACATCACCAACACCATTTCTAGGATGTCTCTGTTTTCTCTCAGCTAGTTAATTCCCATTTACCACTCAATTTAAATATCAATTTTAAGGGACTTTTCCTTGATTTCTCAGTCTAAATCAAAACCCCATGTTATGCATCCTTATAGAAACTCCTTATTAGTTTCTCCTTAAGAACATTTAATTCCATTCTAATTATTCATTGGAGTATAACTTAGGTAATACCATTTCAACCAAACTGTAAGCTCCCTAAAGTAGACTTCTTCTCTTTTGCTCATTTTCCACCAGAATAGAGTTCAGCACAACCTGGCACATAAATATTTGTGTTACAAATATATAAAAATATCCACATCTTCTCTCTCTGCTACAATTTAATGGAGGGTTTTTAAGGATTTAGTTTTGTTGTTGTTTTTGTTGAATATTTCTAATTTGATAGTCATTGGTAAATAATGTGTAAGTACTAAACCTGTATTTTATATTTCCAAACTCAATATACAAACAGTCTCTATATTTTTCAGGGAATATAATTAAATTTCATGACTAATGGTAGCTCAAAAATAATAATAATAATAACTTGAGGGTCCAGAATTGGTAAGTCATCATCAGAAAATGGTCAACATAACAGCAGTAGTCCCCAAATTCTCCAGTTCTCCAGGTGATTCTCTTTTGTTTAGCCTGGGAGAGCTCTGTCCCTACTTTCATGTCACTATCTTACAAAATATCATTAAAAGATATCTTTATCTTTTAATTCATATATCTTTTAAATACATATATCTTAATTATAATACTTAGGAATAGGAGTTCTAAAATATATACAAATGAATCCAAACATCTTCTGGCTTTATTTATTTCTTTAGAAATCATTCACTGAACATACATGTACATGTAATATTGAGAAGTATTAAGAATAAAAAAATAAATAAAGATGGTTCCTAAACATGAGATTAAATATTTTCATGTTGACTAAAAGCTACTTAATATGTGACCTTGGGCAAAGTACTTAATCTCTGTGAGTCCTAATTCCTTATCTGTAAAATCACACTAATTCCTACTCTGATGATGACTTTGATAATCATATAAATTAAATTACTATTTACATATATCACATATATACTAAATCACACATATACACTACATATAGTATATATCACAAAGACTGGTACATAGTAAGTACACAGAATTATAATTGTCATGACAAACTATAATCTTAACTAATGTTTATTTACTAAGGGCTTGCTGTGTGGGACTATTATCAGTGTCTTATACCCTTTCACTCAATTAATCCTTAAAAGTCCACAGGGAAGGAAATTTTATGATCTCCATTTTATTGATAATAGCAATAAGTCTTAGAACATTTTAGCAATTTGTCACGAGTATACATAGATAGTGACAGAGATGAATAAAGGACCTCAACACTCTGACTTTGGAGCCAGTTCACTTAACTTCTAATTATAACTAAACATTTAATTGGCAAAAGATGCTCATTAAGAGTTAAATATAATAGATTAAGACTTTTTTTTACAATAGTGGTAGGAAGAGTTTTAGTTAGTATGTCTAGAGGGAATAATTTAATCTTTCAGCTGAAGCAGGGGAGTTTAAATTGTATCTTGAAGAATAACCAGTTCTTTCCATGTAAGAAGGAATAGAGAATGAGAAGAGTTCTGTGCAGACATGAAGACGAGAAGCAAAGTACTTACTGCTTGTCTGCAACTGTGCCTCATCATGGACAGGACAAAAGATGCAAGGGGTATAGAGGAATGATAATAGAAACAGTTGAAGAGGAATTCATAAAGCTTAGCTTTGTCATCCTGGTCTTGTGTGAGTCTCACACAATCAAGGTTTTTCTGGTTTTCATATGTATTTTTAAATTTTGGGGACGATAACTGTGATCTCAATGTAGAGGATGCACTAGACATACTAATTAAAAGCTATGGGCTGGGGATTTAGCTCAGTGGTTCCAGCTCCTGCCTAGCAAGCACAAGGTCCTGAGTTCAATCCCCAGTGCAAAAAAAAAAAAAAAAAAAGCTAATGCCTTCAAATCTTCAGTGGAAATTGAATTGGTACTAATGGAGAATAAATGCTTGAACAATGATTTTTAAGAGTCTAAGGGAGGAGGCAGAAAGGAAGCCCAGACATCTACCTTTTAAAAGCTCCTAGACTGACTACAAAGCAAAGAATAAGGAAAGCAAGTGCAAATAATACTTTAAAAATTGTAAAATTACTCCAAAAATAATACCAACTCTATTAAATGAATTGGATTTATTGAGTGCTGCTGGAGCAGTTTCCATCTTGTGTAAGCCAAGCACCAAAGGAAGGAATTACGTTTTTTAGTATATGTGCTGCTGAAGAGAGCACAGGGAATTACATTTTTAAAGGAGCAAATGCTCAGATTCTTCCAGTAAGAATACTTACACTATTCTTTATTTATTTATTTATTTATTTTGGTACTGGGGATCAAACTTGGGTACTTGTGCTTGTGCAGCAGGTGGCAAAATCACTGAGCTAAATCCCTGGCCCTACACTATTCTTTTCTAATAATTTAATTTTCAATATTTCCTGTAGCACAATCACCCAAAACTTTAAACTGAATTATTTATAAGAATAGCCTTCTGGGAAGCTCCCCGCCTCCATCCCAGGCTCCTGGGGCAGAGAAACTCAGCCAGTCCCAGCGCCTGGAAGGAAACTCCCCACCTCCATCCCAGGCTCCTAGGGCAGAGAAGCTCAGCCAGTCCCAGCACCCAGAAGGAAGCTCCCCCGCTGCCATCCCAAGCTCCTAGGGCAGAGAAGCTGAGCCA
>NW_004624915.1:155685-217167 GCF_000247695.1 Heterocephalus glaber
AAATAAATAGGACACACATGTAAATACCAAATAGTTTCTCTAGTGTGAGAAACAGAAAGTGTAAATAAAGACTAAAAGGTATAATAGATAATGTGAAATAGGAAGAAAAGGAGCAAAGGGGAAGTGGGAGGGGTAGGGGAGAGGAAAGGGGGGAATGGAATTAATATGAGAAAATGAAAAATTAAAGTATGACTATAGCTGTATAAGGCCCAATGTTGCCTTGCCCTCCAGCCTACTATGGCATGTGGAAACATGACTCCATTTTGCTTCTGGTCACAGTTGAGGCCTCAGTGGTCTGTGAAGCTGGTGCTCAATGCAAGATTACATCAACTGAGGACATAGTGGTTCTTTGAGAACCCAGTAGTAATACAAAAGAGAAAGATTTCACCTGGGGAGGAATGAGTTCCTTATCAGCTCAACTCATCCCACCTACTGTCCTGGGAATGCTCTCCTTTCTGCCATCATCAGCATAAGATTTGCATTGACATAGGATCAGACATAAGATCACCATGGCCCTCCAAGTCACCCATACTCCCTCCAATTATTGTGTGTACCCCATAAATAGTGGCTAACTCACCTTTGTCTTTGCACACTCTGAGGCACTGACCTCCCGGTCCCCCATATACTTTGAAGTTATTCAAGTCTCTATTGTCTTTTTTTCTTTAGCAGGCATCCCCCTTTCTAGGCAGTCAGGCAGTCTGAGGAAATCGGCCTCTGATACATCAGCACCTCCGGCTTTTCACATATGTACTTTTTTAATGGCAATTCCCTTTCTCCTTTTCATTTCCCTTTGCAAATCACTTCTCATCTTGTAGCAGCTAGGTCAAATGATATCTCATCTATGAATCTTTGCTGGATTACTTCAAGCAGGAATTTATTGTTTTTATGTGCTCTCATTACACCCATACATTTTTTAACATTTGTATATGTTTATCAAATTGTGGAATATTATATTTATTAATATATTTTTATTATGACATCTGATTGCCTCATAAAATTAAATTGCTTTCAATGTAGAATCTCAGGCATAGCTAGTATTATCATGACACAGACCAAATGTTAATACTGAATAGTTTTTATAGCCAGGGATTTAGCTCAGTGGTTCTGCCACCTGCCTCGCAAGCTTAAGGATATGAGTTCAATCCCCGGTACCAAAAAAAAAAAAAAGCTTGGGGCCCTGAATAGTTTTTATAAATAAGAAAATACAAGTAGCTATACATTCTGTGTAACTGGAAAGCTGTGTTCTTAACCACGGAGTATGCATTCCCATTCCCACAAGAATTTACATATTGTGGGAATCAACCACTGGTGCAACAGTCTACCCACATGCATGAAAATGAATATATTCACACTAGAATCACCCTACTTGCACCAGAATCTGTGTACGCACATGAGAATCTAAGTAATAGTATAAGAATCAACCCACTAGCATTGAGGATCTGTTGTTTGGGAGCATCTTGCATATTAAAACTGATCACCTCCTGGCAGGGAGGTAAAAGAGAGGAAGAAGAGGGTCTGCAGTCCTACTTTCCCATTGAAGGACACGCCCTCAGTGATCTTAAGTCCTCCCTCTAGGCTCCACCTCTTAAATGTTCCACCACCTCCCAATAGTACAATGCTGGGGATCAAAACTTTGACCACATGGTTCTTTCAGGGACACTCAAAATCCAAACTACACCAGAGGCTATGGAGATATTATTAAATTAGAGATTTTTAGTGGGGGAATTATTCTGTTTTATCTGAGTGAGCACAATGTAATCAAAAGGATCTTTATGTAAGAATTAGGCTAGAAAGTTAGAGAAGGAAACTGATGATGGCAGAAGCAGAGCAGTGTGATATGAGAAAGATGTCACTAGCCATTGCTAACTATGAAGGTATATGAACCAACCACAATCCTAAAAAATACTAGTGGTCTCTAGAAGCTAGAAAAGACAAGAAATCAATTCTTCCTCATAGCCTCCAGGAGGAATTTAGCCTTGCTACTACCTTGAGTATATTACTGTAAGAGTCACTTTGAACTTCTGAGCCCTGAGCAAATAAATCCTGGCACTCTGTTACAGCAGCATTAGGAAACTGCTACACATAAGGAAGAATCCAAACTCACTCATATTGTTGGAAGAATTCATTTCCTTGTGGCTGTAAGATTGAAGGCCCTGGATTCTTGCTGGCTCATGGCCAGAGGCCACCCTCAGCTCCTAGAGACCCTTCATCTGATAAAGAGATTTAAAAAAAAAAAGTACAGCTATCATTATATTTAACATTGAGAAAAAGAATGCTTTTCCACAAAATTGGATATGTACTATCACCACTCTCCTTCAACATCATGTTAGAAATCCTAACCAGTGAAATAAAGAAATTAAGAACATAGAGATTGGAAATTATTATGATTTAGATCTTTAGACTTGTGTGTTAAAGGTTTTGTTCCCAGATAATGGCACTATTAGAGGCTGGTTGTATATTTTTGTATAGTTTTTATAATTTCAATTTCCAATTGTTCATTTATAGTACATCAATTGATTTTTTACCTCATTCTTTCTTTAATGGTGCTGGAGCTTGAACAGAGGGCTTTGCACATTTTGCTAAGCACATGCTCTTCCACCCAGCCCATTATGTAACCTTCTAAGGTGTGATGATTTCTCCCCACCAGCAGGCAAACAATTCTGCAGCTGGCACCAGCTAGTATCCCCCAACCCAATTCAATTCTGACACTCTCTACCCAAAAAGAGTATCAGATCCCACAGGTTAAGGGCTGAGATCCCAATATTGCCTCCACTTCAGACCCAGATGCCAGTCCAGATCTCTGGAACTTCTGACCAATCAGCTACAAATTAGGGTTCCCATGACTCTCTCATGTTCAATTAATTTGTTAGAGTGGTTCACAGAACTCAGGGAAACACTATCCTTCCATTTATCAGTTTATGATAAAAGATATTTTAAAAGATACGAATAAGCAGCCAGATGAAGAGATACATAGGGCAAGATGAGAAAGAATCACAAGCACAGGAGCTCTCATCCTCACTGGCTTGAGGTACATGATCCTCCTAGCTCATGGATGAGTCCTTATTCACCTTCCTGTAGGCCTCCACATATTCATCTGTCCAGAAGCTCTCTAAGCTCTGTTCTTTGGGGGTTTTATGGAGGCTCCATTGCATAGGCATGATTATTAATACAATGGGTAGAGAAACCCAGCAAGGCCAATCTGTTCAAATTTCTCTTGGCCTCTGTGCAGCATTCCTTCCTCCAGGGTATGGGGCAGGGCCCTTGTGGAACATGGAATGTCTTATTAGACAAAATAGGTCAGAGAATTTCTTTATAGCCAACTAAAGGCAGGGGACAATTAAGTTTCTATTACCCATTATGGGAAGAGAGTTATAGCCAGGAAATGTGGTCAAAAATCACATATAGGTATGATTCTATCACAGGTATGATTCTATAACAGTCCAGAAATAGATTCACACAAAATAAATCAATTGATTTTTTTCAGTAGTGGGAATTGAACTCACAATCTTCACACTCAGCTACATTCCCAGACCTTTTTTTACTTTTTATTTTGAGACAGGGTCTCACTATGTTTCTAAGTTGGCCAGACTGGAGGTGAATTTTCGATCCTTCTGCCTCAGCCTCCCAGAGTTGTGAGATTAAAGGCATATGCCAATAAACTGACTTTTTAACAGCTTCGTTAAGGTATAATTGATATAAACAGAACTTCACAGATTTAATGTGTTCAATTTGATGAGTTTGTATATATGTAAACACCCATACTAATGGTCAGTTAAATTCTGACAAAGGTGTAGAGGCAATTCAATGAGGAAAGTCTTTACGACAAAGAATGCTAGAACAATTGGGTATCCATATACAAAATAATATCAATCTATACCTCATACCTTATCCAAAAATTAATTTAAAGTGGATCATAGATGTAAATGTAAGTTATAAAACTATAAAATATGTTTTTTTATCAAAGGGCAAAATCCTTAGTGATCTTGATTAGGCAAAGAGTTCTTAGATATGACACCAGGAACATAAATTATAAAATATAAAATTGACAAGTTGGATTTCATCAGATTAAAATATTTTTCTGTAAAAGACACTGTCAAAAGAATAAAAGGACAAGCTACAGGTTGGGAGAAAAAAATTGTAAATCACACATTTGAAACAGGATTCATATCTAGAGTATATAAAGAACTCTCAAAACTCAATGATAAAAAGACAATTTAACTTTTAAAAACAGGCAAAAAATTTTAACACGTTACTAAAAAGGTTTAAAGTATGGCAAATAAGCACAGGAAAAAAGTACAACATTCTTAATCGCTATAAATATTCAATGAGGACTGAGTATATATAGCTAAGTGGTAGAGTTCTTGCCTAGCAAGCTTAAGGACCTGGGTTCAATTCTCAGTACTAGGGGGAAAAAATCCAGTGAAAATGATACACCTATAACTCACTTATTATAATGGCTAAAAACAAAACAAAACTTTATAATATCAAGTAAGTACTGGAGAGGACATAGAACAACTAGAACACTGACACATTTCTGACAGGATGCAAAATGAAAGTAGAAACAGAAAGAGAAAGTAGAAACAGCCCTAATGTCCTTCAACTAGTGAATGGAAAAATTATGCCTTATCTATACAACGGAATACTACCCCCTCAAATATGACAAATGAATGATGCCAGAATCAGAATGCTACATGCAGTATGGACCCACTTATTAAACATTCTGGAAAAAGCAAAATAATAGGAACAGAAAATGTTTTAGTGGTTACCATGTGTGTTAGTTAGGGTTCACCAGAGGAATAGACTCAATATAAAACATATGTAGAATTATACAAGGGATTCATTAGGTAGATTTACAGGCTCAGAAGGAGAACAGTCCCAATGGTCATCCACAGAGTCAGAGGTAGAAGAATCCAAAATGCCTGTCTAAGGACTGTATAGAGCCAGGAGTTCCAGCAGCCTATAACCAAAGGCCTGAATACTCACTGCAGAGTCACCAGTGTGAGTCTGTGTCAAAAAGCTGAAGAATCTTGTTGGAAGGCTGAAGGAACTGTAGATCAACCTCTGAAAGCACAAAGAAAAAGAAGCTCCAAAGAAAAAGGGCAAATTTCCTTCTTTCCCTTTTTATTCCATCCAGACTCGAAGCCTATTGGTTAGTGCCACCCTAACCTGGTAGGTGGTTCTTACTCAAGTCAAGTTGACATATCACAATTAATTATTACACCAGGAGTCATGAATGGGGGAGTAGCTAGGTACAAAGAAAGAAACATATGAATTTGAGCATAATTAAACAGTTCTACATCTTGATCTGGATGGTAGTTACATGACTGAACACATTTATCAAAACTCATAGAAATATATGCCCAAAAAAAGAATGGATTTCACTGCATGTAAGTTTTTAAGAGTGATTTTAGTAAGTAGAAATGGCAAATTTCCCATGTAGAAAAATTCTACATGGGGAAAAAAAATTCTAAATGATTTATGTAGATCCTCTAGTCTCAAGAAAGTGGAATCTAACTCTTCTACTTTCTAAGTACAGGCTGCACATAGTGACTTCCTTCCAAAGCATATAGAATGGAAAAGAGGAGAGTAAAAAGGGAAGAATAACTTTACAACGGAGAAACCTAAAAAATACTACTTCTGCCAGATGATCAATAAGCCATGTTGAGGCCCCGGGGATTTAGCTCAGTGGCACCGCCCCTGCCTTGCAAGTGCAAGGTCCTGAGTTTGATCCCCAGTACTGGAAAAGAAATAATAAGCCATGTTGATAGCATGCATCTTCCACATGATATGATGGAAATGACACTTTTCTACAGTGGTCTTTCTCTTAATAATCCATAATCCTAGTTAATCATGAGAAAAATATCAAACAAATCTCAGTACCAGGGCATTTTACAAAATACCTGACCAGCAGTGTTAAAACTGTCATAGCCATCAAAAACAAAGTCTGAGACACTACTAATGACATGATGACTAAATGTACCATGGTATTTTGGATGAGCTCCTAAAACAGAAAAAAAAAGACATTTCCTAATGTTAATCAATATTAATTCTACGATATTAATAATATGAAAACTGATGTGGGGTTTATGGGAACTCTCCATACTATCTTTGCAATTTTTCTGTAAAACTAAAACTGTTCTAGACAATAAAGTTTGTGGGGTTTTTTGTTTGTTTGTTTTGTTTGTTTGTTTTTTAAGTAGGAAAGGGAGCAGATGATGCCTTAGTCCATTTCATGCTTCTATAACAGAATACCACAGATTGGACAATTTATAATGAACAAAATTTTATTTGGCTTATAGCTGAGAAGTTCAAGAGCGTGGCATTGGCATCTGGCAAGGGCTTTTGTGCTGCATCATCCCATGAGGGAAGGCAGGAGAGCAAGAGAGGGCAAGAGCAAGCTGGACTTGCTTTTATAACTAGCCAACTCCCATGGTAACAACATTAATCCATGCTCATGAGGCCAGAACCCTTCTGACCAGTTCACCTCTTATCAAACCCTACCTCCCAACACTGTTGCATTGGGTATTAAGTTTTCAACCCATGAATTTGAATCGAAAGTACAGTTGGAGGAGTTAGCAATATTCGTAAGTCGACTTCCTTCATCCTCTGAGACTTTAGGAAAGGAAGACAGGATAAATGGATATAGACAAGTCCTACTACCTTTACTTCTTAGGTTAAAGCATGGATGTCCAACCTTTTGAGTTGCTTGAGCTGCACTAAGTACAGAGGAATTGTCTTGGGTCACATAAAAATATATTTTATAATTAATGTATATAAGTAACAAAACTATCTTTTTCATATTTTAACTTATTAAATTATTTTACAAAATAACACAAAGATGCCCAAATTTACTTTTTAAACTTTGTATTTTTTATTTGTATATATTTGTCATACATATTGATCACATTCATCATAGGGAATAATATGTCTTTATTCTTCTTTTTTTCCCATTCCTCTCCTCTCCCTCTACCCCTTCTTTGCCTTCCCATTTATCAAAGCTTTGTTTCTATTTCTTCCTTCTATTCTCTTTTTCCCCCTCTTTTTCCCTTCCTTTCCTCCCCCCCCCTTCCCCTCTCTTGTTCCCCTGCCCATTTGAACATGTTCTTCTTACTTCCCAATATCTTTCCTCCATTATGTTCCTTGTTTACCCTCTGGATTTCTCACCTAAGAGAAACAATGTGCTATTTAAACTTGTGTACCCGATTTATTTCACTTAGGATTATGGTCTGGAGGCGCATCCATTTTCCTACAAATGACTCATTTATTGAGAAGTCCAAGTTTAATACTTAAGAAAACAAACATGTCTAGTCAATAATAATAAATGCCTATCTTCACAGGCACACACACTTGGAGGTAGGCTGAAATACTATTATAGGAGCTGGGGGTGTCATTCAGTGATAAAACACTTGCCTAGTACGTGCAAGGACCTGGGTTTGATCTCCACTATTTTAAGACAGAGACAGAGACAGAGACAGAGACAGGGACAGGGACAGGGACAGGAAGAGAAAGAATATAGATGTCATGATTTGGGTATAGTTCGAATGTCCTCAAGGCTTCATGTGTTGAAATTTAATTCCCATTGTAAGATGTTAATGGGATAGAAACTGACAAGGGTGTTTAGAGGTCAGGGTTTGGAGAAGTGTTTAAGATTAGACAGTTATTAGGGTGGAACTCCCATGTTTGATATTATAAATCCTCGAGGAAAAGTTCTGTTTCTTAATTTGCACCTTTTCTAGTTCTCAGCACAAGACTGGCATATTATAGCTGGACAATACACATTTCTTAATGAATGTATTAACCAACAGAGATCTTAACGTGGATATTATTACTGCCTCCTGTCCCATATAGGCCCAATAGCCCAGAAAGAAAACACTTTCTAAAAACAGTTCAGAGAAGTATTTCACCCTATCTGTGAAATTGTTGGTCTGATGTAATTCTGAAGAAGGTGAAGGGACTGCCTCCCTCCCAGGCTAGATAAAAAGCTCAATCTGCTCTTTATTGTTACCTTCACAACAAACAAAAAAAAGAATAATGGCTCCTGAAAAACAAGTACTAATTATAGAACTCCATGTATTAATGGTTAGCCTCCTTTCCCAGAGACAGCCGATAAAATGGTTAGGGGCTTGGGATGAATACCTGGATTTCAATCTCATCTCCATCACCTAGTAGCTATGTGATTTTCACCAAATTGGTAACTTGCCTAAGTAGTACAGCCCCTCAAAGGGATGATGTGAGAATTATTGACAATATATATATAAGGTGTTTAAAACAGTACCTTGACACTTTGTGTTTGAAAGTGTTATTAATATATAGTATTGTATATACCTTTTATATTCCTTATTGGTAAGAACAAAATGAGTTCCTTTTTGTATCTCCACTCCGTCACACACACACACACACACACACACACACACACACACACACACAGTACCTGGGACAGTGTGGAAAAAAATACTAGATGATCAAAAAATGGTGACATGTATTTGAGATCTATAATTGAATGTACAAGAAAATGCAGGTGTGTTAGAAATATAAATAATTTTAAGTAAAGGGGTTCTCGGCATGTGTGCAAATCTTCATTTATTTCCTTATAATTAATTGCTACATGCTTTATGACTTAATGTTTTTCTTGGCCTCTTCAAAGGACGGAGTTTGTTTTAATGCACGTCGTAGTCCTCAGAACTGCTGGCCTCCTGACAGGCTAGCTGTTTGGATACTCTAAGAGATGAGGATGCGGAAAGTAGGTTGCGTGACAGCTCAGCTTTGCTGCTGGAAATGGAAGACCAATAATCTCTGAAACGGGCCACAGGGTGGATCAGGCCAGCCTGATCTGTGAAGGCTCATCTGCACATTCCGGAGGCCGGTGGGTACCGCCAATGTAGGTGCCCAATGCCGGGTCCTGAGCCTGGAGACTGGGTGGACGGCCGGTAGGGTCCGCTGGATGAGTCATTCTCGCTACCCCAGCTCGCACTGAGACAAATTCCACCCGGACCCCTCCTGAGCCTCGGTGCAGCCCCCTACCGTGCCTCCCGGCCGCCTCCTGCGGGCGGGCCCTGACCTTGCCGCGGGCGGCCAGTTGGCGCAGTCCCCGAGCCGTGCCGCAGTGACAGTGCCCCGCTCGAGGGGGCGACCCCGGCGGCACGCGCGCCGACAGCTCCGCAGAGCAGCCACCGCCCCCCGCGCTCCCACCGAGCCTGCAGAGCCACGAGGCCCCGCGGGAGGTGCAGGGGGCGGGGCGGGGTGCGCTCACCGCGGGCCGAGGGCGCCTGGCGCGGGCGCACGCGCCGCAGCCGCGCGGGGCGGTGGGTGTGCTCAGGGTGCGCGCGCCGCCTCAGCCTGCCGCGCCGCCCGCTCCCGCCGCTCGGGCCCGCACGTCGCCTCCCGAGCGGCCGTGGGCAGAGTCCGCCAGCCCTGGACCCGCGTCCCGCACCCGGACAGTCCCGGTAAGCGGGGCGGGGAAGGCGGGCACCGAGCCGTCACCTAAGGGCGGGTCTGCGGGTCCGTACAGTCCTCGGGGACGCTGAGGTGCCCGTGTGGGAGCAGCCCCAGGGGCCCGTTTGGAAGTGGGTGAGCCCCGAGTGGGCGCTGCCTCCACCCCCATGGGAGAGTTCCCGAGGCGGTGTGGAGAGCCGCCCCCACGGCCGGCCGATCTCCTGTGCGCATCCCTTGTGTGCAGGGCGCCCAGAGTGCTCTGCACTTGCTTCCAAGGGAGCCCCAGTGTGAGTTTAACGTCCCCAGGGGGACCTTCTGTGTCACTAGGGGAGCCAGCGCCAGGGTGGCTGCCTGGAAGACCATGTGAGAACGCAGGGGCGCCTCAGGAGACCGTGGTGGTGATGCGCCCTATAGGGGACCATAGCCCCAGAGCTGCCTCAGGGAACCAATGACTTGAGGAGAAGGGATCTTGCCAGATCCCTGAGTGACCTCCCTAGCCCTAAGGACTTTGGCTTTGACCTCCTTTGGGGTTCTGTGTGCTCTCACTTGTCTCCTTGCTCTTCTCCAACGTGGTCAAGAGGAGACTATAGGGGCAGTGGCCTTTGTTCACTTTGTAACCCTACCTCCTGCATTAGAATTTCTTTTTTCTGTAATAGCCCACTTGACCTCAAGCTTGGCTCTGCTGAGGTAGAAACTGCTGTAAGAGCTCAGGTCCTTAAGGAGGGGAGGAACGTGAGGCCTCTGAAGCAAAGACAGAATGAGCCTTGACCATTCAGAAGCAGTAAGATCAGGTGGAATAATTTTGATATGCCCTGGAAGAAAGGATATAAAGATTATTGAGCACCAATGTGCCAGGTCCTATGCTGGGTATGTTTAAACATGTCCTATAATCCCTACAGCTTTTTGAAATTATCCCCTTTTAAATATTAGGTACTTGAAACTCAGAAAGGTGTAGCAATTTGCCCAAGGTCACAGAGCTTGGAATCATGAAACCTATTCTTCAAGTTTTATTTGGGAAAAAGTGTCAAGGAGAAAAAGAAAGAATGGACATTCGTTAATAAATTACATAAAAGTACTGGGCATGGGGCTTGGCAACAGTATATGCTCAATGTGATGAGTAAACAAGTGGATGAGAATTCTTTAACTGGAGATGAGACTGCTGCAGGAACAGATTTCCACAGTACATATAAGCAATACATTTCAACGTATTGCTTCCTTGATTGGCAGCCCCACTGTAATGGTACCTGGAGATAGCTCTGGACATAATTAGGTCTGGAAGAAGGCTCTAGTATGGTATTTAACAACACTTGCTTGGGGGAACTAGAGGAACCCTTCAGAGGTGTTCTGAGGCCACTCTCATTGAGGCAGAATCCTTGAGGGAGGAGAAAGAAGTGATAACTTTTAAAGAAGCATAACCCACACCGTCCTGGTGGCTCTCTGTGCACCTTGAACATTGGTCCATAAATACCACTCAGGACACTTTTGCCCAACAGGGCTTCTATAGGAGGAAGAGGAGGGTGAAAAAGATGAGAGCTAGGGAAGGTTTATTGGGAGTCTGTTCTCTGGGAACTGCAAAGATTCTGTATCTGACATAGTGATGCTACCTTGGTTCATTCCCTCAATGTTTTCATTCAAGCTGAATCCCAAGAGTTTAACTTTGGGCCCAAGAATAGACTCTGGTTTCCTATTAAAAAATGGAATAGTGAGAGAGCCAAGCAATGGAATTTACCACAAAGTCTTTCTAGTTTTCTTTTTCCCCTTCTTTCCACACAGCCAACCTAGTAACATCATCCTTTAATAAAATTGGCTTCTCTGGGCTCCTGGGGTTACATAGTGAACAGTGAGACCGAGTTAGTGAGGAAACAGAACAGCCTAGCTTACCAATTTGTTGGTTATGTTTTTAATTTGGTGACTTCCTCACAGATGGGTGTGGAACCTCATGAACAGCTCAATGGAGTAAACTCTGACAGAGTTTCATATTGGTTTGGTTCTCCAATTATAAAGTTGTTTATGACGCTCTCAGTTCAAATCCCTCTTATCAGTTATCCCTCTTATATTGTCTTTTTAAAAGAAAATCAGAAGTATCAAGCGTGCAAATAGGATCTTTGCTCTTAATTTAGATATTTGTCTTTGAGTTTTATTGCTAAATTTGTCTTTTTATTGAGGGCTGTTCATGTCTCACCCCCTCCTGACCCTGAAAAAAAATCACTTGACTAATTCAGATGCTACCTAAATCTTGGACTTTGGATTTTATTTCATGTGTAGCATAGGGTAAACATTAAGATTTCAAAACTTCTAAGAATAATGCTTAACTCCCCAATAATCACAATGATTCTGCAAATAAAATCATTCCAGAATGTGTGTGAAGGATGTCACCAGGTGGCCTTAATCTGCTCAGAAAATGTTCTCTTCAAAGGGAAATAAAAGAATGGCTCACTCATTTTCATTTGAGTGTGTGCAAATTGTCTGGATTTTACTCTGAATTTCTCAGCCTTTGATCTTCCCATAGTCTGTGACCACATTCTTATGGCTTTCTTCTTCCAACATCTGCCATATTTTTACCAGTGCTTCCTTTTCCTTGAACATGGATAGTAAAGCCTTCCCAGGTCCATTTCCCACACTCCTTGCATTTTTTCCAGTACACCTGTTCCTAAGTGGATCATACTTATGCAAATAGTTTCCCATCTTTTTAGCTACAGAATCTGTTATCTTTCAGTCCCACATGCTTCTCTCCAGCAATGATGCTTGGTTTCTTCTGTCTTCATTTCTTAAATTGATTTATTCATTTCTGATGGGAATATCATTATGTATTCCACCCTTCAATCTTAATGACCAAGTTCTGAGTTCTGATGGGAATTTTGTACCATCTTTGGACCAAGAAACCTAAACAGTCAGTGTCCAGCTGGATACATGATTATTGTTTCCATTATAGCATCTCTATTCTCTACACGCTTTCCAACAATCCCCTCACAGAGACCCACATACATACTAAGTGCTGCTTACTTGCCAGCACTTAGCTATATAAATAAGAGTTCTTTCCCTTAAGGAGTTCACATAGAATCAGTCTGCATTTCTCTAATCACTAGCTATAAAGAGCAGGAAAAATAAGGAGGGAAATAAGTTTTACAGAATATCTAAAGCAGTCAATGTAGAGGCATCATTGAAAGCTGCCATTCTGTGCCTCTTCAGGCAGCCACATCCTAGCCTCTCTGCCAGAGTTAGTTTTGTTCATATGCTTTTGGTGCAGTGGCCACACCTTTCCCTCCCTGTGACAATAATGAGAAAACCATACATTTGGATAACATGTTAATAGTTTACAAAGTTAACATGTTATACTTTACATATGTAGTCTCTATTTGATTTTGAGAAATATATCCTTTTACTGTAGTCTTACCTCCTTTTTGTTTCATTTTTGTTGTTTGTTTGCATTTGAGGTTTATGAGTCTCATATAGAGAAAGCCCCAGTGATTCACTGTGATCACCACCTACCAGCTCTTAAGTTGTAAAGAAGAGTTTCTTGTTGCGTCCTCAGCCTAGCAGTGTACTCATTGATCAGCCCTGGAACTAATCAGGGTTATCCCTCTTCTTGGCCTCAGGAAATCCAGTTATTTGAGTTTATGTGGATTTTTTAATCTCCTTGAAATTCAAATGAAAATTCCTTTCTAAACGAATATTTTAAGCTTACTACCTCAAACCAGTTCTTTGGGCTGATGCTAATTCATATGTGAAGGCAGGTTTCCTCTCCTATTTCTATCTTGCACCCAGGCTGGCTTCATATCATCCAAGTCTTGATGGAGTCCCCATATAGCTCCATGCCTTGGCATGTGTTCTTACCTCTTCCTGGAATGCTTTTTTTTTTTAATCTACCAGGGTAACTCCCACTCATATTCAAAATTTAGCTCAAGCAACACCTTTTTTTTAGTCCTACACTCATGCCCCCTACACATGTAACATACTCATTGCATTCTCACTGTCAAGTGAGATTTCATTTGTTCGGTCTGCTAACAGTCATTAGTACCTCATTTGTGCCTGAAACATAGTAGACTGCACTTAGCAAATGTTTGTAGAATCAACAATCAAGTAAATGGCAATAATTAAAATATAATAACTGCATTAAGTGGGGCTGAATCTGTGCTTTGGGGACCTAGAGCAGAAAACAGGGAGTGCCTCTCATCTTGCTAAAAAGCTCTGCTTGCTAAGTGCAGTCACATCAGCCAATCACTGATGGCATGATGTTCCTTTACTGTTGCTCTGCTTCTGTGGGAAGTCAGCACTGTAGCTTTTAATGAAGACTCAGCCCAGACCCCTAGAGGCTAAAGATCATGTCATAATTTTGTTCTCATGTATATTAGAGCTTTGTGAGCATTCAGTAAATATTAAACCACTGAAGAACCTCCCTTATGCCTCGTAGTCTTTAACAGAGGCCAGGAAGATAGTTTTTTGCTCAATTTTAATCCTGACTGCTCCTTGGAAACCCTAGAAAAGGTCTGTGCAGTTAGGATGACTGTATCTTCCTAGATAAGCAGAGATGAATGGAGGGCAATGAGGAGGTCCCAGGTAAACCCCTTTAGGGTCTATGGGCCTGAAAACTAAAAATAGCATATAGTCTACTGCCAGGCAACAGAATAGCTGAGTAGGAAAACAGGCTTCAAGAACACTGTAGTGAGGCACTGGATTCCTAAAGCATCAGCCAGTCAGTAGAGAACAACTGGACCACTTAGGGCGTAGATTTCCTCAAAGATCAGTAGAGGGTAAGGGCACTCTTCCTGATGATTTTTATTTAAAGTCTTGGAGTTAATGCTGATGTGGACAGTGAGCTCAGGGTCTGTGCTGTGTGTATTGTTTTTTGTTTGTTTTTTGTTTTACGCACCCTGGTTCTGCTGCTTTTCTATACTTTTGTGACTGGTCACTTTCTGTGTTAAGTACATGGCTTTCTCTGAGCTGCTTAGTCTTTCAGATGCATTCTTTCAGAAGCCAGTTGTTGGCTACCTTGAAATTTTTCACTTGTATGTGCAAATGCTACTTGTGCTAAATTTCTCATCTCAAACCCAAGAGAGAAAAGATGAATTTTCAAGCTTCCTGCTTGTGCCCTAAGGCAGTTGCCCAACTGTGGGCCAGGCTGCAGTACATAGGATATAACATAAATGCAAGAGACTATTGACTTTGGCCATGTTGGGCTTGGAAATTGGGTACATTTTAAAATTTTTATAGTTTTCCTCTGTAGTCAGAGAAATCATCCCTTGTTACTGTATAATATCTGTTCTCATTCCTGCAAGCCCTGACTCACCATTCAGGGTCCACTTCTGGGGAATCTAAATAGATGTGGTAAGATAACTGCATAGTTTCTAGAACTGCCTTCCAAAAATTTGATCTGATCAATTTTCTGGCCAGCTTTGATAAAGACAAAGGGCATTGGCACCATGATCTCAAATAAACTTTTTATGTTGTTAAGTTATCTCTGCAACATTCATTTAACAAAGATGTGTAGAACATATGCTCTATGGAAGACAGTGGGGACCATCTAGACTTTTCTCCCTCTTGACCTCAGTGAAAACAGATCTTTTTTTTCTACCTGATAAACCCACTCTTGCAAAGTTTCTTACTCCTACTCAGAAGGTATCTCTTCTTGTTCCTGCCTAGGGAAGCCCTCATAGCCTCTAGAAAAATCCCTTTTAGTTACTTTTGTGCCTTTCAAACAGCTGTCATTCTTGTATCAAGAATCAGATTAAAGCAAGTAAATGCATTTTACATTTAGCATGCTGAATGAGGAAACTCCTGCTTATTATGAGGGTTGCTCCTTGAGCTTTCCACACTATAAATCTTTATAGAGAATGCCTAGGACGAAAGGTTTCCTAGCTACCTTTGTCTTCCTTATTTCTCCACCAGCTCCTGCTGTGGAGCAGCCCTTCCACCTTATTCCCACAATTTTGCCCTTATAAATAATCCCATTGCATTGTAAGCAGCTACTCTGCAGGGAATGGGTGTATCTTGCACACACATCCCAAGCTACCCACATATGTCTTACTGCCTGACAAATACATGTAGACAGGCTTCTCTTAGTGAAAAATGAATTCTGGTTGTTATTTTAATTTTTTCCAGTTCATAAAGCCAGACGACATATTCTACCTTCTTCTACCACTATTATTTTCCACTATCTGTTTCTATCCCCCAAGGTTTTTTTTTTCCCCAAGCCTTCCCTATATACCACAAATTCTTGATAATCACATCATTCTTGGGACAACATCTTTTTATCCCGTTTTCATTCTTGTTACAAGACAGAAAACCCCAGTTCTAAGCACTAGCCAAAGAAATAGTCACTAGGAATAATTTGTAGAATCTTTGCAACTTGATTTTCTTTTAACTTGCTCTTCTTCCTGGGACTTATTCCAGCACAGGAGAAGCCAGGATTTGTTTTTACCCATAGCTAATCAGTACCACTTGTTTCCCTAGAAATTAGAGCTCATTGTGTTAATTTTTCAGATAACCCAGGTGCACATCTTGGATATTTCAGCATACTCACTTTTAATCAAGGTGTCTTTTGTATACAGGTTCAGTCCTCTCCATTAAACATAAAGGGATTTATCCTCACTCTTAAGGTTTAATTTTGTTGTTTCCTCAGTTTATAGTCAAAATCAAAGCCTTATCAGTTCAAAATGATAGGAAAACAAAAAACAATTAAAAAGACTCAGGGCCTTGTTTGGATTTTGATGGTTTCCTTTTAATGGCTCTACATTTTCTGCCCTTACAAGGATAAAGTGGTCTAGAAAATTGAACCATCTCAAGTAAAAGGAATAGGAGTGCTGAAAGGAGTCTGTGGTCAGAACTAGAAAGTGTTTTTTTAAATTTGTTTTGCTAGTGGATGTCAGCTTCTTTACGGATAAACTTCTACAACTATCACAATGACATCATTGACAATTGAGCTATTCTGCCACCTACCTCGTAAGCACAAGGACCCGAGTTCAATCCCTGGTACCAAAATAAACAAGACAAAAAAAGACAATTGAGCTAGCTTAGTTGCAATTTTTGGTGTCCATACACCGAATAATGGTATCCTCACAATAAATAATGGGTTAAAGCAGTTCTACAGTGTGTCAGGGGGTGTCTGTGGTTCGTTTCGTGGTATGCTGTTGAGTCAGTTCACTTGTAGAGAAAGCCTCCTAACTGACTGGCCATTGTTTAATAACTGTCATTACATCATCTGAAAAAGCTAATAAGAACTAAATGCATTTTATTGCTTTTCCTCCATTCTTGAATCATTCTTGAAAAAGTGAATTTAGGCTGGGTATGGTAGCATGTGTCTGTAATCCCAGCACTCAGGAGGTTGAGACAAGAGGATTGCTGCATGTTCAAGACCAGCCTGGGCTACATAGTAAGTTCAAGGTCAGCCTGAACTACATAAGTATTCCTTATGTTCCCAGGCCAGAGAAGCTCAGCTGCTTTATAGAGTAGGTTTGCCTTTCCTTCATCTTCCCTTTCTTCCTTCCTTTTTTTTTTGGTACCAGGGATTGAACTCGAGACCTTGCGCTTGCAAGGCGCACGGTGGAACCACTGAGCTAAATCCCCAGCCCACTTGTTTTTTTTTTTAAATACAAACATTATCTTACAATTCTGGGCAGTCAGTAGTCCAGCACAGCCTCACTGGGCTTAAATCAAGGTGTCAGCAGAGGTGTACTTCTTCTTAGAGGCCTATTTGTTTTCTTGCCTTCTCTACCTTACAGAATCCACCCACATTTCTTGGTTCACAGCTCCTTCTTCTCTCTTTGAAGCCAGCAATAGCCCGTCAAGTCTTTCTCATATCTCATCATAGTGTAGCTTTTCTGTTGTGAAAAGTATGTTATCAGCTATTTAACTCTGCTAAACCTTCCAACCTACAGACTTAAGAAAAGCCTGAGTAAATTGTTGATCTTGCATGAAATTGTTTTTTGGGGTTTTTTTGGTACTGGGGATCAAACGCGGGTCCTTGCGCTTGCGCAGCAGGCGGCAAAATTGTGTGACATTGTTAAGGGCAAAGATTTCCTATAACCTTGTCTTTATGGGTTACCATCTTTTTTCCCTCCGAGGCATAGGGACTGAACCCAGGGCCTTATATACAGTGCTCTAGGCAAGCACTCAACCACTGAACTATACCCCCAGCAAAGACAACCATCTTTAAATCAAGAAAAAAAAGTATACCTATTTAATAAAACTTTGAAAATGATCCTAAGCCTGGGTTTTTCAAATCGCACATTCAAATCTATTAGTAATTTATGAAATCATTTCAGAAAGTCATTATCAGGGTAGCTTTAATGAAATAGGATAGACTATATCAGGGACCAGCACATGTAGGAAAGTTAGGATTGTTCCACAAAATTTTGTGTTTGACAAGAGGTCTATAAACATACATACATAAAGGATTACCACATAAAATGTATTTCTTACTCTGGGTTATGGTCAAAGTTTGAAAAACATATGTATATATATGCATACATACATACCTAGTAGTTCCAGAAAATGTAATTGCTCATGATTAAAATATGCAATTAAGGGTGATGTGTTAGTTTTGAATTCGCCTTCTTAATGTGCCTCTCACAATACTCAGGGAACTCACCTCCCTGTATAACTGTGGAGCACAAGCATTGCTCGTGAGGCATCTGGGCAGTGTGTGGGGACCACAGGCCCAGTTCAGGGCCTCAGAAAAGACTTCCAACATACATTGTCCTCTCCACTCCCATCCCCAGTCTGGCTGGATCCCCTTATATGGTCACTTGCCCTAAGTTCAATCTCCACTAGCACAAAAAAGTGAGCATTCTAACTTCTTAAGAATACTTGTTCCGATCAGTCTTTAACAGATAAATGCCCCAAGCCCAAAGCAATAAAGCAGCATGTTCATCAGCATATCCAAAACTAAAACAAGTCACTAGGTTGACAACTCTAGGATTTTTTTAATATAAATAATGTGCAATATAGGAAAATTAGAAAATAAAAAATACAGAATAACAGATCAAAAATATTTTAGATCATAATGATATTTTTGTAACTTTATTTTTTCATCAGTGTGTTTACATATTTTAATATCTTTCTGCATCAGTAATTGCACTTCTACCTCAATGTTTTCATGTTATTTAGTCTTCTTGGTACTATAATTTATTCTTCTGTTGTCCAATATTTGTTTCTGATGGGGGGAAGTTTTTTTTTTTTTTTTTTTGGTACCAGGGATTGAACTCGGGTCCTTGCACTTGCGAGGCAGGCGGCAGAACTACTGAGCTAAATCTCCAGCCCCTAAGATTTTTAATCACAGTGTGTTGTGAATTGTCCACTGAGGCAGGATTTACTAAATCTGCTCACTAAAACTTTCCTATCACCTTGTAGGACAGTTACTTATTCAAAGTAAGTATTCCTTAGTCATATATTTTAATTTTATAAATTTACAAATGGGGGAGGTGGATCTTTCCGTCTTAGCTGTTTAGAAATTTAAGAATATAGATTTCCTTGGTAACAGTAATGCCAGGGTAGAAATTTGTACCATTGTAGTGCATACAATCAGTGTTTCTGGCAAGAATGTGTGGTTGTCAGATGTGCTGTATATTAAGGTTTTATGTTAAAAAGCAAGATTTCTGGGCCGGGGATTTAGCTCAGTGGTTCCGCCCCCTGCCTCACAAGCACAAGGTCCCGAGTTTGATCCCTGGTACCAAGAAAAAGAAAAGCAAGATTTCTGCATAATTAATTAATTGGAAAATGTCTATTGGGCATCTATTTTGTTCCAGACACCTTGCATTGGAGCTAGATACTGGCAGGGTGAAACAGTCTGTTAGAGGAAGCTGGCATTGATCAGATAATCATCCTATTAAATATGTAATGATGCTCCAGAGCAGAAGAGCATGGTACTATGAGCAATTCAAACTGGACTGGAATCAGCAGTTATTTCCCCGAGGAAGTAATACTTCATCTAAGCTCAACAGGTGAATGGAGGGTGGAGGAATGTTCAAAGGTCCCAAGAACAGAGACAGCTTGTAATCCCAGCTACTCAGGAGGCTAAGATAGGAGAATTCTGTTTAAACCCTCTACCTCTTGCCTGGACCACTATAATAGCCTTCTAATTGTCTCGATCTCTCTTCCTCCCCATTGTCACCTTTTCTTCTCAAATAAACTGAGGATAACTTTTTACCCATACCCCAAGATCCACTGTGACCTCCAGCAGCATGCTTTAATCCTCTTCTATATACTCCCAACATTTCAGTTGAATTTTTTGAACTGGTGTTTTTTTTTTTTTTCTTTTCCAGTACCAGGAATCAAACTCAGGACCTTGTGTTTTCCAGGCAGGTGCAGCGCCACTGAGCTAAATCCCAAATCCCCCACTTATTTGAATTTTTTGAATTCTGATATTGAATAGTTTGCATGGTGAGATGCTGCTTTCCTTTCTTCTGTTTCCCATGATGAGTACTGTACTTAGTGCCTTTCACAAAATAATGTTCAATAAGCCTTGATTAAAATGGATTGAGCGCAAGGCTAAAATGGACTCTGCTCCTCTTAGAACAGGCATTGTCCAGCTAACTTCCCTAAGACTCCTCGGGCTATGAGATTGCAGACCAGCTTTGCGGTGTGCCGTGTCACACCCTCACTTTCTGGTACTGTACATTGGTTCTGTGGAGAAGGGCAAGGATGACATTCCTTTTTAATTTGTAGAAGAATATGGACCTTTCTTGAACAGTTCAAAAACTTACAGCTAAAAATGTGGGAATGACATTAGTGAAGTGTTACAAAAGTAAAATGCATTGCAGAACTTATAATTGCCTGTGAGGGACAAAGAGATCCACAGAGGCATGGCTACTAACTGGAGGGGGCAGAGGATTATTTGTTGTCTTGACCATATTCATAGGGATGGCAGAGTTTCCTGACTGATTCTGGTATCTTCTAAAGATAAGAGTTTATTCACTATGACTTAAAAGGTAGTAGTCGGTTAATGAGGATGATCCCTGGATGAATTGTGTACAGTATTTATTGGAGGCACTTTTCATCAGTCAGAAGGCCTGAAATGTGTAGTTGCAGGTTTGCTTTGAGCCTTGAATCCTCTTGTGAAGTAGAGGAAAGATTTGAGATCCAAAGTCTCCAACTATCTCAGAGTGACAGAGTCTTGCAATCCCTGGACCAAATTGGCTTTAGGATGGGAAGAAACATCATTTAATACATGTAGAGTGCTTTCCACTTTACTAAGCACTGTTAAGCCCATTTTCTTGTGTTAGCCTCATGACAGTCCTATGAAGTGGGCTAAGCAGATAACCTTCATTCCATAGATGGGGAAATCAAAGTCACAAGGCCAATCAGAAGTAGAACCAAGATCTTCTGATTCCTTAATACATGCTCTCTCCATCCCGCCATGCTACTGAGTTCTAGAAGAGGAGAAAACTATGTAACAGTACTTCCCACTTTGGTGAAACTGATTGGCCCAACATGTTCGGCCATTGGTTGAGTCTGTGCCTTCTTCTTTTTGTCCACAGAGCCATGGGGGTGTTGATGTCCAAGAGGCAGACAGTGGAGCAGGTGCAGAAGGTGAGTCTGGCTGTGTCTGCCTTTAAGGATGGGCTTCGGGACAGGCCTTCCATCCGACGAACAGGTGAGCTACCAGGGTCTCGCCGTGGCACTGTAGAGGGCTCTGTCCAGGAGGTGCAAGAGGAGAAAGAACCAGAAGCAGGCAACCCAGTGGTCCAGGAAGAGAGCAGTGTCCACCGTGCAGCCTGGGAACGGCTCCGAGATGGGCGTGGAGTAGAGCCAGAGGAGTTTGATAAAACCAGTCGATTCACACCCCCTGCCTTCATCCGCCCTACCCGGAAGCTGGATGATGACAAGCCTCCAGATATCTGCTTGGAGCCCAGAGAGCCCGTAAGTGTCCAGTTAGGGCACGATCCTCCAGTCTTAGTCTTTCTGGAGATCTGAGCATGGTTGAAATGAGACTCAAAACCAGAAAGCTGAGTCCAGATTACATCTTGGATTTGTCTTAGTGAGAGACTTGGGGCAGTGGGTAATGAAGATCTACCAACCCTCCCACCTACAGGCTCTCAGTCATGGATAGTAATGACCACTACAGAATGCATTTGGAAATTTCGGAAGGGAAATTTAGGACGGTCATAATGACTGGGAGTTCCTACTGGTGTTTGATGCCAGGAAAACCAGTGATGCTATATGTCCTGCAATGTCTGGGAAAAGTGCTTACAAGAGATTGTTCTTTCTAAAAATGCCATTAGCATTCCTGTTCAGAACATGGCTATAAAGACTTGGGCAGAAGAGCCTCCTGGTTCTTTTCCACCAGGAAGAAAGCTCTGTTGCCTTAAGGCTGGCTTCAGTTGGAACTGTTCCTCTAGGATGCTTCAGGGAGCCTCAGCCCTAGACAGGTAGCTCTGTGCTCAGTGGACATAGGATCTTGCTGCCTCCACTTTCACATCCCTGCCATATACCTGTTTACTCCCACCATCTTTCACATGCCTGTTTACTCCTGCCATCTTTTCCCAGGTTGGCAACGATGAGATGTGCGACATCTGTGAGGTCTGGACGGCTGAGAGCCTCTTCCCATGCAGGATCTGTACCAGGGTTTTCCATGACGGCTGCCTGCGCCGCATGGGCTACATCCAAGGAGACAGTGCAGTGGAGGTGATCGAGATGGCCCACACAGAAACAGGCTGGAGCTGCCACTACTGTGTGAGCTGGGACTACAGGGATAGTGGGCTGCAGAAAAGCAGAGGACTTGGCACTTTTCCCAGGGGCCCAGTATTAGAACACTTGTTTCTAGGCTGGGGATTTAGGTCAGTGGCACCACGCCTGCCTCACAAACACAAGGTCCTGAGTTCAGTCCCCAGTACCACAAAAAAAAAAAGAACACTTGTTTCCAGACAGTTACCTAAAGGGTTTTCTAAGTACTTACAAAGACCTTAGAACTATGATCAGGTTTCTCAACTCTGTATTATTGATATTTGGGGCTAGATAACTCTTTAGTGTGATGGCACATTATAGGATGTAGCTGCATCTCTGGCCTCTGCTCCGCTAGACGCCAGTATCCCAAGTTGTAATAAGCAGAAATGTGTCTTCTAGGACATTATCATATATGTTCTGGATGGAGCAAAATCATCCCCAGTAGAGAACCACAGAGCTGGGGAGTAAGCTGGATAAAATAATCCTGAGTACTCAAAAGTAACTTTACTTAAAGTTTCTCTAATTGTCTGTAGTTATCATTTATTGGTTCTCATTTGAAAAACCAACCAGCTTGCTTCTAACAGGAATAGATTCTATCATTGGAAAACCATTTAGTCCTGTGATCCTCAGTTTGACCTATCTCCTAACTCTTAGAAACATTTTTTCATCTCTGAAGTGATCACTATGTGAATTAAATAATAAAGCTCTATTGATTCAGAACTTTGCAAAATAAATGTCTTCCATTTTTTAATGAAAGACAAAATCTAAGATTTTCATTGAAAGCCAGATTCATATCCATTTCTCACCATACCTGAAATAGATTCAAGTCTTTACTTCTTGATATCTTGTCCTTCAGATAGTGTCATTATTCTCTGATTTCAGAGTAAAGAGCATCTGATGATTGCCCTCTTCTACCTACTGCCTAGAAAAAAGCAGAGACATGTCACTTTGTCTTTAAAATAAAGTACAGAACAATTAATTTTCAGCTATTAAACATCTTTTCCCCTAAGATTTGCGACAACCAAACCTGCTCTACCAACAACCTTCCTAGTTTCCCCACTAAGGATGCCAGCCTTTTCAACTCTACTTGCTGCCATTTCCTGCCAATGTGGGACTAGGTTGAAAGTGTCTCTTTCTATCTCCCAAGAATGCATTGCTCCCTTCCCAGCTTCTGTCATGGTCTTATCATCACTACTACCACTGTCTGCCAGGTTTTCTACAAAGGCCTTTTCTAAGTTCATCTCCATTTTTTCCCTCCCTTTCGAACACACACAGACTTCTTAAAAGAACTTCATTATCTGCATCCATCATTCTGCTGAATTGGCTCTTCCTAAGGTCACCAGTGATCTCCTAAGTGTTAAGTCCAGTGATTCTTTCTCAGACATCTTATTTGACTTTTCTGAGGCACTTAGCACTTTTTAATTTCCCATTTTTCTTAGAGTTTGAGTATTTTTGTGTGAATTATTACACAACATGTGGAAATTAAAGAAAATATAAAATCCCTCCACACTTGTGTTACCATTGTTAGCATGAGCTACTTTGTTCAACTTTCTCTCTCTGTTGATATCCAATACCCTCTTCTCTATTGACTTTCCTCCAGCCTTCTCTGACCCTTCTTGGTCAGTGCCTTTAGGTTTTTGTCTCAGTCTTAAATGCTGGTCCTTCTCAGGGTTCTGTTGCTAATACTCTTCTCACTGTACACTCTTTGGATGACTTCATCCTACAGCCACCATCTGAACACTAATAACTTCCATATCTGTGTGTCCAGACTTAAATTTCCTGTCTGTGGGACTTATCCATCTTATGTCTCATGGATACTTCATGCTCAGCTTGCCCCTAGATGAATTCATCTTTTTCTCTAACCTGCTCTTCCTCCATCGCTCATATCAGTGAATTGTAATACCATCCTCTAGATCTGAGTCCCAGCTCATTTTTCTCCCTCTCCACTCAACATCCAGTAAGTCGTCAGTTCCATTAACTCTGCCTGTCTTGTCTCTCCCTTCTTCTCTGCTCATACCCTTTCACTCTCTTCCTCTCCTGATGATTGAACCCAGGGCCTTCACACTGAGCTGTATCCCTAGGCCTTTTTATTTTTTATTTTAAGACAGGGTCTCATTAAGTCACCAAGTTGCCCAGGCAGGCTTTGAACTTGTAATCCTCCTGCCTCAGCCTCCCACAGTATTGGAATTACAATCATATGTCTCTGTTCTCACATCAAAATTAGCCTCTCTTTTGTTATCTGCACTATTGCAACAGCCACCCAACTTTTCTCCATGCCTCCAGACTTTGCCACTGTGATCCATTTGTTCACAGCTGAGATCTGACCAATGTATTCTCTACTTAAAAGCCCTTGGGTGCTTGTCCTTTGTTCTCAGAATAAAGGTCTTTTTTGAAGAGCTCAATCAAAGACATTTCAGGTGCTTCCCAGTCAGGCTATCTACCCTCCCTTTTATCATTCTTCCCTGAAATTCCTACTCACATTCACACATGCTCTATACTCCAGCCACACTAAATATGTCACAGTGTTGCAAACACAACATTGTGGTGCCCAGAATATATGAGGCCCTCAGTAAGTGTTTATTGAAACCATGCTTTGAGTTCTTTTTGAAATGAATATTCATGAAATACCTGCTTGTGTTCTTGGCTGGTATTTTGATGAAAAAACTTAACCTAATAGAATCTTTGATATAGACTGCATTAGTAATTCTGAAATAAGATATCAATGCTTGTTTGGAATTAAATTGTCTTGTACCACAAAAAATCATTTGACTTTGGGGTGGCATCTCTTTCAAAACCATTCTGGAGTAATCTAATGCAATATAATCTACTAGGAGCAAAGCTAGAATTAGTTTTTTAACTAAAATACTCTCAAGCACAGCTTAACACAGAAGGCAGATACATTAAATGTATAAATATGGAGTTGCTGTGGTTGGTGGAGACAGAGACAGCCCTGCCCACTTACTACTGTCTTGTCCTCTGCAACAGC
This sequence comes from Heterocephalus glaber, assembly GCF_000247695.1. Next base: position 180,764 of record NW_004624915.1, read on the forward strand.
TTTCTAAGGCATTCCCAAGAAATTGCTCATTATCTCAGAGGATAATTTGAAAACCAATTATGTTTTGTTGTTGTTGTTTTGTTTTGTTTTTTTCTGTACTGGGGATTGAACTCAGGACCTTTGAACCGAACTACATACATCCCCAGACCTTTTCTTTAAAAGACAGGGTCTTGCTAAATTGCAGGCTGGGCTCAAACTTTCTGTTTAAAAAAATTTATTCATTTTTAAAATAAATTTTATTTTATCCCATTGTTCCATTCCCCTTACGCTCCCTCCCCTCCCTGTGTACAAAAGCTTTGTTTCCATTTTTTCCTTCTGTTTTCACTTTTCTCTTATCCCTTTCTTCCTTTCTCTCTCCCTCCTTCCTTGTTCCCCTTCCCATTTGAACATTTCCCATTTCCCAGTATTTATTATATATTTTAGTCCTTATTTCTACCTTCAGTTTCTCACACCAGAAAAGCAATGCAGTATTTAAACATATTTGTACGATTTATTTCACTTAAGAGTATGGTCTCAAGGTCCATCCATTTAGCTATAAATGTCTGAAGCTCATCCTTCTTTATGGCAGAGTAGTACTCCGTTGTATAAAAAACCCCACATTTTCTTTATCCATTTATCGGTTGGTGGGCATTTGGGCCATTTCCAAGATTTAGCTATTGCAAACTGTGCTGCTGTAAACATGGGTATATCGCTGTGGTAGGATGCTTCTAATTCTTTTGGGATAATACTAAGAAGAGGAATAGCTGGGTCAAATTATTATACAGTTTAATTCTAGTTTTTTGAGGAATCTCCACACTGATTTCCACAGTGGTTGCACCAGTCTACACTCCCACCAACAGTGGAAAATGGTTGCTTTTTCCCCACAGCCCCTCTCGCATTTGTTATTGGTTGATTTCTTGATAGCAGCCATACTTTCTGGAGAGATGGAATCTCAGTGTTGTTTTAATTTGCATATCACAAATGACCGGTGATGTATTTATTTGCCATTTCTAATTCTTCATCTGAAAAGTGTGTATTCATCTCAGATGCCCACTTTTGGATTGGGTCTTTAAATTTGGGGGGGGGTCTGATTTTTTTTGAGTTCTTTATATATGCTAGATAATAGTCCTTTGTCTGATAAATAGCTGGTAAAAGTTTTTTCCCCACAATGTGGGTCATCTCTTCACTCTGTTGGTGGTTTCTCTTGCAGTGCAAAAGCTTTTTAATAAGATGGGGTCCCAGTTTTTGATTCTTTGTAGTATTTCCCGTGCTATCTGGGTTTTGTTCATGAAGTCTTTGCCTACTTCTGTGTTCTCAAGCATTCTACCTATTCTCTCTTCAGGCAGATTTAGTATTTCCATTTTAATATTTAGATCTTTGATCCATTTTAACTTTAGATTAGTGCACGGTGAAAGGTATGGGTCTAATTTCAATCTTCAGCCTGTGGGAAGCCAGTTTTTCCAGCACCATTTATTAAAGAGGCTATCTTTCTTTCAGTGAATGTGTTTGGCTCCTTTGTCAAACATTAGATGGCTGAGCGTGTCTGGTGTTGTTTCTGCATCTTCTAGTCTGTTCCATTGGTCCTCAGGACTGTTCTTTTGCCAGTACCAGGCTGTTTTTATCACAGTGCTAGGCACCAACTTTCAATCCTCCTGCCTCAGCTGCCCAGAGTACTGGATTATAGGTGTGAGCCACCACACCCTGACAAAAACTAGTATTTTAGCAAAAGGGACTCAGCTGGAATTGGTATATATGGATTCTGGGGCAGATTCTTCCCAAAGTTTAAGAATTCTGAACAAGTCCTTTGCTCTTTCTGGGGTCTCAGTCTCGTCTGTGAATGGGAGGCTCAGATCAGGTGATCTTGGAATTGCCTTTCAGTTGAAATATCATTTCCATTCCTCTTGACTGCTTTCCTTTTTCTTACTAGCCTATATGGCTGCTGACTTAGCTTTTCCTTTTTTCAGGACAACCTCAACTTGCTGCTTACTGAGGAGGAAATGTACAGTCTCACAGAGACCTTTCAGCAGTGTAAAGTCATCCCTGGTAAGGCTTAAACAGCACTGCTGGGAGGGAGAAGGGATGGACAGAGTTCTTCTTCATCCTTTCTAGGATTAACTATGAAAGGCATATTCTGGGATTTGGGAGATAAGGGATAAATGGGAGATTATTCCTGAGTTGTTGGCCAGAGAGGCACCCACCCTACCACAGCCTCAGCTGTGTCTTTGGGGGGGGCATGAATGTGCCCTGGAGGTGAGCAGAGGTGTCTAAAGCTGAAGAAGGGTGGGCATGGCCAGCAAGGGGTGCCTCCCACAGATTGCTCCCTGACCCTGGAGGACTTCGTGCGCTACCGCCACCAAGCAGCAAAACGAGGGGACAGTAACAGAGCTTTGAGTGACAAGCAAGAGGAACAGGCAGCTCGCCAGTTTGCAGCCCTAGACCCTGAGCACCGAGGCCATGTAGAGTGGCCTGACTTCTTGTCCCATGAGTCCCTCCTACTTCTGCAGCAGTTACGTCCTCAGGTGAGAGAAAGCTGGAATGAGTGTCCATGGAAGGGGGAGAAAGAGGCCTGGGAAGCATGCTGGGCAGGTTAGAGATCAGGGAATAGTGTCCGAGCAGGAGCCAGTTATCAGGAATGGGTGAAGGTTCCGTGTGGTGACAGCTGATCAGTGCCCAGACCAGGGAAGCTGCCCATAGAAGTTGGTTTACATTGGACTCCCCTGAAAACAGTGTGCTATCAGAAAAGCTCTGGCAACTTCTAAGAGAGGTTGCAAAGGTTAGGTCATAGGAGTAGGATTTTCTGTGCCTTGACAGTTTACAAGAAATCTTTAACTCCAAGATCTTAACTTACCTCTTCTTCCTCAGAACTCTCTGTTGAGGCTTTTGACAGTCAAGGAGCGAGAACGAGCCCGAGCTACCTTCTTGGCATGGGGCAGTGGGAACACCATCAGTGAGAAAGAGTGTCGCCGTGCCCAGCACTCTTGGTTCGGCAAACACCTCTCAGAGGTTCCTTCCTGCAGCGTCAGGTCCGCTTCTTACCAGTCCCAGCCTCCCTCCTCCTTTTCCATGCAGGTGACCCTTGGTGTAAAAGGTAACTCCCTGGTTCTACCAACAGCCAGGAGAGGATCCTCCTGTGTATTAGGCAGAGGACATTGATTCCTTTTGGCCAGGGCATGGGATGGCCCCTACTCTAAACCCTGTGTTGCCTCATGTCAGATAAGTCTGGGCAGGCATGTGCAAAGCCATGAGTACATCATAATGTGAGACAGACCAGGACTTTTACCATCCTACTCTTAACCAATGGTCTTATATCTAGCAGCATCAGCCATGTGGGTCCCATAGCAGACAGCAGCCCAGCCAGCAGCAGCAGCAAGAGTCAGGATAAGGTCCTACTGTCTACAGAGCAGGAGTCCAGGTAAGTGGACCCTCTTCTTGGCTGTCTATAGTCTCCGCCCCCATAAATCACATATGAGTAGGAGAGGGCATCATTCACTGCCACTGCCAAAATAGAAAATGCCCACTTCAGTAAGCCAGGCAGCTGATCTTCTGGATTGGTAATACAGCCAACCATAATCATATCAGACATGAGCCAAGGCTTCCCTGAGTTTTGTCTAGCCCAAGCCGTGCTGCCACTAGGATCAGGTCTCATAAGCCTTTAGGCTCTGCACCCAGCAACACGAATCTGTTCTTTACTTCTACTGCAGATCTGTGGACTGGCCTACCTTCCTGCAAGAGAATGTCATCTACATCTTGGCTGCTCGCCCCAACAGTGCAGCCATTCACCTGAAGCCCCCAGGATAGTGCGGAACATAGAATCTTGGTTCAGGGACATTGGCATCCTTTCCCTCTTTTCCTTTCTCCCTTTCCTCAACCAACCTCTGGCACTGAGACTCATGGGGATGGGGCACTGCCAACATCTTAATTTGTCATTAAGCGTTATGGCACTGAAATCACCATTCCCCTCACAGCAGAGGCAGTAAGTGTACTGCCACAGGGAGAAGATGAGAGCTGTGGCAGCATCCACTCCTGGACCAGCCCCTACCCTCACATCAGAGACCAAACCTGCCACCACACACGCACATATATGCACGTGCGCACACATGCCTCGCTGTCCATGCCTTTAGAAGCCTGGTTCTTTTTAGTTGAAAAGGACCAAAATCCCTTTGTGGAAAAAAAAACCCAGACATAGATAAGATGGTCTCTACTCAACTCTTCTGTTGCTCAGTTCTGATTTCCAATAGACAATACTCGGATTGATTGATTGATTCTTAAAAAGGAAGTATACCAGACTCACATTCTGGAAATGCTGAGAGGGCTCTTCTGCCCACACTGAAAGCCTCGTCAGCAGGGAGCTACTATTACTAGTTGGAATCTACTATGTTCCTCAGGTGTGTGGGGGTGGGAAAAAGTTGAAAATCACCACTGCAGTCTCATCCACTATTTATTTAAATTTTAATTCCCTATGACAGAGAAAGAAGCTAGCTTATGAAACGCTGACCAGAAAGGGGGGAGGCAGCCTGTTCCAGAGACCCAGAATTCCAGGAACCTCTCACCCAAGTCATCCAAGTCCATAAATCCTGAGTAGAGTAGTTAAAAACTGGGGTGTGGGCTGGGGATTTAGCTCAGTGGTTCCACCGCCTGCCTTGCAGACAGAAGGACCTGAGTTCGATCCCCGGTACCAAAAAAAATCAAACAAACAAAAAAAATGGGATGAACCTTCCTGGTCTATTTTTCAAATGGTAGCTCATTACCCAAAGAACCTGAATGGAACAAATATGTTGGCAGGATCCCGAGCCCTCTGTATAAGACTTCACCCAAGTCAACTACCACAGAGACCAATGAGGATAAGGTCTGCATGGAAGAGGAGAGGAGAGAACTCATGTTTTTCCATCATTCCAGGTCAACCATAGACTTAGAAAAGTGTGCTATTGTGTGGAGAACGGATCCAGCTTCCACAACTCAAGAGAGAGCAGCTCTGTGAAGCCCTGAGAAGGGATTGCCTTCTGCCGTAATGACAATAAGGATAGGAAACAACTGGGCTTATGAAGAAGATCTGCATCTCAGCTCTCTCAAGCACAGGAGGTCCCAGTAAAGCCTCCTAGAGGCACATTTCCCCTTACCCCATAACTGTGTGGCCTCAATTGCTGCTTTTCCTCACTGTTCACTACATGTCCTTACTCTTCATGCTAGGGCCTGGGCCTGATATGGAGGACTTTGGGGGCAAGCAAGGCACCAGTGGTGCCAAACTTGGCCTGCAAGCCCTTCTCAAGTTTTCATCAAGTTCTCAAGTCAATATGTTATGGGTCAGCCCTGGCCTAGGGGCCCAGGTTCTGTATTTCTGTTTCCAACTGCACAACTTAGTTGTAAGAAGACATGACTACCAAGAATTATTCAAGAGGGAATTGAACTCAGCCACACAGAAGCTAACATATCTCCATTGTGTAAGGCCCTTGCACTTAGAGAAAGAGGAGACTACCACTCAGGGGACAGCAGGGAGCTGCAACTAGGGGCTTATAAAGAGCCCTGTGTAGTCTTTCTGTAAGAATGACCTAGAGCAGGATGATAATCTTGGGATAAATTATTTAGGAATGAAATGAAACAGGAAGCAAATGTGGGTTCATATTTATGATCCTGAACCTTTGAAAATCCACAGCTTCTCCTTAGCCATATTCCCAGGACTGATCAGTAAGAGGGGTCAATATTCAGCCTAGTTTTTTTGGGTTTTTTAAAGGAAGAAATGAAAGAAAACACACTCTTGCCCCTAAGGACTGCATCTGAGGTAGCCGGGCCTGAGTTTTTGCACAGAGAAGATTAACACATTGAACAAGGGCTCTTGCTTACTATCCTGGCAAGTAACCTAGTCCAGTAGCTGTGGGCTGCTCAACCTCAAAGTTAGGACATTTTAAGTCTCTTGAGTTTTTGAGAGCTGAACAGTTTTTTTCTCTCCTGCCTCTTCATCAGTCAGAGGGACTGAAAGGCCATCTTCTTGGTCCCTAATCTTTCACAGATCAAGGCAATGCCTACCGCTCTGGTACTGCTGCTTCTAGCTCTCAGCGGGTGAGTGGTGAGAGACCACCGGCCAGATCAAGCTGGCTGTGTTCCAGGGTTTCAGAGCAGGCCCCAGAGTTCTTCCACAATGGGAGCAGGCCCATTTACGATCACTCTTCCCTATCTCAGGGTAGCAAGCTTCCTTGATGGGGGTTCTGCTGTAGAGGGCCCAGGGGATACTGTCCCCAGCAAATTAAAATAGAGTTCCTAATCCACAGCAGGCATAAGAAGCAGAAAAGCACACAGGGGCAGCCAGCCTCTTCTATGTAAGTATCTAGCTCTACCAAAGGGAGGGTCCACTGCCCCCCAGTCCAGAGGTGCAGAGCCCTACCCCAAATACTTTGCAGTGTTCTAATCCCTAGAGCTGTACTATAGTATGTACAGAGATGTCCAGACTTTCATCGACCCAGTTAGGCCCATTCCCTTTTCAAGCATTTTCATCACTGTGACTGAAATTCTGCCAAGTACAAATTTAATGTCTGCCTCTTAACAAGGGTATGAAAATATTTCAATTGTTTTTACACTTGGCTACCAAAAATTGAGATCAGTGCTTTTTCCCACCCCAAATCCCAACCATGAGAGGCTTGGGTTATGTGTATGCTCTTTTGAAGACCACTTAGGGTAAGTGACTGTTTTTACCCACCAGTCATCCATGCTCAGATTTAAATAAAAGGGCATCTGAATGACAACGTGGAGCTGCAGGGACGGATGGTCACTGAGGGAGTGGCTGTGGCCACGTAATCTCTGTAGGTCTGCAACTTTGCTTCCTTTCCTCAGGCTGTCCTTCTAACAGAACATTCGAGCAGTGACTCCTCTATGGTATCCCAGAGATGGAGCAGTTTCCTCACTCCTGGGTACTGATTCAGTTCTCAATTGCTCTTCCTTTGAGGACAGCTGCAGCAGAAGCCATGAATATGTTGCCTTTTTCTACCACCAAAGCAATGGACTAGAATGGCAAACACCCACCTTTCTGGCCCTGGTGCACCTAATGGAATGTCACCCTAGCCTTGTCTATAGTGGCCAGGTGTTGAGGTTCCCCCATTCCTATCACCAGTATGGAAAGCACATAGACTGCCTGAGGAGAGGGCACCTCACCAGGCAGTGAGCCCCAGGGTTGTGCCCATCCCTCTTATCCCAAAACACAACTTCAACCATTGCAAGCATCAAGGATTTGGTAAGAGTGATACCAGGAAGCCCTAAAGCCAAGAAAAAGGCTCAGCAGAAGGACTAGGCCAGCCATGACACCCCAGAGCCAAAAATAACCTCTAGGCAGGGCTGGTAGAAGGCATTAATGTTCCTGCAAGTATGTCCCTTTCAGACCTGCAGAGTAAAGGCAGAGATACAGTATATAGTCATGAATTGCTTAACAGCATACATTCTGTGAACTAAGTGATTTCTTTGTAGTATGAACTTTATAACGTACTTATACAAAACAAAACTAGGTAATATGGTACCACGTGCATCACAGTTCATTGTTGGAACATGATTGCTATGCAGTGCATGACTGTTCTGTACTTGGCACCAAAGGTCAATCGATCTTGATGCCAGGATTTCAGGACATCCTTGAAGCATTTGTAACTGTAGTCCCTTTTTACCCTTCCTATTTACAGTGGAACAACATTTCTCCTTTCTCCTTACCATTTAGTTTGAATTTGCTAAGATATCTCTCTAGGCCCCTGGCCACAGGCCAGACAACAGAGATCTTGAGTGGGCACTTGGAGTGCATCACTCCTGTTCCCAGTAGCTCAACCCTAGAGGGGAGTGGGGCTGAGCATATTCCCAGCTGTTGGTTTCTTGCTGCCCTTATTTTTGGCAGCCTTAAAAGGAAAAGAAAATGAATGGGTCACAGAATTTCTACTAGATGCAACCAGCACTCAGGAAAAGCTGCCTCCCTCTAGGCCACCTACCCCAATGACACAGAGGCAGTCAAGTCTTATCTGGACCCACGATTAAGAAGCCAAATCACATTCCAGCACCAGGAATAGCACCAGGTTGGCCTTTCTATATCCATGGTGAACAAAGGCCTTCAAGCTTAGCCTCCAGCTGATAGGGATGTCCATGATCTGTCTCCCAACCAAACACAAGAAAGGGAGCTCTTAAGAGCACTTGAGTAACAATGGAGGATCCAACACCCTCTAATCCCTCCCGTCCTTTCCATGTACTTTTCTGCAGAAGGTAATTTGACAGTAAGCTGAGGAGAACATCCTCAGGCCCTGTCTTCCTGTCTACAGCTGCATGCTCCTCCCTTGCCTCAGCCTTCATGCTACTCCAAGAAGAGCTCCCAGAGTACAGCAGAAACCATAATAAAGAGATTGTGATACTACAGCTTCCTGCTTCCTTTTGTTTGTAGAACCTACCATTTATCTGTCTCTTCCCGTAGTTGACCAGTTTCTGGGCCTGAGAATAAGACAGGAGCCATAGTAGCTTCCAAGAACACACTACACAGTGGCTCTCTGGCACTTGCCTGGCCCTAACCTTCCCAAGAATCAAGTGATGAGTGTGTGTTGGGATCAGATAGAAGATACAGCAATCTATCCCGCACAGGTACAGAAAGGAAATGGGAGGTGGGGACTGAAGGGGACCATCAGAGCTTTTGGAGAAATTGAAATAATAAGGTTTCCCAACGTATCTGCTATGTATTGTCCCCCTCCTCACCAAAGGACAGTTTTAGACACTTCTCTCAGCTCCAGCTGAGCTACAAAATGAGGCAGCTAGTTGGTTGTTTTGTCCTAATCTCTGGGACCTCCCTGGTCAAGTTTCTTCCCACGTTCACCACTGTTTTAATGTGATATGATAGAGTTGGGGAAACTCAGATATAGAGAGGAATTTGGAGGTCTATGTGGCCCCCATTCATCTCTTTACCTGGTGAGAACACCCAGTCCCTCCAAGGGGAAGTATCTCTTCTAAGCTATAAAACAGGCTGACAAAATCAAAGATCCCAGATACAAGTAATTGCTAACATTTTTTATCACTTACTATGTACTGGAAAATCCTAAGTGGTTCACATAAAGTCAATAAGCTTCAAAATAACACTATGAACGGTCTAGGGGTGTGGCTCAGCGGCATGTTGCCACGCATGCACAAGGCCCTGTGTTTGATCCTCAGTATCACATGAAACAAAAAACCCTTGTGAGATGTGTACTGCAGATGAGACAAGTGAGGAACAGCAGCTATGTTTCTCAAGGGTACATAGTCACATAGGAAGTGGGAAGCCAGTTAGTCTGCATTCATTGCCCATGTTCTTAGCCACTTCATTGTGCTGCCTGTCAAAGTACACCTCAAAGGAACCACTGCAGTGTGGTCTAGCACCTCCCTCTTCTACCCCTGGAAATAGACCTAGACAGGTATCCAGGCCTATAGCCATGTCACAGATTTCTTGCCACATGTACAATTCACCTCACTCACTGGACTCTCATACCTCCTCTCTTTGGAGAGATGGGGATGGGGGATCCATTAGACCCAGAGGCATCTTAGTGACATCACACCGGCCTCTTCCTTGTCTCCAGAATAGCTGAGCATCAAGGCAGAAAAAGAGGCATAAAGACTGGGTCTCTGTGGAGTAGAACAAGTTTATGCCACCCTCAGTCCAGCAGTCCTGGCTGGGGCTTTATGCCCTCCAAGGACTGTCCCTCCCACCATCTGTCATGTATTCCCATGGTTGGTTTGAGCGTTAGTTTTACACAAACCTCCACCAACCTGTCCTGGTCTGGCTCATGTATACTTCTTTTTTCCCTAAAGAAAGTCATTTCCCAAAAGGAAACGTTGGCTGCTAAATTTGCTAAACATGGAGTAGTGTTCTCTCTCCCACCATTTCCAAGGATGGGTTGGAGTTTGACCTTGCTGAATGTTTTTTCCTCTGGAAAACTGTCCATGTCCTATCTGCCTCCTGAGCTAGTAGTTGAGTAAGAACAGAATGAGACTAGTAAGAGGAAAGAGCTTAATACACTGTAAGGCACTGAGTGAGCAGCAAGGATTTCTGCTCCATTTGAAACTGTCTTCTTCCACTCTCCCAGTCTCAGGCAGAGCTGGGGGTACAGCCAGTGGCCTCTGTCCACAGTGCTGAAGTCACAGCCAAGCCATCTGGGGACCTTCGGTCTTTCTTTGTCTCACCTTTAAGTAAATATCAAGTACACAAATTTTCAACCCCAAAGATTGCCCTAAAATTCAGAAGCTGTCAAAATGTTTTTTATTTATTTCATATATCTTTGGTTTTTCAAATCCATAACAGGTGCAGATGGGCAGAAGGTGATCTAGCAGCTCAGGGGGGAAAAGCATGAAGTCTTAACTTGATGTAGATGAACTGCATGAGGTGGCTACCTAAAAACTAACTGATGCAATGTGAGGCTATATGGAAAGAAGTCAGAGAAGGGAGACAGGCTGGTTCATTTATACACTGCACCAGTGCTCCTGGAAGAAGTTAATCAAGGCCAGACACCACAAACTGAAACCCATAAAGAAGAACACAGTCCTAGTGGCTGGAATCAAGGCAGAGGAAAACCCTATGAAAGCATTAATCCTGAAGAGGGGCAGACATGAGGAATACTGAGGGCTGACATATGGCACGTGGGTATGATGAGGTTGATGTGGTCTCAAGGACAGAGCTAAGACAAAAGGTGCCACTAGGGGAAGGCAGATTTCCCCTCATCAGGACCAAAAGACAATTGGGTATGAGGGATGGCAGTGAATCTGTATAAACATGACAGAAATGCTGTGTACAGAAGGAAATACCTTATCGAGTATTGAGTGCTCTTGAGTCTTGAAATGCCAGTCAACACATTCCTTCTGGCACATGCCAAGCCCTGATACTGGATTAACTGAAAGAAGAAGACCCATAACTTTAAGGACTTCATGACCCTAAAGTTTTGGTACCAAAAACCTGGGAACCTCAGTTTCTTTAGTTCACAGGAGAGCTCTGGAAGCTTACCTGTGGAACCTGACTCTGTATACCCTCTGCTGGCCATCCCTAGCACTGCCATCTCATCTCAAAAAAAAGAACTCCTTTAAAACCTTATGGCGCTGATTTGTGTAGATTCAAAACATGCAGAGAGACCCCAGGACCAGGGAGTTAGATCCTGACTGGTGCCTAGTGGACGGGATCAAAACTGAGTCTAAGAGCCAGGGATGTAGCTCAGTGACACTGCAATTGCCTGGCAAGCTCAAGGTCCTGAGTTTGGTCCCTGGTACCCACCCCCCCAAAAAAGAATCATGGTGAGATCAAGTGTCTGGTATCAAAATTAGGGCTTGTCCATGTCTAAGAGAAGAGCTTAGGCTGTGGCTGGATTTGGGGAACTGTCTTGTCCAGAACTACAGTACAACTAAAGTCAGTGACTCAGACTGATGCCAAAGTTGGGACTCGGTGTGAGATCAAAGCCTAGGTCCAGGTGTCTTCAGGAAGTATAAATCAGGAGAGATGCTAAAAGTCACCACAGAAAGGAGTTGGTCTGCATCCAAGTTAATAGATTCACATAGCATTCCAAGTAATGAGCACCCAATTACTAAAGAATTCAAGCAGAGATATTGCCCAGGGAAGAGGTATGAAGAATAAGACCCTTTCTCCTCAGAAAGTAGATCCAAGTATTCTAGTTCCAGCTTCCTGTTAAAGTCTCCTGCCCTGTAGTACCCACATACAAATCATCGATACAATTTAGGGAGAAGAGAGACCCAAGGTCCAGTCCTGTCACTGCAGAGCTGGCAGCTGTGGGGGTAGTCTTCCTCCCCCCACCCCAGGATTCTCTGTTTCTACTGGCAACTAAGCCTGGCAGCCTCCCACACCCAGATCTTAGCAACCATGGGAGCCCCTGGCAACTGCTGCCATGGTGACAAGACAGGGAACTGAGAACTGGAGGGGGGAAGCACTTCCTCTGGAGGCTATGAGATGTGTGCGAGATAGGGTGCTACCCCTCCCATACACAGTCTAGGAGGGAACATGTGCTCCTGTCTAAACACCTCCTCACTGGCACCTACCCCCGCCCTACCCACAAGTTCCGGTTCTCTCAGGGTGAGGAAATGAGGGACACCTAGGGTTATGACGTCTCTATGGGGAGGGAGAGTAAGCGGGGGTGTTTGGGGCTGGCATGATTACAGATGCCTGCATTCCATAGCAGTCGTGGTGTCAATGTCTAAATAGCCACATACTTCACCCACATTGTGCCACATGCTTACATATTTAGTTGCACATGTACACTGACACAAAATCACATACTTATAACAAATAACAGAACCAAGCACACTACCACACAAAACAATTATACAGATACACTCACTCAAAAATTGAATTGCAAATACAACAGTACAAATAACTCCTAATCCCAGACGCACACTATTATAGATGCATTCACATGCCCAGATATCTGTGAACACAAAGTAATAATTAACTTAGTCAAGCATTAACTACATACCAATCTCAGAACTAATCAGATTACATGTGTTACCTTAATTAACCCTCCCAACAATCCTGTGAGGTACTGCTTTGGCCTCTCTGCATTTACAAAAGACAAAACGAAGCACAAGTGTGGCATGTAGTCTCACAATGTTGACAGTCTGACTCTAAGACCCACATTCTGGCAATTTACACCATGCGTTGGTTCCTAAGACACACACCCAATGCCCAGGACAGTGTGACAGCAGGCAGCAATTGTGATCCAGAAACACAATAGAATTTCAGCCACCAACACCTAAGGGTATAACCTTGCAGGCCTGTGGGTTCAAGCCTACACTTTGGCATTAACATGGGCCAGGTAAGAGCTGGTGACTAAACCCTGCCTCTGTGTTGGCACAGGCAAGGCTGGGGGAGGCAAGAGCCAGAAGTGGAATAAGAAGAGGCAGAGCCACCCACAGCCTGGGCCCCCACAAGTCATGAGGAGGGGGAGTGAGGGCCCCTAGATCTGAGGAGCCAGCACCAGTCCTAGGCTCCCGCATCCTACTTTACCCCTCTCCACATCACACTCTTCCATCCCTTCCCTTCCTCATTCTTCCTCACCTCATCGGCTCTGTCCCAGCATTTTGCTGTTCATGCCATCCTGCCTCTCTACTATTCCCCATCCCCATCACAGGGCACTTCCTCTCCTCACACCTTCATTTCCTCCCCTTCTTTACCTCCCACCTTCCTGCTTCCTCAATCCCAGCATCTCCCCCTCACCCCCCATACTCATCAAGGCATCCCCACCTTCTCTCTACCTGCACTTCTCAATCCTCTTCTCACCCTGATTCCTTTGCTGATTTTAAACTCACATCCCTTTACCCAGTGGTGTAAGTGCACCAATGAGAACACCAGAAAGAAGGCAGCTAATGTAGGGTATACAGAAATACCCAGGGCTCCTAGGCCTCTCTCCAACTCCGTGGCCCAAGTCCTCCAAGCTTCAGTTTCCAGCTTGCATGACCTCATGGGTGTCTAAACTCTGTCTCTAGGAAACAGCAAAGAAAAAGGTGAGAACTTCTTCCCAGGCCCTTCTTTTGTCACCGAACTCCCCAAGAACTCCCTCCTCCTCTTCACCCCCAGATTACCCCCCACCCCCACCCCTGCTCCCTGGAGCACAGATGGGCCCGGGAGACAGTAACGTGGGCGCCAGGCTCCGTGTCTGCTAGAGCGGCGGCTTCCGCTGGCGACCGCCTCCGCAGCCCTGCCTGCTCTGAGCATCGGGGACACTGGGGCTGAGATTTAATTATTTAAGGGGGGGGGCGAATGAGATGAGAGAGCCTGAGGGTGTTAAGAAAGGAGATGTGATGAAAGTTTAAAGGGGGAGCTATAATAGAGGAGACCACAGAGCCACAGGATAGATTAAGACTAGGACAAAATTTTAGAAGGAAAAGAAAAAAGAAATAAATAGGACAAGACAGAAGATTGGGGTGGAGGAACAGGAGACCACAGTGGGCAAGAAGAAGGGTCTAATGTTCAGGAACTCAAATGGAAATAAAATGAAAGGTTGGTTATGAGGCGGCCTAAAATGTGAAATGTGAGAATGCTCAGAAGGGGCTGTTTATGAGGGAGTTGGGCTGAAGGGATTATACAGGGGTTGGAAAGGGGCTTGGAAAGAGAATCATGGAGGTGCCACTCCTGAGGAGAGGCCCCAGGTTACAGGGGCAGGAAGGAGGGCACTTAAGCAAACTATGTCTACCCGGGTCTGTGCTAAGATTCAACTAGGCGATGTCAGGTCAACACTAGGCTAAGGTAAAATAAAGCTAAATCAGGTCAGGTCGAGGTTAGTTCACAGTTGGATGGAAGTCAGCTAAGAAGGGGTGACCTTTTGGCCCTGGTCCAGAGACTACATCTCCCAGAGTGCACTATTTTCTCTCCTACTCTCCTAAATGAAGAAAGAAAAGAATGCCCGTGTCAGTGCCAACTGGTGGGCGCAGTTTTTCTTTAAGGCTGTCTTTGACGTTGCATGAGTTCCAGAAGGTTCTCTCAGGATTCGAGCGGTGGCCAGTCCGTCCTACCTTCTCAAACCGGAGATTGGACTAATATAGTTGCTCCCCGCCCCCTCCCCACCACCCTCGGGTCTGAGTCTCACAGACAGACCAATAAAATCAAAGGGCGCTTGGAGTTGCCAACCTCTGTCCTTTTCACCAATGGTGCGACAAGATGGAGAAAAGGCGTGGTTGATTGATCTCAGAGGGCACCAATCAGACCCACACCAGTGACTGCCCGGAATGTGTGCGCGTGTGGCCGGGTGAGAGGGGCGGAGAAGGGGCGGCTATCACCGAGCCGCTCGTTGATAGCTGCCCAATCACAGATAAGGCTGACCTGAGTGACGGGCCGGTGGCGCAATGGGCAGTGCAGAGGCGGAGCCGTGGGGGCGGGCTCCCGGTGCCGCTGTTTGCGGCCGGCGGGCAGGCAACTCCTGTCCAGAGTGGAGGCGGCGGAGCCGGAGCCGGGGGAGGGGGCAGCGGATATCTGACAGACCGCGGCGGCGCCCGCAGCTCCTTACCGGTGAGGCCGCCAAGCCAGGACTCTGGGAGCGGGGTGTCCTGAAGCCAGGGGTCTTGGGGTGGGGGGTGGGACACCAAGGGCCCATCGGGTCTTCTACTGTGGGGATGCGGGGGCTGGGAGCTCGGGGTCTGCGAGGTGCTCCGTGTCCGTGACCCAGGCTTGGTTCTCACAGAGGACACTCAGGGTCTGAGCGGGCCGAGGGTCGAGGAGGGTCGGGGAGGGTCAGGTGGGTTGGGGTTCCGCCGGGCGGAGCCGTTTCTAAACAGGCCAGCCAGCCAACGCGGGTGACATCACCGACCCCCTTCCCGGCCCAAACCCCCTCCCCTGCTGTCCCCGCCGCGCCTTTTGTCCCGGCCAGGCTCTCCTCTGCCCCGCCCCTCCCCGCCCATCTGCCGGGGAGGAGACTCCCCGTCAGTGACTTCATTGAGTAGGTTCTTGGGGATTCGGGCTTGGGTCCTCCCTAGACAGAGGCGAGAGGAGCTCACTGCCTCGCATCTCTCGCAGTCACACCTGTCACAGGTACACACGCTGCCACTAACAAGCACACGCTGCCACTGCCAGCCTCACTGTCACACTACCATACAGACACTCACAATTCTCCAGACACTACTGCACCTGGACCCTCTTCCTTCACTCTTGGCACCTGGGGATCAGGTCCGGCTCCTGCGGCACCAGACAGGCCTTGCTGGGCAAGGGCCTCTGAGAATCTGAGGAGGTGGCTTCCAGAGCTGCAGCTTTCCAAGCAGGCTCCGGTGGAGCGATCAGAGGTGAGGGCCTTGGCTGGGCATGTTTAAGCGCACAGTGCTCTCCTGCCCACCCCCAACAGCACCCCCACTACAGGCTCGAGGAGCTTTCCGGAGCTTCCCACACTTCTGGGGAGAAGACTTCTTAGCCAGCTTGATGTTTAAAATTCAGCTGGAGCCCTTAAAACTTCGAGCGTGGACGCTGAATGGGTTTGTAAAGTTTCGGTAAGTCCCTCCTGAGAAGGGCACTCATTCTCATACAAAATCAAACTCTCCACATCAGCTACTCCTCTCCATTGCTGACTTGCTTTCTCCATCTCATCTTCATCTCATCTCCAATTATATGTGAGACTCCCCTTTTCATACGTACATGTGAATGAATTGCACCTCTTATTATTTGTCTCCTCTCAAATCCTTTTTTCGTAAACATCTCCTCCAACATTTCAATAATTTCTCCAGTTCTCCCATTTGACCCATCAATGCCTCATTTTCCACCTCAACCATCTTCCCTCCCTATGCCCCAGCAGTTCCTCTTGCCATTTCTCCCCATTTTTTATTCCTGTCACTGCATTAACATCCCCTGTCATTCTTCTCCATCAAAGGCAGTGACATGCCTTGGGGTTCCTTTGTCATACCACCACGTGGCTTGCTTGTGGGTAGGGAGAGGGAGGGAGGGTAGAAAAGAGAAAGAAAAGGAGGCATGTCCTGAAACAGTTTGCCCTGTGTCTGTGGAGGCAAGAGAATTGTAGGTCTGGAATAGCTAGCAGGTGGGTGCCAGGGAGGAAGCTAGCCGGGAGAAAAGGTAATTCGGGGACAACAAAAGGAGGGTGGGTGGATGGTGAGCGGTTCTACTTGCCCTCTGGCTAGAAGCTGTTACAGTTCCCTGGGGCACCCATTGGTGTGCTAGGGTTCCTGCCCGTGGGGGGGGGGGGTGTGGGCTGAGACAGAGATGGCAGACCACCTCCAGCTCCCTCTTAGACAGCTTCTATTGCTGCTTCCGAAAATGGCTGCCCTCCCCCCAGATGCTCTTTCTTCTCTGCCTCCCCCAACCATAGTCTCCCCCACAGTGGTGACATGCTGGTGTGGGGAGATGGGGGAGTACCCGCCTTTATGGTGCATTCTCTTCGTCAGAGTAAGGTGACTCCCAGCACCATGAGTCAACCCAGCCACCTGCAGCAGGCCCTGTGGGGGCAGGATCTAGGGCCACTGTCTCTGCTTACCTTGGGCCTTGGAGGCCCCCCCTTTACCCAGTCACAGTCCTCATTTCTGCCAGGATACCTCATACACTTTGTTGCTTTGAAGCAGTCATAGCAGAAAAGTAGGCTTGGGCTGTGGCTGCCAGCCCAGGACGTTGCTAGAAAGACTGATTCTCCCAGCTTTGGCAGGGGTTGGCCGAGTCTCAGAAGAGCTAGAGAATGCCTTCTGGACATTCCCCCAAGTAGCTCTAGACAGAGGAACACCCCCCCCCCTTTGCTTCATATCCTTCACAGATGCACTGAGAGAGGAAAACCAGAGTGCAAGAATCAGAGCCTGTGTTTCTTCTTCATGTATAGATGCCCCAGCACCTGCTTAGAAGAGGTTATCAGGGGTGTGTGGGCTGAGTCAGATCCTAAACCACAGGAACAGGTGAGAGGCAGGGACTTGCAGGGAAGGTGTTTAGGAAATGGTGGTGAGTGCCCAGTTGTTTCCTAACAGGTAGAGTTCAAAAAAGCCCTATCCTGGGGAAGCTTTTTTTCACTAATACTGGTACTTAAGCAGTACAGACAAATCCTCACATAATTCTGTGTGTAGAGATTAGGAAATGAGTAAAGGCAACTCTTGCCCTGGTTGGGGGAAGGACAGTGTCACCCCCAGTTAATGAGGGTGTTAGAATAGCACAGGCTGTGAGTCACCCTGTGATCTGAGTCACATGTAAGGCTTAGCATAGTGTAGGGTGGGCAGGGGCAGGGAGGCTTGGGGTCTCCAAAAGAAGCAAGGACTCTAGACACCTATACCCTGACTCAGCCTGGCTGGCCAGGGCAGCTGGCTGAAGACCCAGGCCTGTTCCCAGTCCTAGGCACTGCCCCAGCTGCCCTCAGCCTGGGCACCATGCCTGAGGTGTGGCGTAGGAGCCACGATGTTCAGGTGACCTCACCCAGTACACCGACCTTCCGCAGCTTTTGTGCCTGGGTCTGTCAGTCCTCCATGCCACCACCTTCCTCAGAAGGGCCTCTCAGAAGTCCTCAGTCTGGTCCCAAGAAGTGGGCTACAACATTAAGCATCCTGCTGGGAAAACCCGGAAGCTGAGGAAGGAATCATGGAATCCTAGGATGTCAGAGCTGGAAAAGATCATCTAGTCCGAACCCTTCGTTTTGTAGATGGGGATACATAGGTCCACAGAACAGGCATGACCTGCTGAAGGTCACATAGGATATCATTTAGGGATTGTAGGATTATCAGGAACAGGGCTGGGAAGTAGAGAATAGGGGCACCAAAGATTGGCCCTGGGTTTCTTTCAGAAACAAGGAGACCAGCACTGGGCCAGTGGCTGTGATGGGCAAAGATTATTACAAGATTCTTGGGATCCCATCGGGGGCCAATGAGGATGAGATCAAGAAAGCCTATCGGAAGATGGCCTTGAAGTATCACCCAGACAAAAACAAAGAACCCAACGCTGAGGAGAAGTTTAAGGAGATTGCAGAGGCCTATGATGTGCTGAGTGACCCTAAGAAACGGAGCCTGTATGACCAGTATGGGGAGGAAGGTAAGAGAGTGTGCTGCAGCCCAGTCTTGGAACCCTGTGTTTGTCTGGAGTCCTGGGTGAGCCAGTTCTCACAGCAGGCAATGGAGGCCAAGGAGGGTGAGGGAGGCAAATGTTCTTAACACAGATACCTGGGAAGAGGGGAGACCACTCACTGCCTAGCCTCAGCTTACTGTGGTTCTCTCCACCTTTCTTCCCTTCTCCCTCTTCAAGCTCAAGCTCTAGAGAGGTCTGAAGCCAGAGCCAGAGACCTCTTTCCTTTTTCCTTCCAGCCTTATTAGTCCTGTCTGAAGTCCCTGTTGCTCCATTGGCTGATGGGAAAAGTTGGGGAGAGGAGCCTGTGTGGCTCTCTGAGGACAGAGCATTTAGATTCATCAGCATTAAAGTCTGGCCCTTAGGCAGCCTGAGGATTAACCACCAGAGTTCTGAGTAAAAGTAGTTGTCCCCTTCCCTCCCCCATCTCTGCCCACTTCAGGCCAGCAGAACAGAGGAGGCACTTCGCCTCACCAAGGAAGTGGCAGGGATCCAAGGGTGCAAGGGGAACTGCTGCTGGCATCTTATCCCCTCCCTGGGGCAGCTGGTGGCCAAGCATAGGGCGGGTGGCAGGAAAGGCCCAAATAAAGCCTCTGAGAGAGTGGCCCCTCCCCACACATCCCACGGGCATGATGTAGCTGCTAATTCTGGGCCTGCCCCTCAGGGCCGCCTGCCACCCGCCAGCCACAGGCACCTGTCAGGCTATATTAAGAGACATTGTCACAGCTGAGGACTCTCCTCCCCCAAAACATCTACCTTTCTTTCATGTTATCCTCCTCTTAACCTCCCCACCCTATCCTCAAAATGAAATAGGCTAATGGTATGTACCATGCCTGACACAAAGCAGGGGCTCAAAGATGTTCTTTTCTCACCCACTCCTTGCTTTGTATTCTCCTATCCTCTGTGTGCCCCAGTCCTCCCAACCCCCTCTTCTTATTCTCTGGGCTGTCATTCCCTGCATTTCTTCCTGTCCACTTCTGGCACTTCTCAACTCCCAAATCTACCAGGCACTTGCTGGAATCCCTGCTTTATCCCCAGATCCACCGGGAACCTGCTGGAATCCCCAGCATTATCCCCAGCATTTTCTTTCTGGGATGGAGGGATGGGAGGGGTAAGGGTGGGGAAAAAAGGAAGCAGCGTAGACACCATGCCACCATGTGACCTGTCTCGGAATTGCACTGATTCCTCCACTCGCCTTGCCTTTGCTTAAGAAGCAAAGACAGGGAGAGCTACCCTGAAACTTTGCCCCTCCTGAGTGAAGGGTACCTTCACTCAAACTCTGAGCCTGGACACTGGATTCAGATGCAGATCCCATTCTCAGGAGGGCCCCTGATGATGCTCCACAGCCTTATGCTATGCAGACCTCCAGGCCCTGGGGAGGGAAAAGCAGCCTTGGAAATGGTTACATTTCTGTCCACCCTGCCTCCTCCCCAACAGCCAGCCAGAACAATTGTGCACATGGACTCTGTGTTCAGCTCCACCTAGGGACAAGTTGTTCCCAGCTTGAAAAGGTGGTGGTGGTAGTGCAGGAATCCCTACAGTGAGAATTACCCACTCCTGTCATCATTAGTCCAACCTCCCACCCTCCCTGAGCTCTGCCAAGCTTCTTGAACTTGCTTGATAGCCAGCCTTTCAATAGGAGGAAATAACAGACTCTAAGTCTTGGAGGAGAGATGAAGAGGCAGCTGCCACAAGTCCCTGAACTGGCTGCCTCTTCTCTAATGAAATCCAAATCTGCTTTTGTACTTCCAAGAAATAAGAGACTAATTTAGGCCCAGGCTTCCACTGCCAATTGAAATTCTAGGTAAAAGGCCTTAAAGAGAAGGGGCCTCACCCCTGAGTCTACACATTCTGGTTCAGCTCTGAGTTAATCCCCTCCCCACCCCCATTACCTCCGTTGCCACCACTACTACCCCTTTAAAGGCACCATTCAAGAACTGGATTCCCTTAGACAGGACCTGACTCCAGAGGGGAGCTTGGGTCACCACCTGCACTGTGCCAACCCATTCACGAATGGTGTTTGTTCAGTGTTAGGCGTGGGGTGTAGGGCTTAGTTTTGTGTAACTCCAGGGAGCTCCATTCCCATTGCAGGCTATGTCTCTACAACGTGTGAATGACACTCACTGGAGCTGTACAACACTGTGCACAGCTTATTTGAAATTTTTTCCTGGAAAAAATACCTCCTGGCCTTGAAATTAATTAACTTTCCTGCTTTTTTTTTTTTTTAATCTCTTCTGATTTTCCATTTGGGCAAGAGTCAGGGAAAGAAAGATTGCTAAAAGCAAAGTAAAAGGTGGGCTTCCTCCTGGAATGTATCCCCACCTCATTTGGAAGAGGTCACTTACTAGCCCTCTATGTGGTCAAATCCTGTCTGATTGCCTCTCATCCTGTGTGTCTTTGGAGATGAGCAGAGACTGGGGAGTCAGGATGACTTGTAATGTGACACCAGACCGGTCATTCAAGGCTTTGTGAGATATCTCTGGGCCATGAGTATGTGGAAAAGATTACAGGACTGGAGGTCACCTCTCATCAGTCCCCTATTCCTGGCTTTTTGGACTCTTTGGTAACCTGACCTCCTGAAACCTCAAGATGTACATTATGCTTAACTGTGTAATTGACTAAGAGTGGAAATTAATCTTGCCAGAAGCTTTCTTGCTCTGTTAGTTTGTCCCCCTCCACAGGAATTAAAGATTGCCTCCTTCTCAGGCCCACAAACCAGAAGCTAGAGGGCAGGGGGGAGAGATTGGGGTGGGTCCAGGATGGGCCACACTGCCCCTATAACTTCTCCTCCCCTCCAGGCCTGAAGACCGGCGGTGGTACATCAGGTGGCTCCAGTGGCTCCTTTCACTACACCTTTCATGGGGACCCTCATGCCACCTTTGCCTCCTTCTTTGGTGGCTCCAACCCCTTCGATATCTTCTTTGCCAGCAGCCGCTCCACTCGGCCCTTCAGTGGCTTTGACCCAGATGACATGGATGTGGATGAAGATGAGGACCCATTTGGTGCCTTTGGCCGCTTTGGCTTCAATGGACTGAGTAGGGGTCCAAGGCGAGCCCCAGAACCACTGTACCCCCGGCGCAAAGTTCAGGACCCACCTGTGGTGCATGAGCTTCGAGTGTCCCTGGAGGAGATCTACCATGGCTCCACCAAGCGCATGAAGATCACAAGGCGGCGCCTCAACCCTGATGGGCGAACTGTGCGCACCGAGGACAAAATCTTGCACATCGTCATCAAGCGAGGCTGGAAGGAAGGCACCAAGATCACCTTCCCCAAAGAGGGTGATGCCACACCTGACAACATCCCTGCTGACATCGTCTTCGTGCTCAAGGACAAACCCCATGCACACTTTCGCCGGGATGGCACCAATGTGCTCTACAGTGCCCTGATCAGCCTCAAGGAGGTGGGGCCTGCTCAGGGAGTGTGTGTGTGGTACATGTGTGGTGTGTGTGTGTGGTGTGTGCGTGTGTGTTGGGGGGATGCCAGGAAACGTTCCTTTCCTTCCTGGCACATCCTTTCCCCATTTCAATGTTTTTCCTCCCTTCCCACTCTGCCCAGCCTTTTCCTCACTCCCTGCCTCATTTTCCCCAGGCGCTGTGTGGCTGCACCGTGAACATTCCCACCATTGATGGCCGAGTGATCCCTTTGCCCTGCAATGATGTCATCAAGCCAGGCACCGTGAAGAGACTCCGTGGGGAGGGCCTTCCCTTTCCCAAGGTCCCTACTCAGCGAGGAGACCTCATTGTGGAGTTCAAAGTTCGCTTCCCAGACAGATTAACACCACAGACGCGACAGATCCTTAAGCAGCACCTACCGTGTTCCTAGGCTCTGCCCCAGCTAGTCCAGAGTCTACCACAGCAATACCCCCCACACTCACCCCATCCAGTGTGCACCCAGCTTGATATCCACTGGGCACTGGCAATTTTTTCTAAAATGCAAAAGAAGCCACTGGTTTTCAGGATAATGTTCGTGTCCCTGACCCTTTTCAGAGCTGGGCTGCCTTGAGGAGTGGGAGGGAGGTGGGGAGAGCTAGCCCAGGCCAAGGGTCAGTTTTCATGTCACTAGCTTTGAATCCAGTTTCCACTCCAGTGGCTGGGGAGTGACTTGAGTGCTACTTGAAGATACAGATTCCTTGCCCACGCTTGTAAATAGCATGTCCCTTCCCCTCTCAGCCTTGCTGATATCTTTCCTCTCCCTTCCCTTAGGCTTCCTCCTGTTGGGGAGGAAGAGGATAGAAAGGACACTGATCTCCCACCCCCACCCCCTGGTCCACAGTGTCCAAGGTTATCGCACACACACCCATGCACAGGAAGCACTCATCTAGAGCTGTCTGTACCTCTATGGGAGATAGGAGAGGCGAGGAGATAGGAAGGGATGGTCTGCAACGCTCAAACAGGGCCATTGAGCACAAGACACTTTTCATTGGGGGAAGGGAGATGAACTGACCCTCAGCAGCCTCCCCAGTAGCTGCCCAGCCTACACCTAATAGAGTTGGAGGTTCTGTCTTCCTTGCTGCTCTGAGGAGTGTTTGAGGGTGGAGAAAGGGAAGAAGGGCCTGAGGTATTAAGGCTAAGAGGTGAGGCAGGGCCCATCTCCCAGCCTTCATCAAGAAGGGAAAGGGCTTTGGGGTCAGGTGGCAGCTACCCCCCAACAAGAGATTCAGGGTCACAGGTTTCTCCCCACACCTCTGAACTCAGGGCCTAGCCACCCCAAACTTCCAAGTCCCACTTTTGTGATATGTGAAGCTACTTATTTCTTACCCTTCTTGGAGGCTGTGGGGGGAATTCCAGCCCTTTTATGCCTGCGTGACCCCACCCCACTCTCACAGCTGTATGAAAGTCAATGGTGAAGGAGCTGGGAGAAAACTGCTTCAGCTGGTCCTGGGGTGGGGTCTTTAGGTTTTCTCACTTTGACAAGCCCCTGAATGTTTTTATAGTAGTTTTTTTGTATTTTTTGTAATGACAGTATTATGAAAAATAAAGTATTTTAAAAATATGGCATCTGAGCAGAAGCAGTGAGCCTGGAGTGTAGGAGGTGTGGTGTGCAGTGCTGCTCTCAACCTCCCTCCAGGACCCCGGTCACCTTTGAGAAGCCAAGCAGACCCTCAATTATGAACAGAAGCTGACTCCTTCCTTCTTCTAAGTTCAAACTCCTGGGATTCCAAAACTACCCAAATACAACAAAGACAAAATACACCATTCAGCTATTAGAAGAAACACCATTTGGAAGAAAAAATATCCCTGGTCATGACAGAGACCATCATCTTCAGAAAATGTGTCAATGTGAAACCTACTGTAATAGTTTTTTGGGGTTTTTTTGTCTAAAGCTTCTCTTTGAGTTAGAGAAATCTTCTTCCTAGAAGAAGGTAGAGGTTTTGTTTTTTGTTTTTTTTGGCTGACTAGAACAGACACATCCCCAAAGACCAGGCATGGGCAGTAGAGAGGATGACTAGAGGTTGTTGACCTCTTTGGCCCTGACTGGCAGGGCCTGAATAGGGACCTGAGCACCTGGGGAGACACTGAACACAGTTCTCTGAGGATGTCTATCCTGGAATCCGACCTGCTTGTCCCTGTTGAAACAACTGTGGCCCTCTCCTGAGATCACTCTGCCCCATGACATACCTGTCCTTTCCCTTGGGTCTGGCTGGGAAGGAGCCCTGGGGTTAGACTGCCTCTGCAGTCTCTGCCTGGATTTGATCTTCCTCTTGGGACTTTCCTCCAGGCATGACAGCTGCATCTCCCAGAACAGGCCATGACAGGCAAACCCTCTTGAGCTCAGAGCTCCTAGGGCCTTGAAGACAACGCCGCCTTCAGCTGGCCTGGCCACACAGAGGTGAACACTGACTGGGCTTCACAGCATCCTTCCTGCTTTGCTTTTCATCCCAGGACAGAGACGCTAAAAGTTTCTTGTCCTTATATCTGAGATACTTTTTGCAGGAGAGGCTATTTCTGCTAAGGCAGAAACTAGGGGGTCTCGTTTACAAGTCTGATAATCCCCTGGCCTATGCAGGGAGACCCCAACACTTTATCCCCTGCTCCATACTCTCCTACTTTGGGGTATCTAGTCCCTTTTTTTCACATGGGGCTAAATTCTTGCCACTGATCTCCCTGGAGGTCTGCAGCTTTGGGATCAAGGTCTGCTTGCCCAGACTGCTCCCTCTGGCCCTTATGTGGACACACAGGACCTGAGAAGTTGTCATGTTTTCACCAAGAACACTCATCTGAGACACCAAGCCATCTGAAGCAAACAGTCTTTATTGAGAATGCCCTGAGGCTGGCTCTCCAGCTCCTTCTGAAACTTGAACTTTCCCCTTCTTAGAGGATGTGCAGGAATTTCTGGTCCTAGAATGTCTGTGTTGTGTGGGAGTAGTGGAGGGGAGAAAGAGGGAGAAAGAGAATATGCATAGAAGTCAAAGTCAAGAGGGTAAAGGAGCTGGGGGAAAGACTGGTTCAGCCCAGCCATGGGGAGTGGGTCTTTATTGGGTTTTCTTACTTTGCCAAGTCCCTGAATGCTTTATCGTGTGTTTGTGTGTGTGTGTGTGTGTGTGTGTGTGTGTGTAATTTTGTAATGATAGAACTCTGACAATCATTCATTTATTTTGTATGACAAATACTCTTCAAGGCTTATCCATCTTGGACTACCAACACTCTCAGTGGGGCTGGGAATAGAGGGCATTCCTGGGTCACTAAAGTTCCTTGACCACTCAGAGAGCCATTTAGCTTCTAAAACCTCTCCCACATCACTGGCTGTCAGGACATCTGATCGTGGCTGAGGGGCCACAGTCTCCTCGGACTTCACTTCTGCCTGGGCCCTTTGGTCCTTAAGGGAATCCATAAACCTCCACTATCCTCTTCCTAAAGAGGAAACTCTGAAAAGATTCTCCCCACTGTGATGAGCCCCTCTAGGCCCTCGCCTCTCTGTTCTCTGCCTCTGGGTTCTGCTCTTTCACAGCTTTAGCTTGTTGGGATGCAACTCCACTCTCCTCTCTTGGGTCATGTTCTGCTCTTGTTTGACTTGGAGCGACTCTGCAATTTATATATGATAATGGCATCAGAAGCCAAAAAGTTTGCACTTTTGCTATGACTGATGGTCCTCTTAAAAGCCCATGACCAGTATCTCAGGGCCCTCTGGACACTTTTACTGACTACTGAGGGGACAGGAAAAGGACTATCCAGGGTGGGGACTGGCTTTTTTATGATAAGTTTATCTCCCAACCTGCCCAAAGGTCCCCTTCAAAGAGCTAAGCAACCTTAGTTTAACTACCCCTGAAACATGAGTGGCTGAGAAAGCTGGACTGAGGGAGGGGCCATGATTGGGCCTTTATCACCTCAGCTGTTTTATGGATTCAAAGACCTTGAAAATGAGCCAGGAAGATGACCACAAGTTCAAGGCCAGCCTGGGCTACACAGAGAGACCCTGTCTCACCAAACCAAAGAAACAAAATAAAACAAAGACCTTGAGAGCTACGTTCTACCTCTGTCATATTTAAAACTATACTATCTTGACTTCTAGTGCATGTGTAATGCCTGAATTAAGGAAAGATAGCTTTTTCATTGTTGTTATATATTTGCACAGAAAAATAATTACATTTGTCTTGGGGAGTTGGTACACATATATATCTCATCTTGATCATTTTTTGTTTCCCCTCTCCATCACCTTTCTCTCTTTCCCTTTCCCCAGATCCCCTTACCATTTCCACAAAGCCTACCTCCCTGTTTCCTACCATCTCTCTTTTATTTTTCTCTTAAATTATTTGTATTTTGGGTTTCTCATACAAGAGAAACTACACTATATTTATCCTTCTCTGCCTAATTTATTTCAATTAGTAATATGGTCTCAAGATCCATCCATTTTCCTACAAATGATTCAAATATATCCTTCTTTATGACTGAGTAGTACTCCATTGTGTATGTATACCACATTTTCTTGATCCATTTATCTGTTAGTAGAGATATAGGTCACTTCCATAATTTAACTATTGTGAATTATGTTGCTACAAACGTGAGTATGTGTGTATTGCTGTAATATGTTGACTTAGCTCTTTTGGGCGGATACCTAGAAAGGAAATAGCTAGTTCAAACAGAATTTCTATTTTTAGTTTTTGAGGAATCTCTCTCCATACTTATTTCCAAGGTAGTTTATACTATTCACACTCCCATTAACAATATAAAAGAATTCCTTTCCCCACAATCCTTTTTTTTCTTTTTTTGAGACAGGGTCTCACTATGTAGTTCAGGCTGGCCTTGAACACACTATGTAGTCCAGGCTGGCCTCGAACTTATGGCAATGCTCTTGCCTCAGCCTCCCAAGTGCTGAGATTACAGGGCTGTGCCACCATGCCTGGCAACCCCCTACAATCTTGAGTCCTTTATGATAGCTATTCTGACGGGGGTAAGATGGAATCCCACTGCTGTTTTGTTTTGCACTCCTCTAATGGCCAAAGATGCTGAACATTTTTTCATATATTTATTGACCATTTGTGCTTCTTTTGAGAAGCGTCTATTAATTTCAATTCCCCATTTTTTTATTAAATCTTTTATTTTGGGGGGGGCTAATTTTTTTTTACTTCTTTATATATTCTAGATATTAGTCCTCTGCCCAAGGAGTAGTTGGCAAAATAATTTTTCCCAGGGGCTGGGGATTTAGCTCAGTGGTGCTGCCGCCTGCCTCACAAGTGCAAGGTCCCAAGTTCGATCCCCAGTACCAAAAAAAAAAAAATTTTTTTTCCCCATTCTGTAGGTTGTTTCTTCAGTCTATTGGTTATTCCTCTTGCTACACAGAAGTTTTTAAATTTGATATAATCCCTTTTGTTGATTCTTCATATTATTTCTTGTGCAGTTGGAATTCTATTCAGAAAGTTCTTGCCTATGTTTATGTCTTCAAAGAATTTTACCCATTTTATCTTCCAGCAAACTCAGTGTTTCTATTTTTATATCTAGGTCTTTGGCCCATTTTGACAATTTTAGTACAAGTTAAGAAATATAGCTATAGATTCATTCTTCTGCACATAGATAACCTGCTTTCCCAGCACCATTTGTTAAAGAGGCTATCTTTTCTGCAGTGTATGTTTCTGGCCCCTTTGTCACAAATCAGATGGATGATGGCGCGTGGGGTTGTTTTGTGCCTTCAATTCTATTCCATTGGTGAATATGTCTATTTTTATGCCTGTACCATGCTGTTTTTATTACTGCAGCTTTGCAGTATAATTTGAAGTTTGGGATTGAAATGGCTCCTGCTTTGCTCTTTTTATCCAGGAAGGCTTTGGCTATTCTGGGTCTCTTATGGTTCCACATACATTTTAGGACTTTTTTTTTTTACTTCTGTGAAGAATGCTATTGCTATTCTGATTGGAATTGCATTAAGTGTATATACAGTTTTTTATATGTCTTTTTCTTTTTTTGGTACCAGGAATCAAACTCAGGACCTTGTGCCTGTGAGGCAGGCAGCGGAACCACTGAGCTAAATCCCGAGCCCTTACAGTTTTTTGTAATATGACCATTTTACAATATTGATTCTGCTTATCCAGGAACTTGGGGATATTGTTCTATTTTCTAATGAGAAAGGACAGCATCTTAAAGGTATTTAGATAGTATTCCTGACTCACTGGGGTTACTGAAATTCATTTCCAAGGCCCTAAAGGACTTACCAGGAGGAGGCAGTGTATGGTTGTCAGCAAGTCATAAACAATACACATCGATAAGGTCCCAAGTATACCTTCGGGATATTTTCCGATTGCTTCTGGTCTCAGTTCTCTCTTGAGCACATTTATAAGTCATTTCATGACCCAGTACCTAAGGAACTCAACAGGTTTTTTTTGTCTCTTCTAAAGAATCAGCCCCCAAAACCTGAGTAACTGCAAATTGCTTGATGGGTTACCCTTGGGGCCCTTTCTCTAGCTATGCCTCAGCCTCTTCCCTAGGTCATTCCCTAGCTGAAACTTTGCCAGACATCTCTCATGGAAGCCTCTTGAGTCACCAACTAAATCTTCCTTAGATCCTTTCTGCTTTAGCCTACAAACACCTTAGGGGCTGTGAGACTTTATCCTTATTCTTAGCTGAGATGTTTCTGTTAGTTGTCCTAAAGCTGCATCTGTTCCAGAGACTCTTGGACCCTGCAAGCTACAGGTCACCAGTGTCCCATGAGGCTCCTGAAGGCAGAACTCTAGTTGGTTCTAAATACTGTTGCTTACAGGAAACTCTCTAGGAAACATGGAAAGTGGCACATAGTTCTCTGAGGTCAGGCTATGCTGAAACAAGGTGTATGTCTGGGATGTAGCTCAGTGGTAGAGCATTTACTTATTGGCATGTTCAAGGCCATGGGCTCAATCCCAAGCAATGCCAAAGAAAGAAAGAGAAAAAGAAAGGAAGGAAGGAGGGAGGGAAGGAAGGAGGGAGGGAAGGAGAAAGAAAGAAAGGAAGGAAGGAAGGAAGGAAGGAAGGAAGAAAGAGAGAGAGAGAAAAATGAAACAAAGAAAGAGAAAGGAAGAAAGGCAGAAGGAAAGAAAGAAAGAGAAAAAAGTTGTTGGGAGCTGGAAAACTAAATGCTTCCTAAGACCTCTGGATTACAAAGAGTAAAACCCAGAAATTTTCAATCTACTTCTGCAGCAAGTAGAGAGACCCTAGAAGAGGTGGCTCTATTTTTGCTATAAATGATTCCCTGAGGCCCCCAAGGTTTGGGATTTGGGAGCTGTTGAGGACTGTGTGGTTGCTCTGGTTTATCTTCAGTGTTCCACCAGTAGTTGAGAGCCTGTTGTATGCTGTATGTCAGCAGTGACTACAATAATCTTAGAAGATAGCTAGAGATAGATAATAGATAGATGATAATAATGAAGATAGATGATTAATAGATGGATATAAATAGATGGTGATGATAGATAGATGGATGATAGATATAGATAAATGATTAATAGATTTAAATAGATGATACCAGATGATAGATGATACACAGATGAAGATAGATAAATAGATAAAAGATAGATAGATATCATCATCAGTCTTGGGGACCCATTCATTCCCATCCCCTGTTCAATCATTGGCCAGCCACACACAACAAAGGATACAGACTTTACAGAGTTAGTTCAGAAAAGTCACTAAGCAAACAATAGAAACAACAACAAATACAACGTCAACAAACCCTGAAGAGAAATCTGATTTCCAGAGATGCCACATTATATTATTTAGAATATTCTAGGACCAGGGATTTAGCTCAATGGTTTTGTCACCTGCTGCGCAAGTGCAAGGACCCAAGTTCGATCCCCGGTACAAAAAAAAAAAATGTACATATAGAATATTCCATTCTCAACAAAAACTATATGACATCCAAAGAAACAAAACAAAACAAAACAAATAAGCCCATGTCCATACACAGGGGATGGGGGTGGGAGGAAGTGGTCAGTAAAAAGTGACCCCAAGAAAGCTCAAACATTGGGCTTACTAGATAAAGAGTTTAAATTCGCTATTTAAAATATGTTCAAATAAGTGAAGAAAACTACAGTGGACCCTCAAGTTACAACCAGCCTGACATACAAGTAACTTGAGTTAATTAGGTTAATGGAAGATTCATCTGCCTCTTGTTATCAATAGCAAATGGAAGATTCATCTGCCTCTTGTTATCAATAGCATGTACCCAGAAAAATATCCAGATCTCAGCTGTATTGACAGTTACAACCAGCCCTTGGGAACCGATCGAGTTTGTAAGTCAAGGGTCCATTGTATGTCTAAAAAGACCAAAAGAAAATATGAAGACAATGTCAAAACAAGTAGATATTATAAATATAGAGATAGAGCTGGGTGTGATATCACAAGCCTGTAATCTCAGCACTGAGGGAGGCTGAGGCAGGAGGACTGCAAGTTCAAGCCATTCCAGGGCAACTTAGTAATACCTCAAAATAAAATAAAAAAATAATGATGGTAGGGGATATAGTTCAATAGTAGAATACCACTGAGTTCAATTCCCAGTACACCCACAAAAGATGAGAGAGAGACAGAGACAAAGATAATATTTTTAAATCACCAAATAAAACTTCTGGAGTCAAAAAGTACAATATCTGAAATATAAAATTTGGTAGATGCATAAGAACAGTGGAGAAGGCAGAACAAAAATCAGTGAACTAAAAGATAGGTCAATTGATATTCAATTTGAGGAACAAAATAAAAAGAATCAAGAAAAATGAATAGAGCCCATAAGACCTACAGAATACCATCATGCAAAGAAACATATAAATAATGGAAGTTTAGGAAAGAGAGGAGAGAAAGGAACAAAATATTTGAAAAAATAATGACTGAAAACTTCTCAAATCAGATGAAAATTTTTTTTCTGGTACCAGGAATCAAACTCAGGACCTTGTGCTTGCCAGGCAGGCTTGTTGCCACTGAGCTAAATCCCCAGCCCTAGATGAAATACTTTTTTTGTTTTGTTTTTTTGTTTTGTTTTGCTTTT
The DNA here is from genome assembly GCF_000247695.1 of Heterocephalus glaber. The sequence continues at coordinate 211,665 of NW_004624915.1, forward strand.
TGGTACCAGGGATCGAACTTGGGACCTTGCACTTGCGAGGCCTCTGAGCTAAATCCCCAGCCCTAGATGAAATACTTTTATTAATCTATTACCCAAAAAACTTGATGAACTCCAAGGGGGATAAACAAAAAGAGATTCACAGCTAGACACATCATATCAAATTGTCAAAAGACAAAAGCTGGATGTGGTGATGTATATCTGTAACCTTAGCTGTTCTGGAGACCAAGGCAAGAATATTGCAAGTTCAAGGTCAGCCTTGGAAATGTAGCAAGACTCTGTCTCAAAATTTAAAAAAAAAAAAAAAATTAAAGGGTTAGGGATGTAGCTCAGTGGTAGAGCACCTCTGAATTCAAACCCCAGTACCACCAGAAAAGACAGAAAATATTGAAAGAGCAAGAAAAGAATGACTTATCATGTGTAAGGGATCGTCAGTAAGATAATTAGTTGATTTGTCATGAGAAGCCATAGAAATCAGAGGCAATGAATGATGTAATCAAAGTGCTGTGGGAAAATTCTATATCATCAAACAAAAGGGCAAATCAAGACATTCCCAGATAAACAAAAACTGAGAAAATCCATCCCTAGCAAATCTGCCCTAAAAAAATAATAAAGGGAGCCAAGTGTGGTGGCTGAGGCAGGAGGATTGTTGTGAGTTCAAGCTCAGCCTGGATTTCATAGCAAGACTCTCTCAAAATAACAAAACAAAACAAAACAAAAAACAAAGGGAGTTCTTCAGGCTAAAATAAAGGAAACTAGACAGTAACACAAATCTACATAAAGAAATAAAGAGCAGTGGTAAAGGTAATTATAGAGGTAAAAATAAAAGATAATATACTACATTTTGTTTGTAATTCTGTTTTTTAATCTTATTTTAAAACACCTACATAAAACAGTAGATAAAAATATGTGTTGATGGGCACAGTGTATAAAGATATAATTTGTATGCCCAAAAGAGAACAAAGGAGGGTAAAGAAATAGAACTATACAAGAACAAAGTTTCTACATTCTGTTGAAATACAGTTGGTATTAGTTCAAAACTTCTTATAAATTAATGTCTATTGAGATAAAGATAAGACAAAATAAGATAAATCAGACTTATTAGGATAAATTAAGAAACTAATTATAATCATCAAAAAAACCCCTTTTAAAATAGAAAAAGAAATGATCAGGTATTAAAAACAACATACCAGTGCCAAGTGTGGTGGCATATGCCTGTAATCCCAGCACTTGGGAGGCTGAGGCAGGAGGATCGCCATGAGTTTGAGGTCAACCTGAGCTACATAGTGAGTTCAAGGCCAGCCTGAACTATAGAGCAAGACCCTGTCTCAAAAAGAAGAATAAAGAAATACCAGAAAATATTTATTTAACAAAAAGAAGGCAATAATGGAGCAATTACAAAAATAAGACACATAAAAAAACTAATAGAAAATGGCTAATATAAATCCTACTGGGCCTATAATTATATTAAATATAAAAGGATTAAACTTTCTGACTAAAGGTAGAGATTAGATTTTTAAAAATAATCCAAGATGAGCAGCGACCCTCCCCCAACAAACAGGCCCCTGCCAGACGTACAGCACTTCCCTCTACATGAGCAAGCAGGCCTGTGCCAGATGGCAGGCACCTCTACTTCAATCCCAATGCAAGCAAGCAGGCCATGGCAGGATGCGTAGCACACCTACACACACACTAGTGCTGAGACAAGACCATCCACCAACTCCAAGCTGACTCTGCATTTTGCTTCCCCTTGGCATGGAGCAGCACAGGCAAGGACTAATCAACCAACCTAACCCCAAACAAAGACAATGAACAGGGAGAGAAGAGAGCAACCAGACCATGTGACCATTGACATTAAATCCAATAGTCTGCTTGAACCTCTGCCAGGCAGCCTACATCCAGCAGAAAACAGAGGGCTGACTGCATTCACCATCAATCAATGAGAGAAAGGACATACCTTGGCTTGGACAGTAACCAATCTAGGGTGAACAGATAGAGGGACCCCTTGAACAGGGAAGGCACCTCAAAAATCCCTAGGCCCTAAAGCTAGGCAGAGAAAATTGTGACTGGCTGGATCCCAAGATAGCTGATCTTGGAAAGAAACCACTCACTCAAAACCACAGTAATTTTTTTTCTTTGACTCAATCTTTTTTTGATCTACTATTTTTTATTATTTTTCATCTTTCCTTCATCAGATCTTTTGGTGGTTTGGGGTTTTTCCTCCATTTCCCCCCTCTTTTAGTTTCTATTGTCTCCTTTTCTCCTTTCCTCTTTCAACTTTCTTTCTCTTCCTTTTTAATCTTTGTTTATTTCCTGTATTTTGCTATCTTTTTTCTTTTCTTTTTCATTCTTTCCTGAAACTGTTCTCTAACATTATTATTTTCTGTTTACTCCTAAATAGGACCCTTTATCTAAATTTTCTCTACTTCTTATATCCCACTGAGTAATTTCTCAAATTTTGCTTTATTCATTCTAGGGTTCCCAGCCCCTCTACCTTTACTAGTGTAACACCTAAGCTTTATGAATCTTTAGATAGCTAGTTAACTTTATGCTATTGTTGTTGAATTTTGTTCTGTTGTTAGTGGATATAAAGTTGTTCTACTTACTATTTACTATGTCAATAGTAGGTCACTATTTGGTTTGTTTTAGTGATTAGACTATAATTATAGATCTCTTTTTTATGGTCTTACATTATTGATCTTTAGGGTTTTTTGATACACAGTTTATATTTGATGCTATAATTGATGCTGGTTTTATTACTATAATCAAGGTGACATAGCTGTTGCTATTAATTGGTATTCTTAGGAGGCCAATTTGCCTTGGGATCATTAACAATAATATGGTCCATTCCTAGAGAACTGGATATTGGGCCAACTATGTTGCAACTTCCCAACCGAAGTAAATGGAAGTGATTGGATCCTGGGACAGAGGCAAAGGCCAATAGTGAGCCACGCCCAGAGGACAACACTGAATAGTAGACACAAACCAAAGAGGTCTCACACTAGAAACAAAGTTTTCCATTACAATTAACCCACAAGCCTCAACACAAAAACAAACAAACAAATAGAAACATGAGAAGACAAGCCAATAAAATGCCTCTCAAAATTCCCAGCTCTCCCAAAGCCAATCCATGGAGTATCAAAGGGAAGGAAACCAAAAGCCACATACCTGAATTATTTAAAATAATATCAAAGGAGATAATAAAATACATTAATAGGGGATTTAGCAAGCTCACAGATTATTTAAGTAGTAAGATATTAGGCCAAATAAAGTGATTAGTGACTCTCCTGAAGACACTTATAAAAACCTAACAGAGGTAAACAAAATAATGCTAAACATGAATGACCAGCATAGAAAATAATCAGAGTCCATAAAAAGGCTCCAAATAGAAATTTAAGACATTAAAAATTCTATCAAAACCAATTAAAATCAAAGCAGACTCCTCAACACAAACTTTAAGGGCCAGAAGAACTTGGAGTGAAGTATTGCAAGCCCTAAGAGCAAATAACTTCCAACCCAGATTTACTTATCCAGCAAAACTATCCTTCAAAATAGATGAAGAAATAAGGTATTTCCATGAAAAAGACCAGTTCAAAAGATATGTGAGTACTAAACCAGCTCTTGAGAATGAATTCTTGACAGAAATAATAAAATGGACACAGCTAAAAACACCAAGGAAACTAGTGAGGTTAACGGATAAACAGCAACAAAAAAGTATCAGGAAAGGAAAAATAAAAGATTGGCCAACAGATAAAGAAGGTGATAATAGTAAATAACCAACTCATCTCAGTATTATCTCTCAATGTTAATGCCCTCAGTTCTCCAATTGAAAGACACAGATTGGCAGATTGATCAAAAAACAGAATTCAACAGTCTGTTGCAGTCAATAAACTCATCTAATCAAAAAAGATATTCATAGGGCCCGATATTTAGCTCAGTGGTTCCACTGCCTGCCTCGAAAGTGTAAGGACCCGAGTTTGATCCCTGGTAACAACAACAAAAAAATCATTCTAGAAAAAAGATATTCACAGATTAAAAATTAAAGGTTGGAATAATTGAAACAAACTTTTTGTAAATAAAGAAGGGAAGAGGGATTGAAAGAAGGGGAGGGAAATGGAAAAAAAAGAAGTAAGATATATCATGTACAGGTACAAATTCTCTATGATGAATGCTATCATTATGTATATCTAAAATGTACCAATAAAAATAAAAAATAAAATAGAAATAATAAAGGATGGAAAACAACATTTCATGCACCCAGGACCCTGAAAACAATCAGGGATAACAATTCTAATATCAGACTTGGTAAATTTCAAGCTAAAACTGATTAGAATAGACAAAGGTCACTACATGATAGTTAAGGGAATAATCCAATAAGAAGAAATAACACTGATAAACATATATGCACTGAATTCCAGAGCCCCTATCTTTATAAAACAAAAACTATTGAAATTAAAAGATCAAATAAACACTAACAATCATAGTAGGGGATCTTAACACCCCACTTTCACAAAGAGACAGATCAACTAAACAAAAAACCAGTAAAGAAATATCAGAGCTGAACCACACCCTTGAACATATGGACTTAATAGATATATATTCATTGTTCTACCCTACTACAACAGAGTATACATTCTTTTCAGCAGCAGCACATGAATTCAAAGTAGATCACATACTAGTCCACAAACCAGCCTAAGTAAATATAAAAGAAATTACCCCAGGGGCCAGGGATTTAGCTCAGTGGTTCTGCCATGTGCCTCAAAAGCAGAAGGTCCCGAGTTCAATCCCAGGTACCAGAAAAAAAGAAATTACCCCATGCATACTATCAGACCATTGTGCAATGAAAATAGAAATCAATGACAGAAGAAATTTCAGAAAAGGCAAAACTCCTGGAAAATTAACAACATACTCCTAAATAACCAATGGATCACAGAAAAAATCAAAAAAGAAATCTAAAACATTCTGGAAGTTAATGACAGTGACTGTACAACTCAATGAAACCTCTGGGGCACTATGAAAGCCATGCTAAGAGGAAAATGCATCACAATTAATGCTGTCATTAGGAAAACAGAGCCACCCCAAATGAATAATTGTATGAGAAATCTTAAAATACTTGACAGACAACAACAAACTGGCCCCAAACTGAAATTAAGGAGGGAAATTATAAAGATGAAACCAGAAATCAATGAAGTGGAGACTTTAAAAACTGTTTGAAAAAAATCAATGAATCAAAGAGCTAGTTCTTTGAAAGAATAAATAAAATAGAAAAGCCTTTAGCCAGACTCACCAAGAGAAAGCTAGAAAAGACTCCACATCAATACAATTAGAAACGAAAAAGGTGAAATCACAACAGACACTGTGGAAATCTAGAGATAGTAATGGCTTTGAAACATTATATTCCAGCAGAGAAGGTGAGCCAGCCCCAGAACCCAGAAGGAAGCTCCCCCGCCACCATCCCAAGCTCCTAGGGCAGAAAAGGTGAGCCATGCGGGCTCTGGAAGCACCC
>NW_004624915.1:232742-294213 GCF_000247695.1 Heterocephalus glaber
AAGGGGGAAAAATAAGAACCAAGAGAGATTATATAAAGGTGCAAATTTCCAATGATGAATGTCATTATATTGTATACCTAAAATGTACCAATAAAATAAAAATTTTTTAAAAAGAACGATGCCCTAATAAAGAAAGAAAGAAAGAAGGAAAGAAAGAAAGAAAAGAAAGAAAGAAAGAAGGAAAGAAAGAAAGAGAAAGAAAGCAAAAATAGGTACAAGTATGTTCTGCCCAATAGGATTTTATCTGTTAGGTATAAAGCTTAGACTCAGCTTCTGCACTGTTCTCCATATTGGCTCAAGCACAAAGGAAATACTTGATCCAGAGACACCTGAGAAGGGAAAGTGGCTGATGCAGGTATGTTGAAGAACTCTGTTCTCCTGCAAGTATCCTGAATTGGCTTCATAATTTAATACTGTGTTGCCACAAACTGTAACCTCTAACCCATGAAGCACTTTCAAATGTGCTAGTCCAAATTCAGATGTACTCTAAGTGTAAAATACTCACTGGTTTTGGAAGACAATACCCGAAAAGGACCGAACAGCATGGGGAGCCCAGGGGAAAGTACAAGCATCTCTATTACTACAATAATAAATTCAGGGAAGGGCAAGGGAAGCTGAAGTATCAAGAGCTCAGTATGTGGAGGGCTTTGCACCCTATGTAGCAAGTATGGGCATTGCTGGAAGATGTTATGAAGGGGAGTATCATAGTCAGTTTTGGTTCATGTAAACTGTTTTGGTATTAGTTGGGGGAAAGGATTTAAGAGGGGCAATGCTAGAAAAATGGAGATCAGCCGCAAGGCTCCCGCACAGCATATTATAAGGGTCTGAACTACCAGAGTGACAATAAGGATGGGAAGGAAAGACAGATTTGAGAAACAGCAGACAAAATTAGCAAAAGCTGGTGACAAACTATTTATGGGGGAATGAAAACACTGCAGAATGGCTTCTGTAGTTCTTACTTGAGGGACCAGGTGATACTAATTGATTTGGGGAATAACATAAGAGCAAGCTGAGACAGAAGAAAATAATGCCCTAAATTCTAAACATTTTATGCTTGGAGAGCCAGGTATGGTTGTGCATGCCTGTAATCTCAGCACTCTGGGAGGCTGAGACAGCAAGATCACAAGTTTGAGACCAACCTGGGCAGCTTAGTGACTTAGACACTGTTTCAAAATAAAAAATAAGAAAGGGGCTGGGGATGTAGTTCAGTGCAAAGGCTTTGGATTCAATTCCAAATTCAGGAGAAAAAAAAAAAGATGTAAGGCTTGGAGTATGTGTGGGAAATCAAGCTCAGAGATGTTTAGCAAGCAGTTGGATTTATGAGATTGAAGCTCAGAGAAGTCAATGCTGAAATACCCATACAATTGGCTAACTCACCTAAGGAGACAGAAAAGCATAGTGACCCAAGTCATTGTGGGTTTTTTAAAAGTTTATAAACAAATTCAACTATGAACCAATATTAATCAGGTGTATGGTTTCAGAAAATTGTAAAGCATCTAAAGGTCAGAGAAGGGGGCCAGGGATGTAGCTCGGCACTGCTCCTACCTGTCCTGAGTTCAATCCCCAATACCAAAAAAAAAAAGTGAAAGAACAAAAGAATGGTTAAATTAATATGGTATATCCACTTCAGAGAACATGATAGTCATTTAAAATGATGTTAGGAAGAGTTTACAGTGTATAGAAAAAGTTTATGATAAAATGTGAACTGATGTGTGTGTGTGTGTGTGTGTGTGTGTGTGTGTTACTGAGGATCGACTCCAGAGTCTTTACACAGAGCTACCTTCCCAGTCTTTTTCTAATTTTTTGAGACAGGGTTTTGCTAAATTGCCCAGGCTAAGTTCAAATTTGTAATCCTCTTGCCTTGGCCTCCCAGAGTGCTGAAATTACAAGCATGTACCACCATGCCCGAATGAACTGCTTTCTTTTTGTTCTTGTTGTTTTGAGACAGGGTCTATGTAGTTCAGGCTGATCTTAAATTCACTATGTAATCCAGGCTGGCCTCAAACTCACAGTGGCCCTCCTGGCTCAGCCTTCAAGTGCTGGAATTACAGGTATGTGCCATCATGTCTAGCAGTGAGCTGGTTTCTTAACTTTTAAAACATTTCTAACCAGGTACAGTGGTACATACCTGTAATCCCAGCTTCTTGGGAGGCTGTGGCAGGATTCCAAGTCTGATGCCAGCTTGGACAATTTAGTGAGACCCTGTCTCAAAATAAAAATGAAAAAGGGCTGGTACTGTGGTTGCCTAGTATGAGAGGCCCCAGGTTCAGTCCCCAGCACCACACACACACACACACACAAATGTTATTTATTTAAATAGTATAAAAATATGAATAGCTAAGCCTAGAAATAAAAACATCAAATTGCTATGGAAATTATTTAGAGATTGCATGTTGGTGAGATCCTTCCTTTTGCATTTTCATGTCTTCCCAAGTCAGCATATAATACTATATAATGGGAAAACTTTAAAAGAAACTTCCATCTAAAGCCCTCCAAAAACGCACTAATGTACCAACAGCTGGCATCAGAATGCAGTTGCCTCAGATGCTCCTCCCTTCTAGAAGCATGGAGCCTGTGGTGTCTGCTAGAGGCCTCCAGAGATGCCATCCCAGGTCTGCAGGGCAGGACACTCGTTCTGCCTCTGCCCCTCAGAACCCGGTGTCACCTCTGGTCATTGATACCATACCCCAGAGGCCTGGGGATCCTATTCCCTTGTTCCCAGGGGTCCACCCTGTGCACAGAAGCCCCATAGCTCCCTTCTCGGAAACGACCCCACCCTCGACCATGGGCATCATCCTCCTGCTGTCAAACCAGCAGGGAGGGTGACACCCAGCCCCTCATGAAGGGAGGCTCTGTGAGATCTCACTGTTCTTCTGGCCAGTGCTGCCATTTCCAGGACCCTGGGCCTCTCAGGGGCACCAGACAAGATGATGTCAAGCCCATGTGGCAACTGGAGCCCGGCCACTGGCTGGCCCTTCACTCTTCATCTGGAAAATGGAGGAGTAGGAGAATGAAGAGTAAGAGGGGAGGGAGAAGAAGGGAGAGGGCAAAGGGACCTGTGGTTACTTCTGGTGTGAACACCGGAGGCCCCGTTCAAACTTGGCTCTTGTGAAGGAGGCTTCCTTAGGAAGCCTGAGGACAGCACAGTCAGGCCCCATCCCTGGGACAGCCTGTTTCAGAAATCCCACCCATCTCTCATTCATTCACTCTGTGGTACTGAGCCCTAACCAGATACAGTGCTAAGCATCAGTTGCAGAGATTAGAGCAGTGAACTGGGTGACAAGGTCCCTCCCTTCAGAGAATCTACATTCACACTTTTTTTTTTTTTAATCAGGGATTGAACTCAGGACCTTGCGCTTTTGAGGCAGGTGCAGCACCACTGAGCTAAATCCCCAGCCCCACACTTTCAACTTAAGCTTCCAATACTAAATGGCAGTGGCATGGCTCTGTGCCAGAAAACAAAATGGGGAAATGACAGAGGGTGTAATGGCCATCCATTTTGTTTTGTTTTGATATCAGCATTAGAATCTTTCTGGAAATAGATTTTCTATGTTGTTTTGGTTTCATTTTTTGTTTTGTTTTTGTTTTGGGGGGGTTGTTTGTTTGGTTTTGGTTTTTTGAGACAGGGTCTCAATATGTAGTGCAGGCTGGCCTTGAACTCACTGTGTAGCTCAGGCTGACTCCAAGTTGCAGTGGTCCTCCCCAGACTCCCAAGTGCTGGGATAATAAGCACTTTGGAAAGATCTGTAACACCCCACTTCTTCAGTCTCAGGCCATGTGCAGGTGGATTGGTGTCCCTTCCACATCCTTACACCAAGGGTGTTAAGGCATAAGGACTCCATTCCACTGGAACAGTTCAGTGAGTAGTTCAAGGATGGATCTGTGACAAATTGGAGCCTATAAGAAACAATAAGACTTGCAGGGACTGTTGTCAGTGACAGATTTTCAGCCTTCATTTATCCCTGCTGCCATGTAAAACCTAAGAATAAAGTTAGCACAGAAGAGGGCTAAGAAATCGAAACTGAATCCCAGTGGCACTGAATTAGGTTCCTGCATCAGCCCTAGTACCTGAAATGAGCCCTACTCCTGAGCTGTGTAGTTATGAGTTAATTCATTCCCATTGTTTACACCTGTTGGATTTTTGTCACTTTTATCCAAGTGATTCCTCACAACACAAGATGATAAAGATATACAGGTCTTTCTCCCCCCCTCTTTCTCCATATACATATATCTTTGTACCTTGGTTTCCCCTATGTAAAAGAGATAAGAAATACCTACACTTCCAAGAGTTTTAAAGGCATCTATTTTAGGGGCCAGGGATTTAGCTCAGTGGTTCTGCCGCTTGCCTTGCAAGCACAAGAACCTGAGTTCGATCCCCAGTACTAAAAAAAAAAAAAGGCATCTATTTTGGAAGGGGGGGCCTCCCCAAAAAAGAATTGACCAGCACCTTGATCTTAAAATTCCCAGCAACTACAGTTATGAAAGCCTGGTATTTAAGCCAAAAAAGATTAAATGGGAAAATAAATGTTAGCATATAAGGGCCGGGGATTTAGCTCAGTGGTTCCACCGCCTGCCTTGCAAGCGCAAGGACCCGAGTTTGATCCCCGGTACCAAAAAAAAAAAATGTTAGCATATAAATTTGTTCCACATCTCTGAGAAGAAAGAAATATTACATTATTTACTTTTTTGTTTTGTTTTGTTTTTTGTGGGTTTTTTTGTACCAGGGATCGAACTCGGGTCCTTACGCTTGCGCAGCAAGCGGCAAAACCACTGAGCTAAATCCCCGGCCCCTCATTATTTACTTTTTAAATTAAATCGGGTCAAAGCCCACACTCACTGAGGTGGGAAGACAGTATTGATCATTATCAGAGTCTTTGTCTCTCTCCTTGCAAGAGCAAGGTCCCAAGTTCAATCCCTGGTACAAAAAAACAAACAAACAACAACAACAAAGTTAATTAAAAAAAAAAAATCTGTTCTCCCTATCAGAAGTCCTGCTGCCCCGGAGTCGACATCTGTAAAACCTTACCACTCATGAAACCTACTGCTACATCTCTTTTCTGAAGTCTTTAGGCCCACTGCTGTCCTTGGGCACTTCTCCTTTCAACCCCAAAACTCCTCCCACTACATCTCAAGAATACCCAGCTTAGGGGCTGGGGATTTAGCTCAGTGGTTCTCCCGCCTGCCTTGCAAGTGCAAGGACCTGAGTTCGATCCCCAGTACCAAAAAAAAACAATACCCAGCTAAATTCCCATCCACAAAGGCACCTGGATAAGGTCGTAGAACAGGTTTTTTGCAGCTCTCATTAGGGACCAGAAAATGCAAAATTCATTAACAGTTCCATAGGACAAGAAATTTAGAATTCCTGGAATAGTTACCTTTTTATCCAACTGGGATTCTCCTCTGGCCATGAGTAGGAGATAGAAATTACTAACTTGGGAAATCACCTGCCATAAATGTAAATTAACAAGCATAGAATATTCAGTATTTTTCCCATTAGTATTGTTTCCCATTAAGACTCAACTTACCTTCTTCATGCAGAGGTTGCAAACTCAAATATCAGATAGATAATACAAATCCAAATGGACAGCCAGGTGTGGTGGCACATGCCTATAATCCCAGCACTCAGGAGGCTGAGGCAGAAGGATCACCACTAGTTCAAGGCCAGCCTGGGCTACACAGTGAGTTCAAGGCCAGTATGAACTACATAGCAAGATCCTATCTCAAAAAACAAAACAAAACAAAACCCAAAAAAACATTGCTTTCTGAACCTGGTGTGATGGTGTATATCTGCAACCTCAACACTCTGGGAGGCTGAGGTAGAATTGCCATTTCAAGCCCAATCTGAGCTATTTAGCAACTTAGTGAGAACCTGTCTCAAAATAAAAATTTTTTCTTTCTTTTTTTTTGGTACCAGGGATTGAACTCAGGACCTTGCGCTTGTGAGGCAGGCACCGGAACCACTGAGCTAAATCCCCAGACCTCAAAATAAAATTTTTTTAAAGGGCTGAGGATGTAGCTTAGCATGAACACCCTGGGTTCAATCCCAAATAAAAGGGCATAGGGGCTGGGCATTTATCTCAGTGGTTCTGCCACCTGCCTTGCAAGCACAAGGACCCAAGGTCAATCCCCAGTACCAAAAAAAAGGGGGGGAGGGGTTAAAAAATAAACCACTGTGGGCCACACTGTCTGGGCCTTATGTTACCTATCACTAGGTCATCTTTATATCTTTCTGTGGTTTCTGCTTCTACATACATGCTGCTAGCTGTCAAATCTATATCCCTTATAGACTACTCTGTCAAGTTTCAGATCCACGTATCTTCTCCCCCTTACCTTTATTCTGAGATGTCACAGGAACCCCAAATTCAAATGTATACAACATCCCATAAAAAAAAGATCCCAATAATCCAACACCATCCTTAATTGGTTCTCAGGTCTGTGCTTCCTATCTCAGTTAAATAGCATCAACATACATCTACTTTCCCAAGTCAGAAGCCCTGGAGTCATATTCTAACTTCCTCTCTCCCCAACCCTATCCAATTAGAAACTAAGTCTAATCACTTATATCTTTGAAATTCTACTTGAATCCACTAGTCTCCATTCCCACCATCAGGATTTTGGTTCAGGCCTCATGTTTTCCTTTGTTTTAACTAAAGCAAGAGCTCCCTAATTAATCTTTCACCTCCAGTCTCTTTGCTCTCACTACAGCTAGAGTCTTCTTTCCAAGACAAAAACTTGATCTTGTCACTTTCCTGTTTAAAACTCTTCAATGATTTCCTATCACCTTCAACAGAATGTTCCCAATTCTTAGCCTGGTATTCCCTCAGGCTCTTCGTGATCTTGTCTGTCCAGGTGCATCTCCTACTACTTCTCCAGCCCCATCCAATATTAGAGCCACACTGAAGGACCTTTAACTTCCAACTTCCTGGCACCTTTACCCACGCTGTTCCTACTGCTCGGATCGTTCTCCACTTACTTCCTACTCAACACCCTCACTTTCCTGATTCCTCCAACCAAGGTTTAATCATCCTTTCTGGGAGGTAGATACCTTTTCACTGACCACAGTACCCTGTGCACATCTCTAGTTTTATTTTCTGTTACTTTTAACTGTTTCCCCACTGAAATGAGACTTTAGTTCAGAAATTTTACCTTACTTCTTTCACCTCAAGACTGGGCACAATACCTGATCTATAAGAGACATTTAATAATTGCATGTTGAATAAATGAACAAATGAATCTAGTCCAGTTCATGGTACCAATGGAGAAATTTCTCTTGATTTATCAAGATCACGTGACCAATCAGTGACAGAACTAGAGAACAGTATCTCTTCACTTGCAATTCAGCACTCTATCAGATTAAACTGGTGTTTGATAGGGTCAGGGGCTTAAACTGTACTGAAAAGGCAGGGATTGAAGTTCAGCCCAGAAAGGATGGGAACAGAAATGGTTAAACACATTTCTCTCTCTCCCTCACTTTCTCTCTCTCTCTTTCTGGTTGTTTGAGACCGGGTCTCATTATGTAGCTCAGCTGGCCTAAAACTCATGATCCCCTTGCTTTGATCTCCTGAGTGATGAAATTACAGGTATGCACCACCATGCCTAGCTATTTTTTATCTTTCCATGAACACTTTTCAAAAGGATCTTTGGCAACATGAAGTCAAATAAGACAGTTCTTAGCTGACATGGCATTTTTTTAAAAGGGGCAGATGCTGGGGATTTAGCTCAGTGGCTCTGCCACCTGCCCCGAAAGTGCAAGGACCTGAGTTCGATCTCCAGTACCAAACAAGGGGGGAGAGGCAGTTCCCATCTATTAAAGATGAATACAGGTTATAATCAGGAACTGTAAAAGAAATAAAATTATAATATAGCATATACTGTGTATCAGGCATTATTCTAAGCACATATATTTATTTAATCTTCAAAGTAACTCTGTGATGAGTAATAATATTATCTCCACTTTATAGATAAAATTGAGGCATGGAAAGATTTCATAGTTTGAGGTTTCACTGGTAGGAGGTGGTAGAACTAGTACTGGAATAAGGCAGTTCAATGCTAAAATTCATGTCCTTAATCTTAATGCCAGAAGCATAATTCTGACATTGGCAATCGAGACAAAACAGGCTTGGCACTGGTGTGCACACCTCTACTCCCAGATACTCAGGAGGCTGAGACAGGACTGCAAGTTCAAGCGCAGCCTGAGAAATTCAGTGAGATCCTTTTTCAAACTTTTTAAAAAAGGGTTGAGGATGTACCTCAATGGCAGAGCATTTGCCTAGCATGGGTTCAACTACTTGGTACCACAAAAACCAAGTCAAAAGGGGATCACTCATTTCATTGTATGAGTATGAGAGAGGTATTTCAAGGAGAAGGTTGTTAGGGCTGGGCCAGTGTGGGGGATGGGAGTTCTTTATTCTATGATGCAATGGTGACCTCAAAGTAAACTGCCACTAGAGCAAGGAAAATGCAATGGCTGTTTGAAGACTTGCTGAGAGCTACAGAAAATATGGGATTCCTTTGGGACCTACTGACATACGCTCTGGCCTGCAGCCACTGTGGCCACTGCTGCCTCCACAGTCCAGGGTATTTGGTGATACTATTCTTGTTTGTGGTTTGGCAGATTCAAAGATGGCAACAGCGTGAATCCTGGTACTCTGGGAACATGATGCAAGGCAAGGTGGGTGACTGAACAAGAATGTACAGCTGGATGAAAGACTGTGGACACTATATGTGAGGTCAGCTGAGGAATCATTGGTATGAATGTGGCCCCACATGGAGCCCTAGATTTCAGGCTGGCTAAGTATCCTTGGACAAAAGATTTGAAGACGTAAGGTTAGGTAAGGAAATGCTGATCTCCAAATGAGGCCTGGGTCATGACTGTTTACATTGGGTTACTGCTGACCACAGATGTGAGGCCAAGTGAAACATTGTTTACTTTGATATATAGAGCAGAAACTGAGGACTTTATGGTATTCCTTTCATTTCTGAATGCCTGAGAATATCCTTCTCTATTCCCCAGGGTCTACCACTTCTGTATGATTTGACTTTCTTTGATCACCTGTGGCAGAAAAAGTCAGAGGAGAAAGAGGGAAAAGAGGGGGAAGAAAAGGAAGACCAGTCATCATCTCTGGATCCAGTGAAACTGTGCTCTCCTCCTAAAGAAGCTCCCATTGGAGACCAAGACACCACAGCCCCACTCCAGCCATCCTGTGGTTTTGAGAGCCTCCCTAAGGCCACAGGGACACAAATTCCCACAGAGCAAATATTCCCACAGCCCTCAAGCCCCTTCAGATCCTTCCCCACCTTTCAGATCCCTACCAACTTACCTGTAAGAAACAAGAACGCATCAGGGAGCTGCCTGCAGCAGAGAAAAGGCCAGCTTTTCTTCGGTCTCCCCTCTCAGCACAGTGAGTCCCTGGAGACTATCTTTCTGAGCTCAGATGGCTCCTCTCCCCTGAAGTTGTCTGTTTGTCCTTCTGTCTTCTTCAGTAAGCTTCCTTTCCTGCCTTGGTATAACCTGTTGCTTCCCCATTACTGTTCCCCAACCCAACTTCCTATCCATGAAGCCCATACTAGGGAAGACCGGGAAGGGATGGCCCCTAATGCTCAGCTAGTTTCACCTCCATCTTCCTTTCCTGTTCCATCTCTAGCCCTCCATCTTAAGTCCTTGCCTATGGACTACAGTGGAGACCTATCTGGTGGTGAGGCACACAAGCAGTGGCTTACACAGAAGAGAGAGGTTCTTCAGGTCTCTGATGATCAAGCCCTGTACCCACAGCCTTCACTCCAAGGAATCAGAACCTCCAAGTGCTTATCCTCATCTGAGGCCTGCGGGGGAGAATCATGGGACCCCAGACTCCATCAACATAACCCAGAGTCACCCTCTACCTCCCCATTATATGCCTCTAACCCTCTGGGAGTTCTGACTAGGTTTGAGGCCCCATTGAGGACAATGAAGCAAAATAAGGACCCAAAAGGCTCTGAGCCAGCAATGCCAGCTCCCAGCCCAACTCCAGCTTCTCTGCCAGAAATCCAGAGAGTCAGTCCTATAGGAGGCCTATCTGGATCCAAGACCCTCTGGGAAACCATAGAGAAAAAGGAGGATCCTCAGACCTCTGAGCCTCCAATCCTGAACCCTTGCCAAACCATAGTAACCATGACAGAATCTCAAAGATCCAGTGCCCCATCCAGTCTACCTGGATATGAAGCTCAGTGGGGAACCATAGGACATAAAGAGAGCCCTCAAGTTTCTGAACCTTCAATTTCAGCCTCTTGCCAACCTCTAGCTTCTCTGCCAGAATCTCCAAAAGTCAGCCCTGAAGATTCTGCTCCTAAGAACTTCCAGGGAAACATGGGATACAGGGAGAACCCCCAGGTTAAATCTCCAATGCCAGTCCTCTTCTCTCCCCTAGACTCCCACTCAAAACTCCAAGAAAAGAATCCCTCAGAAGATTCATTTGGATATGAACCCCAATGGGGATTCAGGACAAACCCAGGAAATCCCCGTGCTGTTGAACTCCCAGCCTCGGACCTCAACCCAGAGCTCTGTGAAACCAGACCTGTGTGTGTCCCATCAGGATCTGAGACTCCATGGAAGGATGTACAGAGGAGAGATCTTTGGGTCTCTGCTGACTCAGTATCATCTCCCAGCCTTCCTAGCCTTCCCTCAGCCTCTCTGCTGCAGTCTTTAGAAATAGGCTCCCAGGGACTTCTGTCAGAGTCCAAAGCCTTGTGGGACACCAAGAGGCAAAAAATGTACTTCTGGGTATCTGACTCCTCAGAGCCTGCTCAGATAACACCTCTAGCCTGCTCTGTAGAACCACATAGAATCACTACTGTGGGTGGCCTCCCTAGAGTAGAAACTATATGGAAAGTCACTGAGCATTCAAAGAATTCCTGGGCTTCTGAGACCCCGTGTCTGGCCCTCAGCCCACCCCCTGCTCTTGTATGCAAACCTCTCGGGGTTATCCCCATGAGAGTTCTGTCTGATGAAGCTACATGTGAAGATATACAAAGAAAAAAGAACTCTGGGGCCTCTGAGCTCCCAACTCCTAGTTTATTCCAAGACCTGCATGGAGCAAGCCTCCTGGATGTATCTGACTCTGAGCCTTTTACAGGGGACATGGAACAGAAAGAAAACTATTGTGTCCCTGCATCCTCAATTTGGAGTCCCAGCTCACTTGCAAACTCTGTTTCTAAGTCTCACATAAATGAGTCTTTTGGAGACCAAAGCAATTGTAAGCCTGCAGGGGAAGCAGTAGAGCAGAGCAAGAACTGCTGGGCCACCGAACTCCCAGCCTCCAGCTCACTCTCTGCTCCTCTACCAGAGGCACACACTGACCTTAAATCTGTGTATAAAAATGTGCAACAAAAAGAGGTCCCCTGGGGCCCCAGCCCTGCAGTAGATCCCCTACATCCAATATCCTGGCCCCCTGTCCAAGTTGAAGCTCCCAAGATTGAACCCACTCAGTGTGGCCTACAGAAAGGAGAAACGTTTGCAGGAGCTAAGGCAGAGGTCCCATCTTCCCATGGTCAGGCTGTCCCAGCGGTGCTCACCCACCCTAGGGTCCCTGCCTGGCAATGGAGCAGGGAGTTGGAGAACAAACTGAAGAAACTGAAGCAGAACCCTGCTTTCACATCCCCTGGCCCAAGTCAACCATTTTGCAGCTCTGCTGCCCTGAGTCCCACTAATCTAGACTCCTGGAAACTCTCTTCCTGGGCCCCACAGAATCCCACCAACCTGCACCTCCACTCATGTTGTCATCCCCCAAATGTTCAGAGCACAGCATCTCAGCCTGTCCAGGACTCCCACTGTCATCACTCCTTCTCTCTGGAGCCTCAGCCACCAGGTTCTCACCAGGAAGAGCAACGGTCTCAAAAAGAGGAGAGAAAAAAAGGGAAGATGGTGGCCCGAATCCCATCCCATGGGCCAGATTTTCACAAAAAGGCTGCTGAGAACTTTTTAGACTTGGGAAAGGCCTCAAACACTGGGGTTCTGGCCTCAGGCAAGAGACAAAACAAGGCTTTGGCCCTATCTTTGGCCAAAATAAGAGAGAGTCCCAGAAAACTCAAAGCAGTAGAATGTGGAAGAGGAAATGCAAGACTGGGCTCATCCACAGTTACAGGAAAGAGCCACCCTGATCAGGCCTGGAGACTAGCAGAGGGCCCTGTAAGCAGACTTTCCCAAAGGTCTCAGCACAAGGGCCAGACCTCTCAACACACTGCGCTTCCTCAGCAGCTTCTCAACGTTGCTGGTCCTCGGGATCACCAAAGGGCAGGGCTGGTGACTGGTGACATACAGAACCCTCTGCACGGTAAGCACTATAAGCACTGTCCGTGGGCCCACATGGAGAGGCATCTTCCAATCCCTACATCCCAGGCTCCCATTACTAGGGGTCTCCAAAGGCTATTAGCCAAATTTTTAGGTACTCATGGACCCCTGCCAACAAAATCCAGTCAATAGAGAAAACACCGGTAGCACTGGCACCCTGTAGCCCATGACATGAAGCCAAACCAGATAGACAATGGAAAGATGAAAGAAAAGCAGAGAAAATCCTAATAAATGACGTTAATTTACACAAATCTCACTCTTGTCTTCTGTGGAGCACAGGGTAGTGGAATGTGAGTTCTCTATTAGCTTCTGCTACAGCCACATCCCCTCACGATCAGATCCTAGAAGTACAGAGCTCAGCATTATGCAAGCTTAACTTTCTTAATGTTCCCCATGTTATTACTTTTTAACCATTTCTTCTTAGGCCTGCTCTTTTTTACTCCATGGGGTCAGTTCGCCTATCCCCAAGGCTACGAAAACAAGAGCCTTTTAGCAGGTTTAGTAACATCAGGATTTTTCTTCTTTAATTGCCTATTCATAGCCATTACTCATTTTTCTACTAGCTTTCTAATACTGCTGTTAACAATTACCACAAAATAGCACATATTTTGTCAGAAGCTTGATGTCTCACAGATATAAAATCGAGGGGTTGGCAGGGCTGCATTTTTTTTCTGTAGGCTCTAGCTAAGGTTCACCCTAGAGGCTACCCACATTCCTTAGCTACTGGCCCCTTCAGAGCTAGCAAAGGGAAGGCAAGCTCCCACATTGCATTACTCTGGCCTCTTCTTTTAAGGACCTTTATGATTAGTGGATACAGCTGGGTAATCCACGACACACTTCCTATCTTAAAGTCAGTCAGTGAACAACCTTAACTGTTCTTTGCCATGTAAAACAATATATTCAAATCCCAGTGACTAGGATATAGACATCTTGGGAGGTTGTTATCCTGCCTTCCAGAGATATTAACTCATGTTACAAATACTTTCTCCCAATCTGTAGCTTGTTTGTAGTAACATTATACCAAAGTTAAAGTTTGTATGTTGTTACACATTCCTTTTTTTTTTTTTTAATTGAAGACAAGGCTCACAATGTAGTTCATACTGGCCTTGAACTATGTAGCCCAGGCTGGTCTCAAATGTGCAGTGATCCTCCTGCCTTAGCCTTGAGTGCTGAGATTACAGGCATGTGCCATTACTCCTGGCCTACATTGGGTTTTTTGGTTCCGGGATCAAACTCAGAACCTTGGGCTTGCCAGGCAGGTGGAGGCATCACTGAGCTAAATCCCCACCCATGGCCAACACTGTTCTTTATGGCTTATAAAAAACTTTTGGGGATGGGGATTTAGCTCAGTGGCACCGCACCTGCCTTGCAAGCACAAGCTCCTGAGGTCAATCCCCAGTACTGAAAAACCAAAAAACCAAAAACTTTCTTTTGTAACTAGCTTTGTATATTTATGTTTATACTGTTTACTAATTTTTGGCAGTGTGGCCAGGAGTGGTGGCTCATGCCTGTGGTCCCAGCACTCGGGAGGCTGAGGCAAGAGAATCACTGAGTTTGAGGCCAGCCTAGGCTACCTAGTGAGTTCAAGGCCACCCTGAACTTCAGTGAGACCCTGTCTCAAAAAAGGGGCAGGGGCAGTATTGGGGATTGAACCCAGGTCCTTCACACTGAGCTACAGAATCTCTAGCTCTTTTTTAATTTTTTAAGACAGGATCTCACTAAGTCACGAAGCTGCCCAGCTGGCCTCTAACTTGTGATCCCCTTGCCTCATCCTCCCAGAGTGCTAGGATTAACAGGCTTGCTGAAGTGAGAATCTAACTCCTCTTAAAATGATGTCCATTTTTTAGAAACATAATTGCCTTGAGCCCACTCCATTAAATGTGCCATACTGCAAAACATAGGTCATTCATTAACATCTCTTGGCTTCAGATCCATGTAACCAATGGGTTATTTTGACATCATTTTTTTTTTCTTGAGACAGGGTCTCACTATGTAGCCCAGGCTGGCCTTGAACTCACAGCAATCCTCCTGTCTCTACCTCCCAAGTGCTGGGATTACAGGTGTGCAGAACCACGTCTGGCCTTTCAACATAATTTCTTACTCAATTTGTCTAAAATTTACATTTTTCCATTGTCTTTCCCTCCAGTGTTACTTTCCTATTGAAAGGTACCACATCATCCAAATACCTAATCCAGAAGCCTGTCATCTTTAACTCTTCCCTTCCCTCCTCCCTGACTTCTCCATCTTAAATCCTGAGATTGACATGTAATTGAAAATTCCATCCTCACTCTCCACCTTCACCATCACTTTCTTAGTCCAGTCATCATTCTCAGATTGGTTGCCCTGTTCCTTTCAATCCATCCTCCACATGGCTACAATTCTCTGGAGCTAAAGTGACCCAATTTCTTCATGTTTGAGCAAAGGAGTATACAAATACAACCTGTGGTCCTAGATTGGATATTGGTCAGAATAGTTGAGAATGACATTTGGGTCACTTGGTTAACTGGAAAAATGTATTAGACTGTTCTCGATCTCCAGGCAATTTACTAAAAGAGAAAGGTGGAGTTTATTGACTAAATAAGTTATAAAGTAGTATAATCTCAATTTGGCCATTAAAATACCACATGTATACCACAGCTGCAGAATAAACATGCATCAACTCATGGAACTTTTTCTAAAACAGATATTTTAGGCCACAAAAGCAAGTCTTAGCAAGTGTTAAAATACTAAAGTAATTTTTTTTGCATCTTACCAGATCATAACAGAATGAAACTAGAAATCATCAGTAAGAGACTAACTGCAAAATTATACAAACATACGGAGACTGAGCAGTAAACTTTTGACTGACAGTGACCCATGTATCTGAGAGATACATAATAAATCTACAGGATACAGCAAAAACAGCACTACAAGGGAAATTTATACTTGAGTGCCTACATTAAAAAATAGGAGGGAGAAGGGGATGAAAAAGGATGTGCTAACTTTGTGTTCCAACTCCCCACGATGAAGGTAATCATTAATGTACTGCAAATGCATACTAGTAAAAATTAAAGAAGAAAAAAACCCAAAGATTTAGGCACAATGGTATATGCCTGTAATCTCAGCTACTTAAGCAGAAATGGAGGAATAGTAAGTTTATGGCCAGTCTGGACAACTTAAGTGAGATCCTCTCTCAAAATAAAAAAAAAAGGCTAGGGATGTAGCACAGCACCCCATAGGTTTAATCCCCAGCACTAGAAAAGAGGGAGGGAGGATTGTCATTAGATGCCTATAAGCCTAGCTAGTAAAGGGACTAAAGTAGGAGGATCTCAAGTTAGAGGTCAGCCTGAGCAACTTACCAAGACCCTGTCTCAAAAACAAAGGAGGGGGAGGATGTAGCTCAGAGGTTGATTGTCCCTGGGTTCAATCCCCCATACTGCAAGAGGAAAAAATGGAAATAAACTGTCTATATACAATATGCATGTGGTTCACAACATTGTGCTACACTTGGAAACTGTTGGCTGAAGTTTTTCCCTTAATTAAAGTCAGCTGTTTAATACTAAAATCTGACACTGTCACTTCCCTTTACCATTAGGATAAGGTTCACTCTTGGCAATTGAGATTCTTTACAATATAGTTCCTGGGCTCTCCAAATTTACTCCAGTATTCCCTTGCCAGTCTAATGTTCTGTTGCCTAATCCCCTAATTTTTAAAGCTGTACCTTTTGCTCAGTGCTCTCTTCTACTTCTCCATATCAAGTCTCCCACCTTCAAGCTTAGCTCATACCTCAAGGAGCCTTCTCAGATTCTTTTTGGTATGACTTCCCTTGCTTGTAGCCCCACTGTGTCTTGTTGCTGCCACCCCCTCCCTGACAGCATGGCTTTAAAGAAAGTGAGGTTACATGCGATAATGTCAGTTTTCAAGCTAGTGCTCTTTCCACTCCTACAATATTCTCCTTAGTATGTACATCTGGTTGAGGAAAAAAAAAAATAGCATTCAGAAGGTACATGATATTCCTGTTTCATCTCACTACTGTTACCGTTGTGTCAAAGCTTTATTTAGTCTAAACCTGTATACAAGACCTGTGTCCAAGAGTCACCACCTGCTGCCAAAGGGTGGAACTGAAGGTACTTTTCTGTCTCCCGTTTGGCATCAGTGAAATTCTGAATTTCCACTTGACATGAAGACAAGTCTATGTTTCTCTGAATAGCTTTATGAAAAAATCCAAATCCAGCTGGGTGCAGTGGCACACCATTGTAATACCAGCTACTCAGGAGGCTGTGACAGGATTGTGGCAGGTTTGAGGCCATGTTAGCTAGACCCTGTCTCAGAATTAAAAAAAAAAAAAAAAGTAAAAAGGTCTGGGGATGTAGATCAGTGATACAGCACTTGCCTAGCATGCACAAGGGTCTAGGTTCAATTCACAGTACTGCCCTCCCAAAAAACAAAAACCCCAAATCCTATGTTCTCAATTCTTAAGGGCTTTAAAGTTATCAGCAGATTGGGCTAGCAAAGGGTAACAAACCAAACCATGTAACATCTGCCATTGTTCACCTGAACTGACAGACTTGTGTCCTTCACAGGCATTGTATATCACTAAATTCTCAGAACAATTTGCAAGACCATTATCTCAAGACACAAATGTATCTTAAGACATCAGGTTCATAGTTCCAGCTTTGCCTTTACCTCTATGGCATATTGCTGATTCTCTATGAGCAATATGATGCCATATTTTTGGTCTGAAATCTGTCCTCTAATCATATCATCTACCCTTTGGGAAGAAGGGCTTAGCTGCACTAAGATAAATTCTAATTTTTCTAAGAACACTGGGGTGGGTATAGGGGGTGCCTATACAACCTGTCTCTTAAGTACAAAGTATGCAGTCTCCTCTGCAATCATAAGCTGACAAAAAAAAAGTCCTTGCACTGCTTTCTACAGTTTAGAAAGTTCATTTTATCAGATCAAGAAACCTAAAGCACGCTAGGTACGGTGGTGCATGCCTACAATCCCAGCATTGGCCATCCTGGGCTACACAATGAGTTCAAGGCCAGCCTGAAATGTATACTGTTTCAAAACAAACAACCCAAAACTTGAAGCTGGGTGTTGTAGTGCACCCCTGTGATCCGAGCACTCTAGAAGGCGAGAAGGAGGAGGATCATGAGTTTGAGCCCATTTGGGGAAACTCAGCAAGACATTGTCTCAAAATTTAAAAAAATAAAAGGCTCGGGATGAAGCTCGCTGTGAAGAACACTGGTTTAATTCCCAGTACCACCACCAAAAAAAAAAGAAAATCCTGAGGCCTCAAAAGAGGTAAGCATCTTTGTTCACAACCACACTACCTTAAGCACAAGTGCTAGAACTACAAGTGGGCCTTCTAATTATTAGTCTTCTCTAACAGTCTACAGAGGTCCAACCATCTTCCCTACTGACAGACTTTTTATGACAACTGAAAGAAGTAAACCAACCATTCTAACACGAAGTTCTAATGCCTATAAAGTTGTATCTCTACATGTCTTGGGGGAAAATTACACATGCCTTCTGTTATGTTCCCATAGTTTGACGAAGAAGTCCCAGAAGTCTTCTATCAAATAGCCCTTGTCTTTGGCCTTGGGGTTTCAGGTCAGTTTATCAACCCACAGGGATGACAGTGACAAAATTCAGAGTGGAGAGAATTTAAGATTTAAAAAATGGTGCTGGGAACACTGGCTATCCATGTGCAGAAGAATGAATCTAGACCTGTATTTCTTATTCTACTATCAAGGTAAAATGGATCAAAGGTCTAGGTATTAAAACACTAAATCTGCTGGAAGCTAAATTAGGTAAAACTCTTGAACACACAGACACAGGCAAGGACTTTCTGAACAGAACCCCAACTGCATTGAGAAATAATAACAAGGGCCAGGGATTTAGTTCAGTGGTTCTGGCAACTGCCTAGAAAGCGCAAGGTCCTGAGTTTGATCCCCAGAACCAAAAATGAAAAGAAATAATACCAAGAATCAACACATGGGATTATATCTAATTAAAAAGCTTCTGCATAGCAAAGGAAACAACCAGAGTGAAGAAACTACCTACAGAATGGGAAAAAAAATTTGCCAGCTATTCATCAGCTGAGACTAATATCTAGAATGTATAAATAACTCAAAAAAATACATCCCCAAGTACCCAAACAGGAAACAGGCAATTGAAATAAAACACTTCTCAGAAGTACAAATGAATGGCCAATAAGTATATGAAAAAATGTTCAGCCAGGCATGGTGGCACATGCCTGTAATCCCAGCATTTGGTAAGCAAAGGCAGTAAGATCACTGCAAGTTCAAGGCCAGCCTGAATTACAAAGACCCTGTCTCAAAAAACAAAACAAACAAAAAAAGAAAAAATTTTCAGCATCTTTGGTCATTAGAGAAATGCAAATCAAAACAACACTGATTCTATCTTACTCCAGAAATGGCTATCATCAAGAAATCAAGTAACAAATGCTGGCAAGGTTGTGGGGGAAAAGGAACACTTTTACATTCTTGGTAGGAATGTAAACTAATACAACCACTATGGAAATCTATAGATTCCTCAAAAAAACTAAAAATAGAAATTCCATTCAACGCAACTATACATCTAAGTCTCTCCTCAAAAGAGTTAAAGACATCAATGCCAGACATGGTAGCAAACACCTGTAATCCTAGCACTCTGGAAGCTAAGGTAGGAGGATCACTGCAAGTTCAAGGCCAACTGAGCTACCTAGTGAGTTCAAGGCCAGTCAAAATTACAGAGTGAGGGGCCGGGGATTTAGCTCAGTGGTTTCACTGCCTGCTGTGCAAAAGCAAGGAGCCGAGTTTGATCCCTGGTATCAAAAAAAAAAAAAAAAAAATTACAGAGACCCTGTCTCCAAAAAATAAAAATGAACAATAATGACATCACATTACACTGATACGTGCATACCCATGTTTATAGCAGCACAATAATAGCTAAATCTACAGATGAACAGATAAAGAAAATGAGGTATATAAACACAATGGAGGGCTACTCAGTCACAAAGGTTAAATTTGAGTCCTGTGTAGAAAATGGATGCACCTTGAGACCACAATGCTAAACAAAATAAATCAGACACACAAAGTTAAATACTGCATCGTTCTCTTATATGAGAAACCCAAAGTATAAAGAGCAAAGTAACATGATAGGAAACAGGGAGGTAGACCTTTTCGTAGATGGGAAGGGGATGTCTAAGAATGGAGGGAAGAAAGGTAGAAGGGAAGAGATAAGTAAAATAGGACTAAGATGTGATTAAAAAAAAAAAAAAAAACCAAGCCCTCAGGAATACCTACATGGTAGGAAGACTAAAGAAACCCCTGCCAAAAAAAAAAAAAAAATTTGGTGGGGAAATTGTCATGAAAACAAAGGATAGTCAATTCAAATACCAATGTGCAAAACTGTCTATTTCACAGCACCTGAGTTCCAAAGCTGTTTAATCAACCGATTTAAACATATTGTATCCCTGCAGATTTATCTATACAGACTAAAATAGAGCCTAGTTTATCTTGATTCGTGTGGGTCCTGGGATAACTAAATTCTGGTCAGCAGACCCTGGACTATTTTCAGTGTACACTCTCTTAGTGTAAGGCATATGGTAAAGAGCCCAGAAGCACTGTTATTACTTTCATATCTGAATGAGGATACTCTATACCTGTGCACAAAGCTATGCCAGTAAGGCTGGGGTGTATGCTCAGTGGCAGAGCATTTGTTTAGTATGCAAAAGGTCATGGGTTTGATCTTCATCACCACATGCGCGCGCACACACACTATAAGAACAATCTGAGGAAGAGAGAAACGTTTACTTCAAAAAAACACATCTAAGCCTGGTGTGGTGGCACATACATGCATTTCCAGCTACTAAGAAAGGTGGAGTAGATCTAAAGTTCAAGGCCAGCCTGAGCAACTTCGCTTGACCTGGTCTCAAAATAAAAATGACTGGGGGTGTTGTAGCACAGTGGTAGGTGGTTTGCTTAGCATGTTCAAGACCATGAGGGATGTAATCTCAGCACTGAAAAAATAAAAAAACCAAGCTGGGTCCAGTGGCAAACACCTACAGTTTTAGCACTATGAGCCAGAGGCAGCAGGACTGAAAGTTCAAGACCAGCTTGGACTACACAACAAGAACCTGCCTCAAAAGATAAAAATGAAAGAAAAAGACAAAGCAGGACATAATTGCAGTTGATCTTTATCCAGGGGATGAATGTTTGGGATTTTTAAATACATCAAAAGGGGGTAAAAATAATACCAACCTGCAAACAAACTATCTTTTTATAACCTTAAGATTTTTAAAGGAGACCCCAATCTTGTCCTTGGTCAGGATGAGAGTTCTGCAAACCTGCCCTTATCCTCCACGTCAAATATAGGTGAACTGATGCCATATTATCCACATAAGCAGCTCCATCAGGCTGCTCCTTCACTGCAGTAATGGAACAGACATAGTGAGGCAACAGGAGGTATCTACCACTGTTAATCCGTAGTGGAACACAGTGCAATCTTACTTCCAGGACTTTACACTTGGAATTATGCCTCTGCCTCAGCAGTGAGGGACAGCCCAAGGCCCTTCCCAGGAAAAAAAATCAGGCATAGGGGCCAGGCCTCAGGCTCCATTTTGACCCAACCTTTATTGTCCTTTTACAACATGTCATTTTTTTGGTTTAGAAACTGCTTGTGATTAGTTCTCCAACAATAACTCCAAAGCATGTAAAATAAAATCAATCTACTCTCTATATGAACACCCAGCAACTATGGCCCCTCACCCACCTAACCAGGTTGGCTAGGGGGAGAGGGCTCAGGCAGCATGGAGTGAAGTGCAGATGCTTTACTGCGAGGGGTGGTGGTGGTGCCTTGGTTCACACCCCACACAGCTTCCCTGCACTGTGGCCTAAACTACAACAGAAATGGCACAGGCCCAAGGCCCAATTCCCTGGTAATTCACTCTCTGCCTCCCAAATGAAAATTATTTTTATTTTATCACTTTTGTATATTTAGCAAAAGAAACCCCCATCCAGAGTCTGACTGGTAGCTGAACTGTTCAGACTTAGGAATGAAGCAGGCTGTGGGCGCACGCCTGGTCCCTCCTGGGCAAGCGCCCTCACCCCAGGAACAAGGTCCAGCCAGGCCAGCTTGCTGCACGCTGGTCACATCATTTAGCCATACAGGTCATCATCATTGTCTTCTGTGTACACACTGCCACCTGTGCCACCTCCACTGCCCTGACTGGGGCCAGCTCCACCCTGATTTCCTGAAGGGAATCTGTATACAAGAGCAGAGCAAAGAAGGGGGGGAGGGGAAGAAAGAGTATTAGGATAAGGCCTATGTAAGATTTTTATAACCACCCTCCAGTCTCCTTAGGACTCTCTCATCACTTTTTATGTGCAGACCTCCAAGACAACTTAGGAAATGCCCACTGCCCCCAACCAAGTTACCTGAAGCTGCCAAAGCCTCGACTCTGCTGAAGCGTCTGGGCAAACATTTCATATTTCCGAATGTCATTGTCACTGACAGAACGGCGGGCAAAGCGCATGGCTTCTTCAAAGTGATCTCTGCGAATCTCTGGCACTGGATCATCCTCTTCTACCTCCTATAGTTAGGAAACAGACCACCAGGATTGTTAAGGCTCAGCCTGGACTCTAACCATGGTGTCCTCAACTTCCCATGACTGCAATAGTCTACTGGTCTCCTGACCCTCCAATCCAACCTCAGCAAGTCAATAGGCCAAACTTTCTGGATTACTAGTCTTCTTAAAAATTTAACAATCTGCCAGGTGTGGTGGTACACGCTTGTAACCCCAGCCCTTGGGAGGCTGAGGCAGGAGGATTGCTGCGAGTTTGAGGCCAGCCTGAACTACATAGTGAGACCCTATCTCAAAACAAACTAAATAACTTAATGCATTCAGAAAGACAAAAATGTCGGAACAAAAATCACACTAGTGGTTACCAAAGGCTTAGGAAAAGAAGATGCTGACTGAAGTGGCCAGAGAAAATGGTCAAGATAATAGAAATTTCTACATATAAACTGTTACAGTAGTTAATTCGTATGCATCTGTCAAAAACCACATTGACCAGGGCTGGGGATTTAGCTCAGTGGCACCACACCTGCCTCACAAGCACAAGGTCCTGAGTTCGATCCCTGGTAACCAGAGAGAGGGAAGAAAAAAAAAGCACACTGACCCCTAAAAGAGTATGTATTACTGTATGGTTATTCAATAAATCTAAAATTTAAAAAGAAAATGTCAATGGTGACCACATCTGGTGACCACACCCTACCTAACAGCCTTACTTCCAGTAACATATATACTGTACACTCTTTTATACTCACCCAGGTTTTCCCACTTCTTACAATCCTACTACTAGAACAAATTATTTGGGCTACTTATCCCTTTATTCAAACTCTACTCTCCCTTTATGGCCCAGCTTGAACCCCATCTCTTTCACTGAGAGGCCACCCCAACTCTTGTGACTTATGAGCCTGCTTCCTAGCAATAGTACACCAATAGTTTTAAAGATTTTACTGGGAAAGAAGACTCCCTCCAAGAGGTAAAACAAGCCATTCATTTATTTACTTATTTCTTCATTCACTAAGTCCTAAACATGGAACCAAAACACAGTGGTAAACAAGTGAGGTGGTAAGTCCCAACCTTTGCAGCGCTTACATATACACAAATAAACAAATTTTGGGAGGTCTCTTGACCCCTTCGCCTACTTCCAGGGAATGATATATGGACCCCAGATTTGAAACCCTGTTTTGTTTCCTTATGTACATAATCATACTTTGATTTCCTCAAAGAACTCAATATAGACTGAACACGTAGGCTGCCGATTTCTTCTCAGCCTTATTTCAGACTAAACGGGTGTAGCTCAGTATTGTTTCTCTTTGACAACCTACTCAGTATTTCCTCAGTCATATGATCTAAGAACTTTCTACTCTCAACTCTGGGGCATGGTGGAGTCTATTCTCTGGCTCCCCACAATTAGCACATTTGAGGAAAGCAAGCAGACTCACCATGGCTGATGGATTTGTCTGCCTCTCACGTTCTCGCCTTATCTCACTCTCGATGGATTCACGAATGGCCAACTTACAAGCACGCTGGCATATCTCTGTCAGGTCAGCTCCAGAGAAGCCGTTAGTCATTTTAGCCAGGAACTCCAAATCTACATCCTAAAAAGAAGCAACAGAGCTACCTTTAGTCTTTCCTCCTCTGGGATACACTGATCTTTGGGCAACCCCAACACCAGTTTTCCCCATCTTCTACTATCCATTTTATTCCTGGTTCTAGATTATTCTACCATGCCCAAATCTTCCACCTTCCTGTTAGACCAGCCCTAACCCCAGAAATCCCCAGTAGAATCTAATCTTTTTAGAAACCAAAAGGCACTCCACGCTGTCCTTGTTAACACTGCACCTGCCTTGGCAACTGGGGACTTGCGCAGGTTCGCCTTGAGGATGGCAACACGGGATTTCTCATCAGGAAGTGGGATGTAGATGAGCTGATCAAGGCGGCCAGGTCTTAGGATGGCAGGATCAATGATGTCAGGCCGGTTGGTAGCGCCAATGATGAACACATTCTTTTTTGTGGACATGCCATCCATTTCAGTCAGGATCTGGTTGATAACTCGGTCAGCAGCCCCACCACCATCTCCAATGTTACCACCACGGGCCTTGGCAATTGAATCCAGCTCATCAAAGAAGAGCACACATGGGGCAGCTTGGCGGGCCTGTGGGAGGGACAGATTAACTCAAACACTAACATAACTGGGTCTCTCAGACCTCAGAAGGAAAACGAAGTACCCCTAAATGATTTAGCTGAGCTGCCAACAATAAGAGGGTTTTGAATTTCCTAAAGAAACAGCCTCTACCCTACCTTGCCCACAAGCAAGTGAATAGATAATCTAGCCTCGTGTAGCTCACCTTGTCAAAGATTTCCCTGACATTGGCCTCAGACTCCCCAAACCACATAGTAAGCAGCTCCGGACCCTTGATGGAAATGAAGTTGGCCTGACATTCATTAGCAATAGCTTTAGCCAGCAAGGTTTTCCCACAACCAGGAGGTCCATAAAACAGAACTCCCTTGGATGGTGTCATGCCAAACTTGAGGAATTTGTCTGGATGCTCCACAGGGTACTAGAAGGAAAAGGAAAGAAGAGTCAAGGCTAGTTCCATATTTTTTAAAATTTATTTATTTATTTATCTATCTATCTATCTATCTATCTATTTTGGTATCGGGGCTCGAACTCGGGTCCTTGCACTTGCGCAGCAGGCGGTGAAACCACTGAGCTAAATCCCCGGCCCTAGTTCCGTATTTTAAAGGAAACCTGACAACAAACAGAAGCACCCCCTCCACCAAGTTCTCTTGGAATACTTTTAATGTCTCTAACTGGAGAATAGCAGGCTTCTAAGCTGTGCTCTCATAACTCTTGTAGTGAATGTGCTGATACCCTGAGACCACCCAGGTCAATTATACTGAGGCTGTGGCTCATCCTTATACCAAGTTATCCTACCTGGACTAGCTCCTGAAGCTCACGTTTGACATCCTCCAGGCCCCCAATGTCTTCCCAGGTTACTTGTGGCACTTCTACCACAGTTTCCCGCAGTGCTGATGGGTTGCTCTGGCTCAAGGCCCACTAAAAAGATCGGAAAAACTGATGAGATGTACATGGGAGGGGGACAAAACATATGTTTGTGTACTTGGCACAGGGTTGGTCCTTACCCGGAAGTCATCCATAGTAACTGCCAGAGAGTTCATGACCTCAGCATCAATGGTCTCATCCTCTAGGTCAATAAGATCCATCTTCTTTCGGATGGCCTGTAGAGCAGCCTCTGAACAAAGGGCTGCTAAGTCAGCACCCACATGCCCATGAGTTTCATTGGCTACCTGCAAAGAGAAAATCTATTACAACCCTATTTCTAAGACCAACTAAGCTCAGTGTAGTGGTGCCTAACAACAATCCCAACACTCTGGAAGGCTGAGGCAGAACTATTACTTTGACTTCAATCTGGGCAATTTAATGAGACCCTGTCTCAAAAAATTTTTAAAAAGGGACTAAGGATGTATCTTAGTGTGATGGCAATGGGTTCAATCCTCAGTACTGTAATACAAAAACAACAAAAAGGCCCAGTTACCCTAGAAAGCTCAGAGACAATAGAATTATGACCCCCTTCTCCTGAATCCTATCTCTGGGTCCTCCCATTTCTTTGGACACAGTGAATAGTACACCCTTCACTGGATGAGATTTAAGTACTCAAATATGGACTTGGGGCCAAGAAATAAAGCTGCCCAAACAATTTCGGTTTACTCTACTGTATTCGACTGAGACACATGCCAATTTCCTAAATTCAGCTTCAAATCACTTCCTTCTCCCAGCTCTGGTATCAAAACCAATCTATTTTAAAAAGTCGCTGGCCAGTTCTCTCCAACTTCCTATACAGAGAGCTTTCCTCACTCCTGGTCAATTTTCATCACCACTCCACCTGTTCCAGGTCCACATCATCTGCCAGCTTCATGTTCTTAGTATGGATTTGGAGAATTTCCAACCGTCCTGTAGCATCAGGGATTCCAATATCTACCTCCCTGTCAAAGCGACCTGTGAGACAGTGCATAAACATTGTCAGGGCTTGTTTCTGGTCCAAAGGGAAGAAAAGATAGGCCTAATGTGATCATCCCACCCCAGAACTCTCCTAGTCTAGCATTTAAAATCCTGTGGCTCAGGAAACATGATCTCAGGCAAACCAGGATGACTAGTCACTCTAGAGAATATAGGTGAAGTGAAAATGACCCCTTGGCCCTATCGCAAAGAGCTTTAAGAAATCAAGATTAGGTGAATTAGATGTAAGATCAATGCAACGAAACCCTATATGCAGGAACAGGGTTGAAAGAAATCTGAGGT
Organism: Heterocephalus glaber; assembly: GCF_000247695.1. The sequence continues at coordinate 258,954 of NW_004624915.1, forward strand.
CCTTACCAAATCGTCGTAAGGCTGGGTCAATGCTGTTGGGTCTGTTGGTTGCAGCCATCACTATTACATGTGCTCTCTGCTTTAGGCCATCCATGAGTGTCAACAATTGTGATACAATACGCCGCTCCACCTCTCCATGAGTCTGTCAGGACAAGATGTCTGGTAAGAAATGAAGTTAGGACCTTTCAACCTTCCCCCAGTATCCCCTCAGGTAAATTCCTACTTTCTCTCTTTTGGGAGCAATGGCATCCAGCTCATCAATGAAGATGATAGCAGGTGCATTCTTTTCAGCCTCTTCAAAGGCTTTACGAAGGTTGCTCTCGGACTCACCAGCCAACTTGCTCATGATCTCAGGGCCTAAAAGGATACAGAAAGGAAACAATGACAAAACTATACTCTTTCCCAATCCCAAAAGAATAAATCATCTTGTTTGCCTAGCCCAGAGATAGGACTGGGTAAGATAACCTCTGCCTGTCTTTTCACAGCCTCTACTAGCCATAATCCTAGGATAGCCAATAGGCCAGGCTGGAAAGAAGCCAAAGGACTCAGTGTACTTTTCTCATAGCAAAGCTGAAAATGTGAAGACAGCAGGTGCTCTGTGACCTCTGGTCGAAGTAGAAGGCAGCATACCAGTTGGACCTCTACCAGCTAAATATTATTCTCAGAGAGTCAAGTGTTCTCAGCCCATCTTCCTTCCTTTAAACCCTTTCTAATAATTAGGTATGTACCTTTTCTGATTTCAATTTGTTCCCCCTAAATGCCTCTAGTCTATCCATAATCTTTCTCAAGGCAGAAAGGACATGGAGTATCATTGTAAAATATCTTTCCCTTGTTGCTTATCTGTCTGTAATGTACCCAACAGAAGATGCTAAAGTATGTTCAAGGGCATGGTGCAAATGGATGTGCCTGTGAGCTGCCCAGCTCAGAGTTAAGTCTACCCAGTCACAAGATGAACCAAGTCTCTTACCATTGATCAAGAAGAAGAATGCTCCAGTCTCATTTGCCACAGCTCGGGCAATTAGGGTCTTCCCTGTTCCAGGAGGCCCATAGAGCAGGATTCCTCGAGGAGGCTGATGACCAATAGAGTATGATCAGGTTCAGATTCTCATTTTTTCCCAACCTCACCCATTCTAAAATAGCTTGACTAGTAACAGAGTAGTGTAGTGAGAACATGCTGGGCTAATAAAATAGCTTAACTAGAGCTCTAGAGGGCAAGAATCAAGATACAACCCTGACACAATTAAAAATTAGTCCATAGGGCCAGGGATTTAGCTCAGTGGTTCCAGTGCCTGCCTTGCAAGTGCAAGGTCCCGAGTTCAATCCCCAGAACCAAAAACAAACAAACAAAATAAAAACAAAAATAAAAACTAGCCCATAGCTGGGCATGCTGGCACATGCCAGAATCTTAGCACTCAGGAAGCTAGGCGGGAGAATAAGTTCAAGGCCAGCCTGAGCTGGCCTATACAGCAAGAGCTATGAGCTGGGCTACACAGCAAGACCCTATCTAAAAAAAACCAAAACCAAACAAAACAAAAGAACAAGCCCTTGAAGCTGGGCATGACGGACCACATCTGTTATCCCAGTACTCTGGAAGGATGAGGCTTAAAGAGACAGTGTTTCAAGATAAAAAGTAATAAAAGGCTAGGAATATAGCTCAGTGTGAAGGCCTTGGGTTCAATTCCCAGTATTACCAATCTCTCCCTGCTCCAAAAAGAAAACAAATGAGCCTTGAACCAGGCATAGAGGCTAATGCCCATAAATCCCAGCACAAGGGAGGAAGGCTGAGGCTAGAGGATGGTTGTAAGGCCAGCCTGGACTTCTCAGCAAGACCTTATCATGAAAAGAAAAAAAAAAGCCCTTGGTAGTAAATGCTAATTAGATAGTTTACTTCAGACTATAGTCACTCTTGTAACTAACACATATAATTCCAGCACCTGGGAGTCTGAGGCAGGAGAATCGTGAGTTCGAGGCCAGCATGAGCAAACATAGTGAATTCAAGGCTAGAATGAACTACATAACAGTATGCTGTCTCAAAACAAACAGAAACTGCTAGAAACTTGGCAACAATTATCATAAAAAAAAAAACTACCCAAGCAGGACATGGTGGTGCACACCTGTAATCCCAGCAATGGGGAGACTGAGGAGTTCAAGGCCGGCCTGGGCTACAGTGAGACTGTCTCAAAAAACCAAAAAAGTACCCCAAGAAAATGCAGAATCAGGGAGTTTCAAGATTCTGGGAACAGGGCAAAAGCAAGAAGCCATTATGCTAAGAGCATAGTATATAATGACTATATTCATGAGGTTGGTATGTGTAAATAACACATCCTAATTCTTTCCAAGGGCTCAATTTCTATATGGAGCAAGGATCAAATACTAGCTAAACCATTTAAGAAAGCAGGGTCAGCCAGGCTTGGTGGTACACACCTGTAATCCCAGCATCTGAGAGGCTGAGGCAGGAGGATTGCCATGTTGGAGCCCAGCCTGGGCAACTTAGCAACTTAGAGTGACCCTGTCTCAAAAAGATAGTAAGAGGTAGTGATACAGCTCAGGGGTACAGCACCCCTGAGTTTGATCCCAGTACCACACACACACAAAAAAGATCTACTTTCTTCATTACCAGAGGCTCACCCACTCCAATAATCACAACATCTCAGGATTACCACGTTGGAATGCTTTTCCTTATGCTCAATCACAAGTTTTCCTCTTTAAAGCTGTCTTTTCTGCCGGGGATTTAGCTCAGTGGTTCCACTGCCTGTCTCACAAGCGCAAGGACCCGAGTTTGGATCCCCGGTACCAGACACAGACACAGACACACACAGCTGCCTTTTCTGTGGTCTCATTAACAGGCAGGATATTGAAACTGTCCACATAGAAGAAGAAATTACTTGTATAATGCTTACTAGGCAAAGTAGTAATTTCATCTTCAATGTGTCCCATGATATAGAAAAAGTCACAAAGCTACACTCTAGAATAGTAATTCTTAAATATTTTGGACTCAAGACCCTTACGTCTGCCTCACAAGGGCAAGGTCCTGAGTTCAATCCCTGGTACCGAAAGAAAAAAAAACACCAAAATCAAGACCCTTAGTATCCACAAATTTCCTTAACGTCTACCTCTACTACCTCTATTGGATAATGCTCTTGAAAAATGGGCAAACTATAACACCCTTTTTTTTTTTGAGACAGGGTCTTGCTATGCAGTTCAGGCCAGCCTCAAACTCTCAGCAATCCTCCTGCCTCAGTCTCCCAAGTGCTGGGAGTGTGTACAGGTGTGTAGCACCACGCCCACCCAGCTTGACACTTTCTTAAACAAGATCTATGAAATAAAAGTTGTCTTTATATTTTTATTATTTATGTTCTGAGACAGAGTTTCTACATTGCTCAGGCTAGCCTTGAGTTTGTGGCCACAAGCAGTCCCCCCACCCTCCCCTCTGAAATAGCCAGAACTAAACACAGGTGTGCTCCACTATGCCCTGCTGTGTCTTGTGTGCCCCTCCTTCTCTCCCCCAGTACCAGAGATTGAACCAAGGGCCTCATACAAGCTAGGCAAGCACTGGAACACTGAGCTACATCCCTAGCCTGTTTGATATGGGGGGGGAGGGGGTTGAAAGAGGGTCTCCCTATGGAGTTCAGACTAGCCTTGAACTCACTATGTAGCTGAGGTTGGCAGCGATCCTCCTGCCTCCTGCCTCCGCCTCCCAAGTGCTGGGATTATAGGTGTGTACCACCACAAGGTCTCACTATATTGCCCCGGCTAGTCTCAAACTTCCAATCCTCTTCCTGTCTCAGCCTCCTAAATAGCTGGGATTATATGTGTCACCACACCTGATATATACATACATACATACATATATATGTAATACATATATGATATACAAAAGAACACTTAATTAAGCTGTCGACCATTGAACATTAGTAGCTCTAATAAATTTAGTCTTCTTATAACCCCAAATATTCTATTGCCCCACTAACCCAAGGTATACATGAAAACAGTCCCACGATTAGACACTGTATAATCATTAATCATCACCCTTGACTCATTCCCACAGAGCCCAGGATGCTCACCTTCACACCAATTGCCTTGAAGAGTGCAGGATGTCTCAGGGGCAGCTCCACCATTTCCTTTATCTGAGCTAGCTGCTTCCTGCAGCCTCCAATGTCATCATAGCCTACTTCATTCAATGACTCTTCCTCATCCTGGATATGGAAGAGACAAAGAAAGGAAAACGCATAAATACTCTTATCAGCAGAGCTGAATTTCACAAATCACTATCTGCTATGAAAACTCTGCTGTATGAGTTGGGAAGGTGCTCTTCGTAAGGGACCCTGCCTCAAAGAACCACCATAAAAATCCCAAGGCAAAGAATTCTAGCACAACACCTGGCTCTCACATAACCCTTAGCTTTATTGGAAAGGGCTCCCTAAAACCAAACACCTGAAACTGGGAATAGGGAGAGGCCTGGATGACATCATCAGCTGTACTTCAAAAATTATCTCAATCACTTGTACCCTTCATATTCAATCTAAAATTCTTGATATTAGGTTATTCCAAGAAACACCTAGGCCCAGAATGAATAGCTGAGAGGCTTCCCATTTCTCAGCTTAGTTAGAAAGAGTACTCAGCCTTACTTAGTTAACACATGACTGCCACAATAAGCAACAATAAAATAAGGTACTGGGATCAGGGAGTAAACTCACCTCTCGTTTGATAGGCTCCCCTTCACAGTGGATCACTGTGTCTGGAGCAACTATACAATAAGGGCTGGGATCTGTCTCCACTACTTTGAACTCCACAGCACGCATCCCACCCCGGACAAGGAAAATGTCTCCTATGAGAGCAAGAGAGTGCGTTAGAAGTGTCAACTATAAGACCAAGTGAGAATTCCTCAAGAGACCTTAGCACTGGATATCATCCTACCCAGTCTTACCCTGCACTGTCTTAGCACCACTTAAGAGTAAAAAGTTACTCTGTAAAGCATCCCTCTGCCACTCAAAAGTGCAGTGAATAGTATCTGATGTGCCAGAAACCCATCAACTTTTAACTTCTGGAACATAGGTAGTATAAGTTTTCATTACAACCACCCATGGTAGAGCTGTGAACTTTGAATTATGACACAGCCAAAATGGACTACCTTCTCCATCAGGAACACAATAAGACAGCTCATTCTCCTAGAGCAGAGAGGGAAAGACACATGACCATGTGGTAGGATACACCTGTGCACATATACATGAAAATGAGATCAGCCAGGCACAGTAGTACATGCCTATAATCCCAGCACTTTGGGAAGCTGAGGCACGAGAATCTCAAGTCTGAGATTGTCTCTGCCTAGGTAACTTAGGAAGACCTCTCTCAAAAAAAATGAGCTGGGCATGTAGCTCAGTGTGAAGGCCCTGGCTTCAACTCCCAGAAGTGAGGGGGAGATGGGGCGAGGGGGAGAGGGAGAGACTCAGAGACACACACAAAGACAGACAGAGATGAAAATGTCCCAAGGTTTACTCCTACGTATTCCTCCAAACAACCATCCTTAAGTTCAGTTTCTAGAATTATCTCTCACCTTTTCGGATGGGTCGATAAGCTTCCAGGAAGTATGGCTTAAGGTATACCTCAAAGAGATTGCCAGTGATGCCTTCTACTGTATCATCGATGGGTAGCACATGGATACGTTTGCCGTACTTCACATCAGGGCATGGCTGGATGCTGAGGATGACAAGCAGACTCCACATTACCAACCATACTGCAGCCCCAAGCATTGGGTGTCCAAAAGGGCCTGGCACAGAGAGCTGATGGTGAGCACAAGAGAAAATGCAGGGATGGCTTTAGGTGAAGAGAGGAAGGAGATCAAGAATGGGAGGGCAAAGGAACAGCCAAGAAGAACTAAGATCACATCCAGGGTAGGGTAGCAGGAGAAGCTACTAGAAGATACTATAGGGCAGCACATTCCTAATTAGTGAGCCAAAATTAAGAACATATGAAAGCCTCACAGCTGGGCATGGTGGTGCACACCTAAGATCCCAGCACTGAGGGAGGCTGAAGCAGGAGGATTGCAACTTCAAGCCCATCCTGGGCAACTCAGCAAGATCCTGTCTTGAAATAAAAAGGGCCAAGGAGGTAGGTAGCTCAATAGAAAGACCCCACAAAGAAAACGTGCACAGCCCTACCACTAGGGTCTTCAATGAGCAATACTCAAGGATGAACCCTTCAAGCTAGTATTATGACCTAATATCACAAGTAGAAGCCTTGGTCTGACAAGTGTGTTAGGTCAGAGAAATATAAAAAAATAAAATAATCTCAGCCACATGGTCAGAACACCTTCAGAAAGTGACTAAGCACTCTCAGGAATAAAGAACATGAACCTTAAGACCCCATGAAAAAGAACCAGAAGCCGAGATGATCCTGGCCAGGTGACTGGTGGTTGGGGAAGCCTCTTGCCTACAGTTATTTGGGAACAAGCAAAATCATTTACACTGGAACTAATCTGGGTCTGTTTCTAACCATGCCCCTCTCCTACATTCACTTAGCTCCTTAAAAGAACTGTTAGAAGCCTACTACTATTCATACACTCTTTACTTCTTTCCACACCCATCATAACCCATTAATTGGACACAGTATAGAGCAGTGACTGCAAACCTTTTAGAGTTTTCAAGGATGATAAATCAGCCACTGGGCATGCCTGCCATAGGTTCACCACCACTGCTACAGAGGGACTAGTAAAGACATTATTTGGCAGATACACCTCAAATGGCAATCATAAAGCTGAGTCTAGGGCAGTGATGGCAAATCTTTTAGAGCTTTCACTAACAGTCAGCGGCAGCACACATGTTATATATTCACCACCACTGGTCTAGTGTTTGATGGATTATACCTCTGGTAGGAAAAAATAAAGGTACCAGGAAAGTCCAAAAATCTCAACTTGTCAAAAGGGCCGTGCAGAGATGGATTTTGAAGACCAGAAAGCAGAACCAAAAGCTAAAGTGAACCCTGAAACATGAGTCTTCCTTCTCACAACTTCTTGTATCAACAGCTGCCAAAAACATAATCCTGGTAATCCTGGCTATAAGGCAGGGACATATAACCTATAGCACAGGCTATCTCTGACCTCCCAACCCTGAGAGGCCAAGAACCCCACACACACACCTGATGACATCCCCTAGGCGCACTCGAAGGTTATTCCGAACAACTCTATTCATTCGAATCTTCTCATCAGAACATGTGTCATCAGAAAGCACAATGCACACAGCTTCCCGCCTCTTCTTTCCTTTCAGCAACACTGTGTCACCTCGGAATAACTGCAGCTCATCCATCTTGGGCTAAGGAAAGAAGGTTAAATCCTTTGGGTCACTGGGGAAAGGGGGTAAGCAACAGCCCTGAGGTTGGGATCCCCAGTAAATCCCACTCTATCTGTGATCACTGCAAGAAAAATGAGAAAAGAAACCCAGGGAAATTCCTTAAGTCAATGCAGTAAGACTGGACTGTGGTCCCAGCTTACCTGGGACAAGGACACCACACTGTTGTCCTCATTGATGGCTTCATCAACAATTAACCGATTAGGACGGTTCTTCTGCTTGAGAATGGCTGTTGATAAGTCATCACCTTTTGAACTAGGAGGAGGAAATGGAGTCAGTCCCAGTACAGCCCCAGGGACCATATCAGTCTCTAAAACTCACACTTAGGAAAGATAACATGGGTAGATAAGGGTATTCCTTTTTTATTTTTTTGAGACAGGGTTTTGCTATGTAGTTCAGGTTGACCTTGAACTCACTATGTAACCCAGGCTGCCTCCTGCCTCAGTCTCCCTGAGCGCTAGGATCACAGGCATGCACCACCACATCTGGCCATAAAGCTATTCTTACACTAAAGACCAAGGTCACAAAGAACAATTTTCAGCTACATTCCATTCCCCGCTCTGGGAGTTCTTAGCATTTTGAACACTGCTATCCTAGCTATTAGGCCCCAACTGATCCTGCCTCAGGGTCAAGAAACTATGGCCTAGGAAACAAAGAAGACATGATACAAGTGGTTGCCGAATAACAGAGATGAAAGATGCCTTAGACTGTAGAGAACAACAGTTAGAAACAGGACAGTGGTGCCGCTGCCTGCCTCGCAAGTGCAAGGTCCTAAGTTAGATCCCTGGTACCAAAAAAAAAAAGTAACCCTTGAAAACATAATCTCTGCTAAAAAGAAAAAAAACAAAACTTACAAACAAGAGCTCTACAGTCAGACCTATTAGTTTGAATCCCAACCCTGCCAATGCTTAATTAAATGTAATCTTAGGCAAGTTAGTTCAACTCTGGACTTTGATGTCTTCATCTGCAAAATGGGAGATTATGGAAGTTCCTAGCTCAGAGGTTTACTATTTTAAGTGAATGAAAGTAAATGCTCAACACAACACCTGGCCTGCGGTACTAACAGTCATCATGACTGGCGCTTTTTTGGTTGCTAACCTTCCAAGGGAATGAAATGAGCCAAATAACTTCTCTTAGGGTTCAAAGAGGCCCCAAGTCCCACCAAACAATCCTGGAGACAATAAAGCAGAATTATTAGCACTACCTTCCTCAAAGATAAACCTATTGAATGCCAGAGTATTTCCTGGTACAAGAATGCTAGACACAAACCATCATATACAGAAATAAACACTAACAGCTTAAGCTCAAAATGAGCTTTACAGTAATTACTACAGAGGCACATAGTTCCATGGAGTTCATTCAAAAAGTCAAAACCAGGGGCCAGGGATTTAGCTCAGCGGTTCCACTGCCTGCCTTGCATGCTCAAGGTCTCAAGTTCGATCCCTGGTACCAAAAAAAAAAAAAAAAAGTCAAAACCAAGAAATACTGAGACATGGTGCAAATTCACATCCTTCTCACCCAAATCAAGGTTGCCTGAATCTAAACTCAGTTTCCATCATTTTCTAGAAGCTAGGATCATTTATTGAATAGTGACACTAATTTCTTAACTAGCTCATCTCCACGCACTTACTCAGAGGACTCTCCCTTTGAAGAGTTACTGCTTCTAGTAGGCTCATGAAAATCAGTATTAACCAAAATAGGGAGGCTAAACAATGGAGGAAACAGAGGCGGGGGGAGTATCTACTCTGCACCTGGTGCTGTTCAAGGAGCTGGGAATACAGTTTCAAATCAAGACAAAATAGTTCTGGGTGGGGCGGTGCATGCCTGTAATCCCAGCACTTGGGAGGCTGAGGCATGAGGATTTCTGTGAGTTCGAGCCCAGCCTGAATTACAGAGCAAGACCCTGTCTCAAAAACCCTAAAGAAAACAGAATAGTATTGCCATTGGAAATATCACAATTTTCAAGAAAGACAAAAGATGCCTGTGCTCTAGAATGTCAAACAAATCCCATTCATTTAACAAAGTGCTAAGCTTTCTGCTAAAGCTCTCTTACACGAGATGTATCTTTAACCACTTTTAATTTCCAAGAGTAGTTTCCTCAGCTGTAACTTGCTTCCCTATCCCAGAAGTGTGCAACTCTGGGTACAGTGCTGCAGAGTAAGTACTCTTTCGAAAGCTTATCAACACTCAAGCGCAATCAACGTGACAGCTAAGGGTAACACAGAAACCCATCAGTTCTCCTCTTTAACCCCAAACAAATACCTTCCCCCAAAGGTTGCCCATCTTCTTTTTCGATTTATAGGATCGGAGCTTAAGGAAAAAACTGCCACATGTTTCAAGTCTTCACAGGCTGTATTTGAACCTCAGAACTGCACTCCAGGAAAACCTTCAACTTGTCTACTATTCCTGACTGGCTCTAAGATGGCCTTCATTTAAGGTAAAGAACTCTAATTTCCCACCTATCCAAGAGATCAGAGGTGGTAATTTATTTCCAAGAGTGAATTCAACCTGACCATAGGTCAACAGCAGTTTTCAATGTTCTTTGGGGACATCCTCTATTGTCTTCAGCATGACTCAGGCCCTTTCCATAATCCCAAGAGGCCCCAGGGACTTGGAAGAGGTTTAGGTAGGACTCATCAAGATGACCTAGAGGTCACAAACTACCCTTGATACTGGGTTCCAAAAATTTTAGACTTACTTTTAGTTTTGAAAGCAAAAGACAGACTGGATGTAACTTAGATTATTTTTGGTACTAATAAGTAGTCCTTTTAATTTAGCAACTGAGTAATACTTCACCCCAACTCAGAAACTTTCGAAAAAGGAACACATCTCAAATTAATCTCTTCAAAGCAGCAAAGTAATTTACATAGAAGAGTTTCTGTGGGCTGGCTACATTGTCTTGTTTTCATTTTCTTTTTTTAGCATCTAAAGCTCTAGATTTTAAACTGAATGGGCTGAAGTGGGAAGGTTTTATCTGAAGCTCTCCTGAGATAAAGATGGGGCCAGAAATCCCCAAGGAAACAGACAATTCCCCGTCGTAACTGTCTGGAGAAAGGGGCGGGGGGGGGGGTGCAGGGCAACGGTAACCCTAACCTGGAATTCACAAAAGCTGAAATATAGAAATACCTCCAAAATATAAACTTGACACCCTAACTTGGGCAGGATCTAAAATTGGAGAGGAAAAATTCCTTTCTCCCATCCCCATAAGGTAAGAAAAACTGACTAGAGTTTTCGAGTATTTTCAGCAGACCTAAAGAAGGAAAAAGCCAAAGGCAGGGCTCATCCTCTCCCTGATGCCCCTGACTAGCAGCAGGGCACAGAGGAGGTCACTCGGGCCAGGCTCCACAAGGCGGGTGTGAACTCCCGCAGCTCGCCGCACCTCCCTCGCCCCGGCCCCGCCTCACTCTCAGGGCTCGGGAGCCCTTCACGTGGCTCAAAGTCCACGCCCACCGGGCCCAGTGGGGCCTCGGGCTCGTAGGGCCTGCTCTCGTCGGGGACCTAGGGCCTTCCAGAGGAAAGAGGAGGAGCGCGGATGGGCGCCCCGAGTCCCCGAAGGGCCCCACCGGCTATGTGGGCCCAAAAACCTTGATAGGCCAGGACTACCGTTCCGACGTTGCCAATCAGGCTGGCCGGGGCCTGCATGACACAGCACGATCTCACCCGGACGCCGACCCGGGACCAAAGCGAGCCCAGCCTAGGGGGCGCGCGGGGGCGCATACCGGGCTGTGACCCCCTCACTCGTCTCCTCTCCTTCCCTCTCTCTCTATCCCCCTCACCAGCTCTCAGACGCGCCCCCCGCCAGGCCCGGCCGGGCCTAACCAGCTCGACAGGGCCCGCAGCGCGCGCCCCCGCAGCGTGCAGGCAGGCGCGCGCACACACTTACTCGGCTCCAGAGGCCATGGCGCGCGCCTCTCCCAGTGGGTGGCTGTGGCTGCCCACGGATAACGGCAACGAGTGGCAGGCGGCCGACTGGGCCGGGGCTCAGTTTTCCCAGGCGAGGGGCGAGGAGCAGCAACAAACCCGCAGACGGCTTCCCTCTGGCTTCCTCCCAGTTGCACCGGGACGGCGGGCGGGTGGGAGACGCTAGCTCCTGATCCGCGAGGGGGAGGCAACAGCGAAGACTCAAACGACGGCAGCAAACGCTTCGCTGAGACTGAGCCGAGAAGAGCCGAATCATCGGAAGGAAAGCGGCCCTTACCTCAGCCAATCAGCGCCTGCCCTAGGGACTCGCGCCCGCCTCTCTGTGCCTCTCCCCAGCAACTCGCGCACCACAGCCAATCAGAAAATTCGTTTATAGCTCGGCTCCCGCCTCAGGGATGCAACACGCCCAGTAACGCCACGTCAATTGGCCGCAAAGCAACGCTTCCTCGACGGATTTGGGTTTTTGACCAATCAACAAAAAGGATAGGTCCAGATCGACTGGTAAAAGGAGGACCTTTACTTGGAGGCGGACTTCCCCACTTGGCTCCAGTTTATTGGTTTAAGCGTATCCTATTGGAAGGATCTGGCACAATAGATTGAACCCTTGTATTAGTCTATTCCTGTTGTAGTTGTTAAGACCACACAGTTTCTCCCCAAATCTAAGGATCCTCTTACTCTGTACCACACGAACCCTTCTCCTTGCTCCTTTAAAGTACTGGTCCCAGCCACCCCTATCCTGGACTCTGTGACTAGCACGCCAGCTCCTAATTCATCCTACCCTATTGACGTTGTGCCCTCTTCTAAATAATTTCGCAGGTTTTACAGTTTCTCTGCGCTTGGGGGTAAATATTCCCCTTACCATAAGACATTAATTTTTGGAGGGGCTAGTTACCGGAAGGCTGAAGTCCTGTCCGACGGTGACGAAGAATAAAACTGGGGCGGAGGAGGTAGGGTGCAAGCAAATTTATTTAAAAGATACAAAAGTAAGGTGTAAAGCTCCCACTCTGGATAACCACGAGTGCTCTTTCTTTGTCTAAGGGGTTTTAAGGGATTTAGAAGGCAGCTTGAGCCGTTGTGTAAACAATATAATCTCGCCCTAGAAGACTACTTATTTTTTAGGGTCCAATCTATGCAGTGTTCACTCAGTGTCCATGCAAGACCTATGTGCCCTTGAGCCAATGGGTTGGCTGTCTAGTCATGCTCTGGGGAGGCCCCGGCCAGCAGGACAGCTGTCACATTTTGTAAGGTCCTTGGTGGGTCTTGACTCACCAGACTCCATTTTGGGGCCACTGTCCTTAATAGAACCTGTGATCAATAGAACCCTAACTCCTGTCTCACTAATTCCTATTACACTCCAGGGCATTCAAGTCCAGAGAGGTCAAAGGACAACCACAGAACACAGCAGATTCAATACAGCCCAAGGCAGCAAGAAAATTGTATGCTGGGACTAGAAGTCTTTGGGCCCAAGATGACTGCTGGCCCAAGATGACTGCTGGCTCTTGGTGAATGTTGACTCAATTCATCCTTCTACCACACAGACACATTTGGCTGAGATTCAATTTCTAGTAAGGACAGGGTAGGGAGAGCAGAAGACTGCCCATCTCTATTCAGTATAAAGTACCATACCTGCCATGTCTTGAGAGGCCCATCTAGATCACCCACCAGACCTAACTCCACTCACACTCACCTAGCACAGGATCCTGCACTTTGAGGCCCTGGTTTTAGGCAATGGAAAGGGCTAAAGTACTGGTTCCAGAGGAAGGGTTAGTTTTTCTCATACCTATACCTGAAGCTCATAAAACAGATGTTGAAGAGCTAGGGGTTCATTTGTGAGGCCCGGGGTTCAATCCCCAGCACTACTCCCCTATCCCCTGCAAAAAAAAAAAAAAGTTGGGAGAGGGATCTTAGGCAACCAACACTCAACTATGTGTAGTAGGCAGACAAGAAACATGAGTTTGCCAGGCATGGTGGTGCACGCCTGTAATCCCAGCATTCAGGAGGCTGAGGCAGGAGGACTGCTACGAGTTCAAGGCCAGCCTGGGTTACACAGTGAGTCCAAGCCCACCCTGAACTACATAGTGAGACCCTGTCTCAAAAAAGAAAAGAAAAAGAAACATGAGTTCTACTCAACACAAGAAAAAAGAAAACAGGAAAAAAGGTGCCATGATCAAAGGCAATAACTCCTTGGTGGTAGGCAATGCTTGCTCTGGAACCAGAATGGCAATAATGGGCCAAATTTCATAGGACTATCTCCAACCTCACCAGTACAGGATTTATATAGGAATGGTCAGCTTCAGCCACATTCTCCAGGGCAAGACAGAAAAACGTTCTCCCCACAGAGAGCTTGAGGTCCCAGCCCAAGGTCTTGGAAATGTGGTGGCTGTAGGTCAACAAGACTCTGTTAGCGAAGTCTGAAACTCTTCAAGGAGGGTTTCACAGTCAGGTGGATGAATCCAGCTCAAATATGTTTCCAGGTACAGGGGGAGAGACCTGGAGATCAAAAAGGGTGATGCCTAAAAGTGAAAGAAGGTTGAGCGGCCTTCCCTGCCTTTCATTCCTCATCACCCCCAATAGGCCCAAAGCACTCCAGGATCCCAGCCCCTCTGCCCCAAGCCTGCAGGGCTGAGCCTCACCAGGTAGCTTCTTCCTGTGGCACCTGAGTTTGGGTCTTCAGCTTCCACCAGACAGCATTGGCCTCATCCCTCCGATTCAGATTCCTCAGAGTCTGAAGCAGGTGAAACGAAGCATCTCTGTGTCCTATAGCCCCATCCCAGGGTACAAAGACTTAGAACTCGATATAGCTGAAGGCATCATTTTATAAAATGGGAAACTGAGCCCCAGAGAGAAGTGCCTTGTCTATACTCACTCATGAAATGGAGGGTAGATCATCAACAACCTATCCCAGGGTCTACTGCCTGCCCAGTACAAAAGGCTCAGCTCAACCTGTTCCTATACAACCCATTCCAACAGAGTCACAGAACCTGTGTCTGAGGACACTGAGGTGAGCAGGAAACTCTTAGAAGGCTTGCATACATACTTGTGTATGTTTGTATTTACACATCTGCGTACATCCTAGGTATATACCACACACATAATCCCTTTTACCCCTCCCACCTGGGAATACCTCCGTTACACTTATGCCCAAGTACTCTCTGTCCTTGCATATCTGTGCATAGCTGATACCATGCAAGTATACATACCTGGGCACACCTGCACACTGAGGAGGAAGTCCTGTAGGGCTTTGGTATCCTGGCCACTGGCTACCCATTCCAGTCCACGACTGATCAGAGCGGCTGCCCGAAGATGTTGCAGTGCCACATCTGAACTACACCCCTGCTCACAGTTGGAAGCTCCTCCTGTGAACCACCCCTGAAGTCATGAAAGTGTCTTCCAAAGCCACAGAGACACCAAGATCCCAGACACCCTTCTATTTATTCTTGTGTCCAGGGTCCCTTTCTCTTAGGTCTCAAAGTCTGGTGGGCTGGGAAACATGGAAAGAGAACCCACTTCCACCACTTCCAGGAGATAAGGAAAATTGAATGTCTAATTACCTTGGTCTTTGTCCTCAGGCACGGCCCTGAAGAGCAGCTCAAGACAACTGAAGTAAGACATGGACAAGAGCAAAAAGGAATCATGTGAGTGGGTGAGAACTGAACTCACTAACCCAGTGCAAATCAGAAAATTATCCTCCCATACCTCCCCAGAACCCTAGGTGGCTTCCTGGGCTCACTGGCTAAATTCACCGACTGCCTCTTTTTGGGCCCTCAGTTGAACCCAGGCCTGGCCCTGAAGCAGGTGGGCAGCAGAGACCCAGAGTGGGCAGTGTGGCAGTTCCTTGGTTCCTTTTCGGACATCTTCCCACAACCAGGACATCTTAGGAAGCAGAGATGATGTTCGGCTGAGTAGCTCCTCACATACAGTCAAAGCATCCTGGGCTCGGCCTGCCTTGATCAGTGCTACTGCTGCCTCCAAGAACACCTCCGGCATACAGGGTCCTGGGGGACATGGGGGTGGGGAGAACTGGGGTGGGAGGAGGATGCAGTGTCTTAAACAGGCATGAGGCATGAGTCACTACCCCTGCCTCTTCCCCAGGCTCTGGTACCATTCAGAGACCTGGTTTCCCTGAATGCACAGATAGAACCATAGAAAAAAAAACAGAAAATAACAGTCCCGCTCTACTCCAAATGCAACCCCAACCCTCTCACTTCATTGCAGAAAATCCTAAAGATATACCTACCCTTGGCTCTGAGACATCCAATAACAGGGCCAAAAGGTCCAAGTAATGCTCTGCAGCTTCTTCTGCCCTGCGGAGTCATAGCCCATCAGCTTTACCTTAGGCCCCGTCAGGACCCTCCAAGGGTTCCAGGGATAACATTCTCTTTTAACTAATGGATACTAATGGTCCTGAGGAGAGGGGAGAGGGAGGTCTTTGGGACTCTACCCCTGGCTCAATGTGGCTCTACCTCAGTTACAGAACAGATTAGGAAGGAGACCAGAACTTCAAAGATAGAGAAAATTACTATCTAAATGAGGAGTCCTCAGCTCAGGTCCAGCAATAAGGCAGGAGACTAACAAGTAGGGACCTATGACCTGCCTCTGCTTCACTCATTGGTCAAAAGAACTAAAGCAGAGCCACAGCTTAGGGAAGGCATCAGAGGAGGAAAGAGGAGCTCAGGAAAGCAAGAGGGAACTTTACCTCCCCATCTGTAGACATCGGCTTGCTAGTAGGTGCTTGACCTGGCTCTGTGTGCCACAGTGAAGGGGAGAGGCTGGGCCAGGTTGTGGGAGTAGCAGTTCTACCTCAATGAGAATGTGGGGAGCTTCAGATTTATGAGTGACACTCAAGGCCTAAAAGAAGAGAAAAAATAATCTATGTAATCTTTGGGAGCCATACTTTCTTGTATTTGCATCTTCACTAGTCACCCAAACACAAGCACCTCAGCAATACTCCACCCCATATCTTCACCTGCCAGTTCCTTACCTCAAACAGCAGCTCCAGACTCTCTAGCTCTGCTGTTGTGTTCCCCAGTTGCCGATATAATCTGGAAGCCTCCAGAAGGGGAAGACCCAAGGCTGACCCCTCTTTTAAGGCTGCAATCAAGTAGAGCAGTGCTCTCTGTGGATTTCCCTACATTTGTGGAAAGATAAGTCCTCAGCTACCCTCACAAAGCATAATGCCATCCATAATGGCCATGGTTTCCCCCAAAGCCCCCACAATCGCCCAGGGCTATCTTTACCATCTTACGGAGACAGTTCCCCAGTGCTGTATACACCTGGACCAGCACAGGCCGTGAACATAGGCCTGAGGCTGCTTCATGCAGGCTACTCAGTGCCTTGGGTAGGCTCCCTGTGATCAGCTCCTGGAGGCCTGGGGGCAACCAGGGTGCAAGCTTAGAGATGCCCATAGGGAAAGGAGTATGACAGGATAAACCCTGAAACCCTGGAGCTAAATGGGACATAACAGGGACAACATAAACCCAGAGGACCCCTTATGGGAAGAGGAGATAAGCCAGGTTGCTGGCCGACCTTGGTGGAAAGCAGATGCTGTCAAAAGTACATCTCTCAAACCCCAGGCATCCTGCAGGATTAATGGGGCATCTGATTCCTCAGCTGGAGGGCTCCAAGTTTTTAGAAGCAGCAACAGATCCTCAGAGGCCCTATTCTGGAAAAAGGAGGACATTCAGAAGCTGTAAGCTTCTAACTACCCCCTCTTCTCCTTGGTCCTGGACTTTGAGCTCAGGAGTCCTCCTGATTCCTATTCCCCCAATTCTAACAGAAAGATAAGTGTGAGGCAAGGATAAAAAGGAAGAAGCCAGGCATGGTGGCTCACACCTGTAATCCCAGCACTTGGGAGGCTGAGGCAAAAGGATTGCGGTAAGTTCAAACCCAGGCTGAACTACATAGTGAGGCCTTGTCTCAAAAAAAGGAAGAAAAATCTAGGGGAAGCCAGGTATGGTGGTGCACACATGGAATCCCAGCTCTCTGGGAGGTTCAAGTAAGAGGACTGCAAGCAAGTTTGAGCCCAGAGTGGACAACTTAACAACTTAGGGAGGGCTGGGGATTTAGCTCAGTGGTTTCACCGCCTGCTTCACAAGCGCAAAGACCTGAGTTCGATCCCCGGTACCAAAACAAAACAAAACAAAACAACTTAGGGAGATGCTGTTTCAAAATAAAAAAGGCCCGGGCATGTAGCTCAGTATGAAGGACCTGGGTTCAATCAACAGGATGGGATAGCACAAGTGAAAGGAAGGGAAAAAGGGAAGAAAAGGAAAGGAAAATAAAAGAGGGAGAATGAATTAATCCAGGCAAATGATGATCTTTTCTAGTATCCCTTCTCATTCAGAAGCTCTTGAGTACATGGAGCAAGGACCATGTCTGGATCACTAATAAGAAGACTAAGGCTGGAAGGGGGCTTCACCAAGATCATAAAAGCCCGAAATTCATTAAGATATTTTTAACCCCCCTCCAAATTCCCCAGTTAGGAGCCAACCAGAGCAAGAACACCCAAGAATCCCTGGGAAAACTTAGGTTTTCTGATCAGCAAGCCAGCAGCCTTTCCATTATATAACAATGCTATTGCAGCTGGAGGTAAGAGAGGAGGAAGGACACTCTCATCTTCAAATCACTTTTTCCATTACCTGGCTCCCATTCAGCGCCTGCAACAACAAGGCCAGGTCCCCAAGATGGTCAGTGCTCAGCCAAAGGGCTGCCTGCAGGCCAGCCAAGAGGTGCAGGGCAGGGAGCAGCTCCGGCAGGAGGGAGGAAGCATGGAGAACAGAGTCCCATAGCTCCCTGAGCCCCTGTTCCAACCTGGGAACCAGCGGCTCCTGGGTCTCCAGCACTGTAGAGTACACATATGCACAGCTAAAGTGGGACCTCATCCTCCATTTCCCCAATCTCTGGCTTTTCTATTCTGCAAAAGCCCAAGGATTGCAATAATACCTCAATCTGATCTGAACAGTACATGGAGGATTAGAAAAGGGCACCCTTCTCCATGGAGGTGACTGCTGTTCCTTCTGTGCTGCCCCCCCCCGCCTCCCCCGCCCACACACACAAAGGCTTAAAGCTAGAGGGAAGCTGGCAGGGACATGGGAGGCAATCTCCAGCCCTTACCTCTCTCTAAGGCCTGTTGGATATCCTGGGCCTGGTCTTCAGTGAAACCCTGGGTCAGGCTTGCCCTCAGGATAATGAAGTTACAGGTAACAGTCAGCTCCAAAGGAAGAACAGAAACAGCTGCAGGGAGCCCTGAAACAACAGATGCTGGTCTCACAGGCTCTCCACTGAAAGATGCCCCAACTCAGAGATAATCCCACTCCAACCCAAATGGCCACAACAAAGAACCCATCCTTTAAACAATCTGGAAAGAGCGGGAAGTTCTCCAAATTACACAATCCTAGAAATCACAGTCCTCTCTGTGCCTCAAACAGGACTCCCTGCCCCCTCAATCCCAAAAATGCAAAAGAGAAATGGTATCTGGCGTTGAAGGAAGGGAAGTGACCATCCCAAGGAGGTCTCTGCTTACCTTGCAGACTGTGGAGGAGCCCGCTGAGCCCCTCCAGTATGTCTTGAGTCAACTGCTGTCGTCTTAGACTACACTCCTGAGGCACCAGTTCCTGCCAAAAGTAGGAGGGGACGTCACCGAGAATCAGTTTTTTGTTCTCTCCTTGCAGCAGTATGTTGGGGGGGGGGTGCATTCTCATCATTTCTGGCTCTATGGGGGAGGGAGGGTCAGGTCAAGCTCTGCTCCTCCCCATTGGCTGAGGCAAATCCACTGCAAACCGGCTTTCTGGGGTCTTGGAGCTGCAAAGCGAGGGTTCCAGCAACTGCGTTACCTTGGCCCGTCGAACAAGTCGATCGTTCTTTTCCCTCCACAGGTCTAGGCAGCTGGCGCGTGGAGTGGAGGCGCACAGAAGGGTCCGACGGGACATGCTGGCCGATGGTACACCCTGCTCCCCTCGGGCCCCAACCTGGACGACCCACCCTTTCCAAAGTTAATCTGGCACCGCTCGCCTCCGGTGGGCTGGGACTGCAAAACTCGGCTTCGGTTGGTCCACTTCCAAAGTCTGTTCCGGCGGGAAACTGGGGAAAGAACCCAAACTGGCCAGAGGTGGAGTGGCGTGCCTTAGTGGCAGAATCACAAGGCTCGCCGTTTCGCTAGCTGGGTCCTCTCAGAGCCCACTTTTAGGGAAGGTGGTCCAGAACCAATCTTCCAAACGACAGCAGGCGGGGCTCAGCCCTTCCTCGCAGCCACGCCCCCGGGCCGCGAGGTTTCCCTCCAGCGCGCCGCCACGCGCAGTGCATGCTGGGGGTCGTAGTGCGGCCCGGAAATTCCAGCGCAGACACAGCGTCTCAGTATCAGTCTGGCGCTGACGAGTAGGGCCCTCCGAAATCTCCTCTTTAAAGAAGTGGAAGTAGGTTAATTGCATAACCATAGGGGAAATTTTTTTTTTTAATTACCCTACCCCCCCATCAACCGAAAATGGGTTAAAAATGGAACTATAAAAGCCAAAAACAAAACTCCTAAGAGGGCCAGGGATTTAGCTCAGTGGCATCAAGCCTGCCTCACAAGCACAAGGTCCTGAGTTCGATACCCAGTACCAAAAAACCAAAAAAAAAACTTATAAAAGAACACCTTTATAACTCTGGTTTTGGCAAAGAAATGTTTTTGTGTTGTTTGGGGTTTTGTTCTTTTTTATGTTAATAGTCTCCCTATGTAGTTCAGGCTAGCCTTGAATTCAGTATGCAGCCCAGGCTGGCTTCACACTCGCACTGATCCTTCTGAATGCTGGGATTACAGGCGTGCCTAGCACGCCAGTTTTGGTTTGGTTTGGCAGTGTAACTGAGGGTTCAACCCAGAGCCTTCACATCCCCAACCCCTTTTAAATTTTGAGGCAGGGTCTCATTAAACCGCTAAATTGCCCAGGCTGGGCTAGAATGCAATTGCAATTGCAATTGCCTAGACCTCTCAGAGTGCTGGGATTACAGGTGTGTGTCACCATACCTGATTCATGCAGATTTAACTTCCTTGTTGGTAGTGAAGGCACACACTTGTAATGCCAGCACTTGGGAGGCTGAGGCAAGAGACCAGTATCCACAACACATAGAAATGCTTAAAACTCCACAGAACTTTAGGATGGAAAAAAATATGAACAGACATTGTACCAAAGAAAGATATACAAATTGCTAAGAAGCACATAAAAATGGTCAACATGATTAGCTATTAGAGAAACGCAAATTAAAACCTTTAGATAGAAGCTAGGTGTGGTGGTGCACACCTGTAATCCCAGCACTTGGGAGGCTGAGGCAGGAGG
Source organism: Heterocephalus glaber (assembly GCF_000247695.1). The sequence goes on from NW_004624915.1 coordinate 279,529, forward strand.
ACTGCTGAGTTCCAGGCCAGCCTGGGCTACACAGTGAGTTCAAAGCCACCCTGAACTAAGAGCAAGATCTCGTCTCAAAAAATCAAAAAAAAAAACAACCCTAAAAAACAAAACAAAAAAACCCTTTAGATAGGGGTAAGGATGTAGCTCAGTGGTAGTGTTTGCCTAACATGCACCAGGCCATGTCTTCAATCTTTAATATCGGGGGTAAAAAAAAGATAACACTACATACCTACACACATAGAATAGCTACAATTAAAAAAACAGGTAATCCTAGCGCTCTAGCAGGCTGAGGCTGGAAGATCACAAGTTCAAGCCCAACTTGAGTATTTTAGCTTAATGAGACCCTATCTCAAAAAAAGTAAAAATGAACTGGAGATTTCACTCTGTGAAGGCTGACTGAAGATTCAATCCCCAGTACTGCAAAAACAAAAATTAAAAATTAAAAGAAGTAAAATGTTCACAAGAGCTAAAAACTGTAGGGCCAGGGATTTAGCTTGGTGGTGCCACGCCTGCCTTGCAAGTGCAAGGTCCTGAGTTCGATCCCCATACCGGGTTGGGAGGGGAGACACTAAAAACTGGAAACATACAAAGTTCACCAGTTGGTCATAGCCAATGATTCAGCAATAAAAAGGGGCAAAATAGTGATATATGCACCAACATGGGTGAACTTCAAAACCCTTATCCTAAGCCACCCCAAAAGACCATATATTGCATAACTCTACTTATATGAAATGTCCAGAAAAGGCAAATTATAAAGACCAAAAATAGATGAGTGACCTAGAGTAGGATTGACTGTAAAACTAAGTGTGAGGTAGTGGGGAGGGGATACAGAATGTTCTAGAACTAAATGTTGCACTTGGCAATGGTTTCTTATATATGACACCAAAAGCACAAGCAGCAACAACAAATAGGCTGAACTGGACTTTATCAAAATTTACAATTAGTCTTTTGTATTACTTTTTGTCTTTTGTATTACTGGGGATTGAACCCAGGGCCTTCTCAGCTAGCTACATGCCCAGCCCTCCTTCATTTTTTATTTTGAGACAGTCTCAAATTCTAAAAAGAGTTAAGTTGCCCAGACTGGATTCAATCTTGTGATTCTTCCTCCGCCAGCCTCCCAGAGTGCTGTGTCACCATGCCTGGCTTAAAACGTTTGCATTCCAAAGGACATCATGGCAAAAATGAAGCTGGGCTTGGTGGCTTGCACCTGTGGCCTCAGTTCCTCAGGAGGCTGAAGTGGGAGGATCATCACTTGAGCTAGGAGTTCAAGACTAGCCAGGGCTACACTGAGATCCCTGCCCCTAAACATAGCAACAAAAAAGTCTGGGGCTGTAGCTCAGTGGTAGAGTGTTTGCCTATCATGCATGAGACCATGGATTCAATCCCCATCACTGCAAAACAAACAAAGGAAAACGGAAAATACAATCTTGTTTTTAGAAGATAATTGTGGGGGCCGGGGATTTAGCTCAGTGACGCCACCGTCTGCCTCACAAGCGCAAAGTCCTGAGTTCGATCCCAAGTACCAAAAAAAAAAAATTTTTTAAAAAGGCTGGTGATTTAGCTCAATGGTTCTGCCTCCTGCCTCGAAAGTGCAAGGACCAGAGTTCAATCCCCGGTACCAAAAAAAAAAAAAAAGACAATTGTGATGTTTTGAAATATTCAGTCTTCATCTTTGTTTCCTGGCTTATAACTTCCTCCTCAAGGTAAAAGTCATAGAAACTAATCTTTCCCTGCCTTTAGCTGGCCATAAGAAATTCTCTGACCTACTTTGTCTGACAATGGGTCTTAAGACCCTTGTCATCCCAGAGGGGTCCTGCACCATGGCCTGAAGGAATGGTGCAGAGAGGCCAAGGAGAATCTGACTAGCTAGGACTTGCTAGATTTGCCCCCCAGTTTATCGGCAGTCATACCTATGCAATGAAGTCTCCATAAGCCCCCTAAAGGACAGGGTTTGGCAAGTATCCTGATAGCTGAACACCAGGAAATTCCTGAAGGTAGTGAATCTGGAGAGGACACGGAAGCTCTGCACCCCTTCCCACACACCTAACCCTAGGAATTTCGTGTGGGTGCTCATGCTTGTAATTGAAGGTACAGGGCTGGGGATTTAGCTCAGTGGTTCCGCCGCCTACCCTGCAAGCACAAGGACCCAAGTTCGATCCCCGGTACCAAAAAAAGGAAGTAATCAAAGGTACAGTACTCAGGAGGCTGAGATGGGAGGATTGTGAATTCAAGGCCAAAAAGAGCAATGTAGCAAACCCAGTCTCAAAAACCAAACCCAACCAAAATTAAAAAACAAAAAAACAGCATAATAAACTGGTAAAGTAATTGTTTCCTTGAGTTCTGTGAGCCTCTCAAACTGACTGATCCCAAGGAGGCTGTGGGAGTACACAATCTATAGCCACCCAGTTAGAACCATGAGTAAAACGACCTGGGGCTTGCAACTGGCATCTGAAGTGGCAGAGAGAAGGGAGCCATCTTGGGGACAAAGCCCTTCATCTTTGGGATATGAAACTCCCAAAGTTTCAGTACTGACTCTGGAATCAGTATCAAAACTGAATTGAACGAGGATACTTTTCTAGTATCCACTGGAAAATCACTTGCTTGCTAGTGGGAAGAAATTCCCATAGCTTTATTTTTTTCCCCCAGTACTGAGGATTGAACTAGATCCCCAGCCCTTTTTTATTTTTTGAGACAGGGCCAGGCATCCTGGTGGTACACCCCTGTAATCCCAGCACTCAAGAGGCTGAAGCAGGAGGACAACACATGAGTTCATAGCATAGATACAGACAGGGTTTGACCAAGTCACTAAATTGCCCAGGTCAAGCTTGAACTTGTGATCCTCCTGCCTCAGCCTCCTAGAGTGCTGGGACAACAAATATAGGCCACCAGCCAGGCATGGTGGCGCATGTCTATAATCCCAGCACTCAGCACTCGGGAGGCTGAGGCAGGAGGATCGCCATGAGTTAAGAGGCCAGCCTGGACCACATAGTGAGTTCAAGCCCAACCTGAACTGCACAGCAACACCCTGTCTCAAAAAACGAGATATAGGCCACCATCCCACAGCTTTTGAGGTCATAGAAGTCTTCTATGTTGATTACAGTGTAAGAGCAAAGGAAAAACAGCCATTTTGTTTTATCCTGACAGTACCAAAAAAATCTCTTCAAAGAATCAATGAGTTAGTGTGTAATAGACTCAGATGTCAGGTAAAAAGCTGAGATAAAGAATTTTTATGCTGGGCATGATGGCACATGCCTGTAATCCCAGCACTTGGGAGGCCAAAGCAAGAGGACTGCTGCAAGTTCCAGGCCACTTGGGCTACATACTGAGTTCAAGACCAGCCTGAACTACACACATAGCAAGAACCTGTCTCAAAAAAAATCCCCAAAAAGTTCTTTTTTTTTGACACAGGGTCTCACGCTGGCCTCAAACTCACTATGTAGTCCAGGCTGGCCTCCAATTCAAAGTAATCTTTCTGCCTTGGCCTCCCGAGTGCTAGGATTTTTACAGATGTGCACCACCATGCCTGCCTGTCCCGTGGTTTTAACACGTATTCTTTTAGCAATCCCATCTCTACACCTGGGTACAAACTTCAATCTGACCCTGCTGTCTAGAGCCTCTTCCAATTCTTCTGATGGACAACTCCAGAAAGACCTTTTATCAGCACTTCAAATCTGACACCTGGGCCCAGCAAGATGGCACAAGCCTATAACTCTGCTACTTGGAAGGCTGAAGCAGGAGGATTGCAAATTTGAGGCCAGCCTGGGTAATTTAGTGAAACCCTGTTATCAAAGTGAAATAAAAAGGATGAAGAGATAGCTCAATGGTAGAGGGCTTGCCTAATATGCTTGAGGCCCCAGGTTCAATCCCCAGTACAGTACTTCAAAAAACAATTTAAAAATGACACTTGAGGGCCGAGGATTTAGCTCAGTGGCACCATACCTGCCTCGAAAGCCCAAGGTCCTGAATTTGATCCCTGGTACCAAAAAATTTTTTTTAATAAAATAAAATAAAAATGACACAAGTGTAGGATAGACAGAGGGCACAGGAGATACCCAAGAGAAGTATTACATTCATATAGTTTTGATTGCAAGTCAAGAATAATCAATGGGGAAAGGTAAAATGCTCTCTAAGATGAGTGAGTAGGTCTGATAAAGGCAGCACAGGTTGGGAAACTAGGGAGGCTTCCACAAAAGTATAGGGCAAAAGGTGTTCTATAGTGAAAGGCCACAGCAGAGCAAGGGAGACTGCACTGTTTGAGGCTTCAGACAGTGAATGTCTCTGTGCTCCATGATGCTTAGGCTTATATTTTCAATCCTGTTATCAGCCGAGTAAGAAATTTAAAAATCCTGGACGGCAAAGGAAAATGGCAGGTGGAATAGAATACGCAGGGGCAATGAGTTCAGGCAATTCCAACCTCATGCCAAACATTCTCAGATATATCCAGGCCTGCCTGAGATGGTTGGTCCAATCTGTGCTTATGGGAGGGGAGACTGACACTCCCCAGCCCTTATAGGACAGTGGGTACTCCCCCACATCTCAGACATACATAGTTACATTATTACTTTATTCCACTTTGGAGACCACCCCCTTTATCCATCAGATGCAGCCAAATCAGGAGAAAGGGATCAGGCTCCACTGTGATACTGAATTCTAGAATAACACAGTTCTATAGCCAGCAGCCCCTATGCTGCATGGCAGTAGAGGCTCAACCTCTCTTGCAGATCATCCAGCACCTGTATAGTCCAGGCCAGGTGCTTCTCCAGCTGTCTTTGTAGCCAGGAGCCAGCATCCACAGACTAGGCTACCTCTGTTGGGCCAGAACTAGTTTTTTGAACCAGGAGCTCACAGCACCATCCACTCGCATTACTAAAGCTATGCCCAGGAGAAGTCCCACGCTGCTCACAATGAAGCCTATGGCCTCAAAAATGAACCTGCAAAGAAAGGTGAAGTACTTCAGGGACAGAGAGCAGATCTAGTACCTTTTCCCTATGGAAGCAAAACTGTGTCCAGTCTGGATGTTTGTACTTGGCTCCAAGCTTCTCCCTTCCAACCACCCCACTTCTCAAGGAAATCCACTCACTTGGGGGCAAACACCTTCCAGACCATGAGATGCCTGCGGAGGATGGACGCTGCCAAGGCACAAGCCAGAATCTAAGGGAAGAGAGAAGGGGCCCAGTTATTTGGGGAGGGAAGGAAGGAGGGCAAAGGGAGAGGTGTTTCAGGCCTCTGTGAAAAATGGAAGGAGGGAGGAAGCAGTATATCACTGGAAAAAACACCGGGGTAGGAGTTAGAAGTCCAATTCTTTTTTTTTTCTTTTTGAGATAGTCTCACTATGGAGTTCAGGCTGACTTTGAATTCACTATGTAGCCCAGGCTGGCCCTGAACTCGAGATGATCCTTCTGCCTCAACCTCCCAAGTGCTGGGATTACAGACCTGCACCACCATGCCCAACTAAGAAGTCCAATTCTTGTCCTGGCCCAGCCACTGACTCAGTGACCTTGGGCAAGTCACTATCCATCTCTGACGCTAACACTCATGTTATGATTCCCAGGGTGAAGGAAGAAATTAGCATCACATCTTCTGCCTTTGTAGGAAAGGAGTAGGCTCTATGACCACAGTTTTGGAAAGAATCCTGGCCATTACCTCAGCCTTTCCAGTACATCTATTAATGGAGTAATCTCCACATGTAACTGGCACAGTCCAGGTTGTAACAAGGAAATGATCCACGACTAGGATAAAGAAACCCAGATTTAAGTCTCAAAATTGCCATTTAAGGCCACTGAGCTTGGGGAAACCCTTTACTTATCTCTACATCAGTCAAGGTTCTCAACCAGAGTTTTGTTTTTTGATAGCATCTTTGTGATATTGCCCACACTGGCCTCAAATTCAGGATCCTCCTGTTTCAGCTTCCGAAGTACCTAGAATTATAGGTGTGCCCCACTGTGCCCAGCCCTCCTACAGTTTTTGAAAGGATGAAAGACGGTGAATAATCCCAGTCTTCAAGAGGCTGAGGCAGGAGGACTGAGCCAAGAGGCCACGAGTTTGAGGCCAGTATGAACGATATAGTGAGACCATCTCAAAAAAAAAGGAAAGGAGCCAGGCATGGTAGTGCATGCCTATAAACCCAGCACTTGGGAGGCTAAGGTAGAAGGATTATTCCAAGTCTGAGGCCAGCCTGTGCTATCTAGTGAGTTCAAGGCCAGCCTGAACTTCATAGTAAAACCAACTCAAAAAAAGAAAGAAAAGAGTTGAAGCACACACATGAGACAAGGTGATTAGTCCCTGATCTTTACCTGACACTCACCTGAATTCCAAAGACAAAAAGGTACTTGAGGCCCAGCTGCAGGAGCGCTGCATTGAAATGGTGAGGTGCACCCCGGAGCCGCATCTCCATTAGTGGCTCCTCCTCCTCCTCCTCCTCCTCCTCCTCCTCCTCCTCCTCCTCTTCAGGCCTGACCCTGCCCTTGGCTTCACTCCCTGGGGGCTGCCGCCTCTTCCTTGGCCCTTGACTCTCACACAGGAAGGGCCAAAGCAGGAGCAGTGGGCAACCTACTGCTTCAGAGAAGGCAAGGCTGGCATCAGTGGAGAACCAGTCCACCCTACTTCCTACCCTACCCAATTGGCTCAACTCTAATTAGGTTAAGCTAAGAGATGCCAAGGATCTAACAAAACCACATCTTCCCACCCAAATCCAGGGTTTTCCTTTCTTCTCATAAAACTAGAGTAAACAATTGAAGCAAGGGAGAGGAAGAAAGGAGGTACCTGCAAAGAGAAGGTGGGAGGCAAATGTGTTGGCTCCCACTAACAAAGCAGGGAGCCAAGTTGAGGAGCCATGACCTTCTGGAAATCCCACGAAGGCTGCGTGCCAATGTATAGCTGGAAAGACGGGCTGGTGGCCTGTGGAGTAGAAGGTCTGGGTGGCCATGAGGGCCCAAGCTGAGACAGCCTGCCATGGCACAGCAAAAGGACCTGGAGGAAGATAGGCCTCTTTACAATCACATCTCATCCCCTACTCCACAGCCTGCTGCCCCATAATTATATATTCCTACTACTTCGATGCTAATTCTCACACACTCACATGCTCATAGCTCCAACCTCCCTACAGCCAACACTCTTGTTATTCTAATTCCCTCTGTGGTCGTAATCTGCCACTTCTACTATTGGAACATCAGAAAATGTGCTCCTGAGGATGCAGCATTTCCATAAGAAATTACTGTGGTCCTAAGAGACTCCTTTTCCTTCTCTATGTACTGTAAAAGCCAACAGGAGGGATTAGCTTGGCTATGACAGATAAGACATCAGGAAGACCTTCCCAAATGTGCAGGGCATGAGACCCTGTGTCAACATGAGAAAAACAAAAAGCAATACCTCCCTGAAAACAAAAGGGACTGGACTCACATCACTACTGCACTTAGATCAACAAGGGCTTGGCTATGTATTTACCAGGAGTGGTGATGGGTATCCCCGCAGCAAGCAGATGCAGGAGAAGGAAGCTCTGCAGAAATAGAAGCAGGAACACAAGGCTGATGCGCTCCGCATGCAATAGCAGAAGTGGGAAGGCCAATACGGTGAGGGCCGTGACCATAGCAGCTGAGTAGACACTTCCCAACTGATAGGCAGCCACAGTCAAGGGACCCTGAGATTTGGTCCTCTCTAGCCGTCCCCGGAACTCCTCTTGCATGTGTCGGTAGATTTGAGGGACCACATAATCCAGGTCAGCCTGAGAAGTGGGGGGGCCTGAGAAGGGAGTGAGGACAGTCCTGGTCCTTGGGGTACCTGTGCCAGCCTTCACCAGCACTGTCACAGGTTTCCAGAGCAGCAGCATGAGGCCTGCAGCAGCCAGCCCCACCACGGCCCGTGGAAGCACAAGTGATGCCCCAGCAACCAGGGCTCGGAGACGTGGGGGTGCTTCATCTGCCCCTGATACCAATGCCCAGTAGGCAGCAGTGCCCAATGCCATTAGAGGCAGCCCCCAGCGCACAAAGAGCACAGGGGGCTCAGGGCTCTTGAGATTACCATAGTGGCGAAGCCACAGGCGCACAGCAACTAACAGGGCTACCAGTGCCCCCACACAAGCTCCATACCACAAATTCTTGGCTCGACCACCCACCATGGATGCCAGAGGACTCAGCCAGGGAGAGGAGTGGCAAGCAGGTGTCTCTTCAGGGCAGCGATGAAAAAGCCCAGCTAGCCTTGTACATAAAAGCAACCCAATGCCAAGCCTCAGGGCATATCCACCACTGTGCCGTGGGGGGCCCGTTAGGGTAGAAGAACCAAGGCGGGGTATTGTGAGCAGCTTAGGTACCAGCAGCTGGCCCTCCCAGTGCCGCTGGACAACAAGGAGCAAGATGAGTGAGCCTAAAAGGAAGGGGGTGGCCCTAGCCTCAGCTACAACAAAACTATCAGAGAAAAAGGTAGCCAAGCGAATGAGCAAGAGTAAAAGGACAGGCCCAGGGATGGAAATCAGGGTTGGCAGGGGCTTCTTAGACCTGCAGCTACCCCAGGCTTTCCACAGAAAAGGCAGGAGTGAAGCTACTGCAGCCACAGCCCCTAGAACCACTAGATCCAGCTTCAGGCTGGTAGTTGTCAATAATCCAGCATACAGAGTGGCCCCAGCAAGGGCCCAGGCCACAGGCATCAGCAGTAGAGGACGGAAAGAAAAGGCTGGGGAAGTTGCCCACTGGGATGCAAGCAGGCAGAGAAAGCATGTAGCAGCCAAGAGAGCAGCACCCCCTGCCATGCGGACCAGAGAGAAACGGGCCCAAGACTCGATGCATATGGCCCGAGCTCCTCGAAGGAACTGCTGCAGCTCAGTAATCACAGTCTGCAGTGTTGCCTCAGCCTCATTGGGGCTCTGCAGAAGCCGCTGGTAGTCAGCAGAGGCCTTGGAGAAGAGGTTCTGCAGTCGATGAAGCTCCTTAACTTGGAGGTCCTGAGTAGCAGCCGAGTAGGTGTGAAGAAATCGGGACACCTGACAGAAAAGGTCAGAGGCCAAGGGGAACAGGTCAGAGATATAAATCAGTGCAGAGGCAAAGATAGGAATTACAAAAGGGGATACCTAGAAATCAGACCCAAACTATCCAGATCAAGAGAAAGCAGAGATATTGAAAAGGGGGACATGGCTATGGAAGTTAGGATGAAGACTGGACAAAGGACAGTAACATGGTCATTATGCTCCTCTCATATTCATCCTAGTATTTTTTTTGAGACAGAGTCTCACTATGTAGTTTCAGGCTGGCCCTGAATTTACTATGTAGATTAAGCTGGCCTCAAACTCTCTGCAATCCTCCTGCCTCAGCTTCACAAGACATGTGCTACCATACCCAACTATTCCATCCTAGCTTTATCACTTGGAAGCCCAGCCCTTTACCCACCTGTTGGGCATTGATATGGAGTGCCGAGGCTTGGGCTAATGCAGAGGAGTCAGGCTGGGAGTCCTCGCCTCCTGAGAACAGTTCAGTCATAACCTCCCCAATGTTCCCAAATGGGATGGGGAGGCCCAGCAACAGGGCCAGTGTGGGCACAAGGCTGACTTGAGGAATTGCTTCTGGTTCCTAGAGGGAAAGGATAGGAGTCAGTGGGTTAATCACAAAGTTGAAGTCATTGTTTGAGATGGCAGACTTAGGGACCTATGTAGGAAATGTGTGGGGGATACCTAGGATCAGGGATTTGGTGGCCTAAAATAGAGGGATCCATGAAGACAATGTGATCATGATGTGGGCTGAATAGTGGCAGACCTGAAGAGGCACACCCCAGACCTCACCTCTGGTGGGGCGCTGGGGAAGAGGGGTGTAGGGCTGTAGAGAAAGAGTGCAGCCGAGACCTCCAGCTCACTGTCCCCTCCATGGTCCCCATTCACAGTCATCCCATGGTCCCCAGCCACCACCAGCAGGGTGTCATTTTCCAGACGCTCCACAAGTCCCCTGGAGGCCAAGAAATATGTTAAGAATGGATAAAGATTCTTTTCAGGGACCCATTTGCCCCCAGCTACAACTTCTATTAGCAGGGCCCAGGCCTCTGGCAAAGAGACATCGCTTTGGCCATAACACTATTGCCCAAAGCCAAACAAAGTTATTCAAAACAGATGAATCCCCTAGCTCCAGAAAAAAGCCCGAAAAAGACAAAACTCAACCAAGAAAGAGGCTTCAAATAAGAATTTTTTGTCCTCAGACTATATATCCTGAGAGTCTCATACACAAACCCACTCCCCCAGCCAACACCCCACACTCACTGGATCACCTGGTCCATCTGGGTAAGTTTCTTGGCCATTTCAGGGTGGTGAGGGCCATGCTTGTGGCCACAATGATCCACACCCAGGAAGTGAGCAATCAGCACGTCCCATTCACCACTGTCCACTGTGAAGGGGAGAACACTGAGCATGGGGGACTAAGGCCCGCTCCTCAACCCCAGCTAGGCTTGGCCATTTCTCTAGTCCAGGTACACAAGCCCAGGCGGTTGCACCCATGAAAAGCTCAGAATCTGTAGACTAAAGCAGATCTCCCCGCTTCCCAGTCTCAGTTGGGGAGTTAAGTGCTCTGGCCCCATGCTCACTGGTGGGATACAGGTGTTCTAGGATGCCATTGTCCACTGTGTGTAGGTCTTTGACATTGAAGGATGAGAAGAAGAAAGCCTTGGAAAAAGCTCCAGGGAAAAGGTCTTTCCAGGTGTCATCTCCCATGAAGACTACCTGCCTTCCTGTAGGGATACAAGAGGTAGTCAGAGCCTGAGAAGGAATCAGGACAGGGGAGAATAGGAAGAGACTCTTCAAAGATCCACCAGAAATCCCAACTATGTAGCCATTCCATGCAGCAACTCCTTACCCTTTGAGGCCTAAAACTTCCCACCAGAAAGTTTTCCCTGATAACCAAACTTCACATAGACCTCTCACTTCTGTTCACTACAAAATAATCTGCTAGTTCTCAGTCCCTGGTATCTCTGCTGACCTGTTTTTACTTGGTATATCCTGCTTTTTCCAAGTCAGTTGACTCTCTTCTCCATACCTATGAACCAAGATCCTTATCTTTTCATATCTCCCCTGCCCCTTTACTGAGTTCTCTAAGAATAAAATTCAACATTTCACACAGATTAAAAACTACCTAGTTCCATCCCCGGTACCCGAAAAAAAAAAAGAGAGAAACTTCACCTATCCCAAAGCCCTGTGTCCCCCAAACTGAGTTCCCTGTATGCAAGGTTCTGGTCTTTTTCTCCTCCTCAGTCCTACAACACTATAGCCAAGCACCCAAAGTTCTGGCTCCTTGACTTTTTCTTTTTGGTACCAGGGATTGAACTTGAACTCGGGACCTTGCGCTTGCGAGGCAGGCGGCAGAACCATTGAGCTAAATCCCCAGCCCTTGACTTTTGAGGAAGAAATCTGCCCAAAGGGGCCCATACTGACCTGCACTGTTGAGCTGCTTAATGAGGTTGTCTTCTAGGATGGCATGACTGGCGAAGTTACTGCCAGCATCAATAAAGGTAGGGAGTGAGCCAGTTGTAAGGGCCTTGAGGCGCTGCATGGTGGTGGTGGGGGGATCAACTTGAGATCGATAGAGCCGGGCATGGTGGGGCTGAATCTCCAGAAGCCTCTGCAAGGAGCCTAATTTTCCCAGAAAAGGCAGGGAGACAGGAGGCTCCCCAGATGTATGTGACCGCTGGGGCTGGGCAAAGTCAAATCGCAGAGCATCTATCAGTACCAACACAACTCTGGAGAACCGGGAAGCCATCCAGCAGGCCCCAGGTTTCCCTTGGCTCCCCCATGCTAGGAACCCAGGGCCTGGGGGCTCTTGGCAGCTGCTGTAGTTGGTGAGCTCCAAACGGGTGAGAAGGAAGCCACTGGTGAAGAGGGCGATCCCAGCATAGAAGAAGAAACAGACCCAGACCAGGAAGAGTAACACTGAGACCTTCTGCATCCTGGTGAGGCAGGAGAAGGAATTCATCACTGTGGGCCATAGAACCAGTTGATATTTTGGTCTCTCAGCAACCGAACTAGAATCATTTCCTCTTAGAAGCCTTTCGGGACTCAAAGAGTTCAATAGCCAACCCATTCCAAGGTTCCCTTTCACTAGTTATGTCAGTCTTTCTAAAGGTTCCCAATACTATGGGCACCAACCTAGAACTGCTGCTAAAAAATGCTATTTCCATTATATGCAAGTACCAACTCCTCACAATGAATGTAATCATTATGTACTGCAAACATGTATTAATATAATTTTTTAAAATTCAACATGGCACTCATACCTACAAGTAAAACTGAGCTTCTCATATGAAAAACTCAATTCATGTGATTAGAAAAAATGCTATTTCAGGGGCCAAGGATTTAGCTCAGTGGTTCTGAGGCCTGCCTCACAAACGCAAGGTCCCGAGTTCAATCCCTGGTACCAAAAAACCCCCAAAAAACCTATTTCCATCCAGCACTCAGGAGGCTGAGGCAGGAGGGGCGCCCGCAAGTTTGAGGCCAGCCTGGGTTACAAAGTGAGTTCAAAGCCAGCCTGAAATAGTGAGACCCTGTCTCAAAAAACAAACAAAAAGCTATTTCCAGAGTCCACCCTTCATCCACTGAATCAGTATCTTTGGGTGGGGCATAGGAATCTGCATATGTACAACTAGGTGATCCTAAGGCTGAAAAATCGTCCTTGAACGAAAACTTATTCTGAGTGGTAGGCTACTGTCCGACACAGCGTTTCAACGCCTTCTCTCCTGACCTGTATCAACACACCTGCGGTTGCAAAGGCCCGCAGGGAAATCTGAACCAATTCCACAATGCCGCCAGCCTGAGGCCAAGAGACAAAGGGGCGGAGCCACGCTTCTGGCCCTTCCCGCTTCCGGGAGGCCAGGATCTCCAAAAGACCCAAGGCACAACCTCCCCACGAAGCCAGGTAGATCTACCCCTACACCACCTAACGCTGGTTAGGCCTTCCAAGAGACCCAGGCATACAGGCAGCTCTGCCTCCTTCACTGGCTTCTCAACCTCCACCTGAGCACTCTGGCCCCCGTATGCAGAGACCTCGGGCAGAGGAAGGATTCTCTTATTTTGAGGTTAGGACAGTGAGGGTTCTAGGGAGACCACGGCTCACCTGAATCGGCGCCCGGAAGTGCGGCGGTGGCCCCAGAGGCCCGGGACTACAGAATTGCGCTCACCAGATAGAGCGTCACACGGAGCCCCAGCGCCACCTGCCGGCGCCTGGATGGAAGTTTCTCAAGAAAGGTAGACGGGGCAAGTTTTTTTTTTAAGCACGTAATGTATTGTAATTTAGAATTGGAAAAAGGGACTAAGCTAGATGGATTCAGGAAACTACTATCCACTCTTGGTTAGTACTAGAAGCATGGCCTCTGGAGTCAAATTTGGCTTGAACTTTAGCTCTGCCACTCACTGTGAACTACTGGACATTATCATCTGTAAAACAGGGATAAATAATATTTATTTCCCATTTTTTGCTTAGCTGACTCCAACTGATAGAGTACGTTATTCCTGTCTTCAAAGCCTTGTACTGAATCTTTCAATAAATTTTTAAAAAGCAAGTAATCCAATTTTTAAATGAGCAAAAGATTTCCCTAGACATTCTTCTAAGAAAGATAGATACAAATAGCCAGTAATCAATCACATGGAAAGATGCTCAACATTGTTTCCAATCAGGAAAACACAAGATGCCCCTTCAAACTCAACCAGAGTGGCTATAATTAAAACAAAAAAAGAAAGACTGGAGGTATAACTCAGTAATAGATACCTTGGTTACCATATGCAATGCCCCAGATTGGATGCTAAAACAAAAGAAACAAAAAAACCCACTAACAAGTACTAGCAAGGATGTTGAAATTGGAACCTTCATACTCCGATGATGGCACTGTAAAATGGTGCAGCAGCTTTGGAAAATAGAACAACAGTTCTTCCAAAGATTAAATAGAGCCAAGGTGTGGTGGTGCATTCTTGTAATCTCTGTTGCTTGGGAGACTGAGGGAGGAGGGTGGCAAGTTTGCGGCCAGCCAGGACAATGTAGTAACAGTCTTTCTCAAAATTTAAAAAGGGCTGGAGATGTAGCTATGTGTTTTCCTAGTTCAATCCCCATTACAAAAAAAAAAAGTTAAAATTATCATATGACCCAGCAATTTCACTATTTCACTCCCAGGTAGATACCTAACAGAAATGAAAACATGTATCTGAACAAAAACTTATACATGAATGTTGATAGTCGCAATTATGTATAATCATGAAAAGGCAGAAAACCAAATGTCTAACTAATGAATGGATAAATAAGTATGGTACACCCAGACAATGGAATATTGGCAGGCCAGGGGAAGAATGTTCTAGAACTGTAGTGATTGCACAACTGCATGAATATACTAAACTACTAAATATACTTTAAGTTTACATTTTTAATGGGTATATTGTATGGCATGTGAATAATATCTCAATAAAACTACTATTAAAAATAAGCCAGGGATTTAGATCAGTGGCACGCACAAGGTTCTGAGTTTGATCCCTGGTACCAAAAAATAAATAAATAAATAAAAATTTTTTTAAAAATAAAAAGTCTCCTTTGGTTTATCTAAGCAAAAGCCCACAGCTGTCCTACATGACCCTACAAGTCTACCCTTTAGGGGCCCTTTCCCCTAGTTTATCTAGCTATCAGTTCTTTGCTTAACTCTGTTCCAACCATAGCAGCTCCTTTGTTCTTTTTTTTTTTTTTT
>NW_004624915.1:294428-358469 GCF_000247695.1 Heterocephalus glaber
AAAAAAAAAAAAAAAAGAGAAGGGCTCTCAGCCCCTAACCCCCTTTATGCACTCAGGAATTTCCTATGTAAAATCCCCCAAACACTTGCCTGAAACACACAGTCCCACACTTAGCAGGAGGGGGACTAAATTCCCCAGCTGGCAGTTCAGTAGACGTGTAGTTTCACCCTTCCATGCTATTCCCATTTCTCTTGAAGACAGAAAGGATGATTTTACTTTACATGAAGTTCACTCTTGCTCATGAAGGCATCAGCTCCCAAGACCCGACAGGACTACAGGGTAGAAGTAGACATCCAAGAAAAAACACCAGTGACTTTCCCAACTTCATTCCCCAATCAAAGAGGACAGTTTCTGATTTTCCACTGGTGAGTTTATTACATGATTAATAAGTTCAAATAAAAAAATAAAAAATAAAATCTTAGTAGGGAGGCTAGAGCCAGAATCTGGGTGTGCTGCTCCCTGACCCCAGACTCCCTGGCCAAGCCCAGCTCCACTAACTCAGCTTGACTCGATCAATTTCCTCATCAAGATTTGCATTTGTGCCCTTGGCATCTCTGCTGCTCCCGCTGGAGACTGAGTTCTGTGCCTGTGGCACCGAAGCTTTGGTGAGGGCCCCATATATACCCATGGCCTGAGGAGAGGGATAGAGAGACAGCCATGAGGACACTGGTAGAAGACACAGCCCAACCTCCCAATGGCTAGAAGGACAAACGTGGCTGGGGACAGAGAACTTGGTTTTTCTTTCTCCCTTCCCCAAGCCGCAGTCTTAAAAGCTCTGGAATCAGTTCTAGGAATCTTACAAACTAGCAAAGCAGGGGCCAGGGATTTAGCTCAGTGGTTCAGCTACGTGCCTCGAAATCGGAGGGACCCGAGTTCGATAACCAGTACTAAAACAAACAAACAAACAAACAAAACCAAAAAACTATCAAAGCAGGGTGACCTTCAGAACACTAACACAGGTATCTACAGAATGAAGGTAGCTCAAGAGCTTCCTTATCAGCCGGGATAAAGCAGTATCTTCTCAGATATTTCTTCTCTATAAGGAATGAAGGGAGGTGAAGGCCAAAGCACCCTGAAGACCTCCATGGTGTGTGAGTGGTCTTAGGAATGGTATGGTCTCAGCCTCCTGCACTGGGCTCTGTGCTGGGTCATCAGAGAGCTCTAACCTGAGCCACCATACTGGTAATGTCACCAGGATTGGAAGGCAATAGGACAGTGTTGGAGTCCTTGGCCAGTTTGGAGAACGCGCTGACATACTGCTCAGCCACAGTCAGTGAAGCTGCTGCATCTCCATTCTGTGGCCACAAAGAGATAAAATCAGAGATCAAAGATTTGGAAAAGAAAGAGAGGGTGGAAAAAGGAATTCAGATTCCTAGAAAGAAAGTATGCTTGTTACAATACATAGAATCTGGCTCAGTGGAGCCCACAACATTGGGAACATCCCCCAAGGTTGGATGAGGAAAAACCTCTTCCATTGTCAATTCCTGTGTCTTACTCCCACCCAGGAGGCTCTCACATGTTGTGTCAGAGCTGCAGCCACGATTCGAATAGCTTCAGCCTTTGCCTTTGCCTTTGCCAGAACTGCACTGGCCTCTCCTGAAAGAAAAGAGGCAGAATTTGACCCAAGAAATCAGAGTGCCTAAAAGCTCCTGTTCCAGCACCAACCTTCAAAGACCCATGACCTGCTCCTCCTTCAGCCTCTAGCTTCTGCTCACCTGCCGCTTGATTTATTTGTTCAGCCTTTTCTGCTTCAGAAGCCAGGATCTGGGCCTGTTTCTTCCCCTCTGCCACATTGATAGCTGACTCTCGAGTACCTTCAGACTCTAGAACTGTAGCACGTTTCCGCCGCTCTGCCTCCACCTGGAAGCCCCCAGACAACCCTCATTAATAAAAAGCCAGGAGAAATTTTCATAGACCTCATATACTTATCACAACAGGAAAGGGGGTCCAGGTCCCCATGGGGCTGTAATACAACGAGGTTCTCTTTCCCACCTGCATCTGCATGGACTCTTTCACCCGGGGTGGCACATGGATATCCTTGATCTCGTAACGAAGGCAGCGGATGCCCCAGCAGTCAGCAGCCTGGTTGATGGCATCTACAATGCTGGCATTCAAGGACTCTCGCTCCTAGAGGAAGAGAGGTGTAAGCTCCACAGCATCATCATACCTACTAAGGCTAAGTGGTAAAGTGCCTGGGACCAATTTTGAGCCCTAGAAAAAAACTGGCAGTACCAAGACAGGTGCCTTTAAACGCTTAACTCTGGCCCAAATCTGCTTACCCGGAAGACTTTGTCCAGGGCGAGTTTGCCAAGCTCTGATCTCATAGTTGTCTGAGCTAGCTGGGTAACAGCATACTCAGGATCCTCTACACCATAGCTTGCCTGAAAGAGGATGGGTAGTATAAGAAGCTAGGATGCAGGATCTTAGTGAAGAGGGCAACTCAAAAACTGGATATAGCGTGCCGGGGATTTAGCTCAGTGAGGCCACCGCCTGCCTCAAAAGTTCAAGATCCCAAGTTCGATCCCCAGCACCAAAAAAATAAAACAAAACAAAACAAAAAACTGGATATAGCAAAGAGCAGATACAGATACCTTGTAAGGGTCCATGATGCGTAGGTAAAGGACTCCATCAATTTGCAGAGTTACATTATCTACAAAAAGAGAAGCAGGACAGAAGAGAAGGAAGGTCAGAGTTCCAGGTCCCAACCAGCTCTTTCTCCTAAGCTCTGGATCTACAGCAACCACAACCTAATGGTCTGAGAGCACCCATGTCACCCTGTACCCCTCACCAAGTGTCACAGCCGACTGTTCAGGCACGTTGATGACAATTTCCTTGAGACTCTGCACATATCGGATCCGGTCTAACACAGGGATGAGGATGTTCAAGCCCTGGGAAGAGGAGTCACGGGTCCTCAGAAGGATGGGGAGGACAGGGTTGGAATCTAAGCTAGGGCTGGAGTAGATAGGGAGTCAACATATGGAACATGCCCAGAAAGGCAGTAACCCCTGCCAAGAGATGTCCTCAGAAGGCTAGAATGTCACTGGCAGGGAAATCTAAGAGCATAGGAATGCAAGATTAAGCCTCTAAATGGAGAGGAGAATCAAGAGAATGGGAGCCAAAAGAATAGCTGTCTTTAGGCTGATGGATGGATTTGAGAGTGGGGTAGTACCAAGAATGGGACCTGTAGGATGCTAGAATGTGGTAGCAGAAAAGATAACATAGGCATAATGGTCAGCAGCCTGGGCCCTGCCAGAACTAATTGAGGGAGTTGTCAGTCAAAAGCAGAGACAGGGCCCAAGGAGGTCTCAGTGCCCTGTGTGTGGTATCCGGGTATTTGGCTGACCCGAGATGGGCAAAAGAGGTTCTTACAGGCTCCAGGATCCGGTGGAACCGTCCCATTCGCTCTACCACCCAGGCCTCCTGCTGCGGCACAAACAGTACCACGGTGTTTCGGGGCAATCCAGAGGAGGCGCGGCGCGGAGCGCGGCCAGAAGCCTGCACAGAGCCCTGAAAGAAAGAGAAGCGTAGGCTGAGACATAAGCCGGCCCTGCAACTTGTCCCTCTCTCCCTCAAGTACAGCGACCATCAAAGGTCCTCGGAGAATGACTCACGTGGGGACCATGACTTCTGACCCCACTCCTCTCCCAAAGTTGGAATCCCGCTCCTTCCCAGCTGAGCACACAGACGGTTGCTGTCCCGACCCTCTGGAGGTTGCCTTACTCTCACCCTCAGCAAAAGGGCTCCAGTGCCCCGCGCCGCGCGCGCCAGCATTTCCCACAGTTGCAGCGACCTCCGGAACCAACGAGACTCGGAGCGGAGAGGCCGATCCAGAAGCTCAGACCGGAGCCTTTTCTCCTGCAGGTCCTCTACCCCGGAAGTACTTCTTCAGCTCCTTCCGGGTTGAATACTCACCAGATCGGCGTTAATTGGCAGAGTGAGCATCGAGATGTTCCCTGGGAAATGGAGACCTTTCAGCGAGGGCCAGAAGCTGCGACTTGTTCTGGTTCGCGCTGTTTGAGCCCAAGATTTTGGACATTGTGGCGGAAATGAAGGCTATTTTTCGCGTACACTTGTTCCAGAAACACCTCCTATCGAATTCTTTACGCCCCAAAGACTCAGTTTACCCTCCAAGGCGTGTAATAGCCCCATTTGTCACCATGGCGACTAGTGGATTTGCGCTGATTCGTTGCCATAGTGATATGCTCCTCCTGTGCTGTGCCCACCCCTCCCACTGGGAACTGACCCCATTCCCGTTGTCATGGTAACTGAACCTAACTTTGTCCGATGTTTGGGCTAAGATTTCTCTCCCCGCCCCCTTTCCCAAGACACCACAGTTCTTTCCATTTCTTCCCAATTATGGCCTGGCCCCCTTGCATACAGAGTCCAGCCAAAAGCCTCAACCTTGTCTGAATCGTGTCACCCTGCAAATATCCCTACTGCTCTGGCAAATCTTTAAAGAAGCCTATATAATAGTCATCCTCATTTTATATATAAAGGCACTGAAAGTGCCCTAAAATCATTAACAGCCAGTATAAAAACCCAGATCTAGTTGGGCATGGTGGTGTACACCTGTGATCTCAGCACTCCGGGAGGCTGAGGCAGGAGGATCACAAGTTTGAGCCCAGCCTGAGCAACTTGGCAGGATCCTGTCTCAAAATCAAAAACAAAAAGGGTTGTGGATCTGGCTCAGTGAGAAAGCCTCAGGTTCAATTCCTCCCAGTACTTAAAAACAAAATAAATCCAGATCCACCGAGTCCTACAGCTGGACTTTATCCTAGCACTCTCATTACGGGAAATGAACAAGACCATGATCGAAGAATCCCCAGGACCTAGCTGAATACTTCATGGGCTCAGGGTTAATGCCTGCTCCCTAGGAGAAAGGGCAGAGTCCCAGCTCCAGACCTCTTCAGATCTCTCCAACAGAAGAGTAGAGTTTAGTTCAAGTTTCCAAACAAGAATTTATTGTTTATTTATTTTTCTTTAAAAAAGTACCACGTACAATTTTTTTCCTGCTTTTTGTTTTGTTTTCTTCAAGTTTCAGCAAATGTTTGTTCCCCTCAGCCTAGCCCCAGGAGTCAAGGGCTGAGGCTTGGTAGAGTCTGAAGTGGAGAATGGGGTAGTTGGGAACCACATAACTGAGTTTGAGGGGTGCCCCTCACCCCAGCTGAGGTAGGTGGGTCAGAGTCTGGCCAGGTGAAAGGAGGCACCCCAGTCCTTGGCCCTGACTCTGTGCCTGGTCACCTTCCTCGTCAGGACCCCAAAGCAAAGAAACACAGGGAGGAGAAGGGGGATAACTGGATCTGGAGCCCTAGGTGAAGGGTGGTTAACCCCTGCATGTGTTCACACATACACACTTTCTCTCACACCACACAAACATGAGCTTGTGCTCATGTGCATGCACATGCGCATGCACACACACACACACACACATACACACACACACAAAGTTGGCTTTCAAAGATGGGTTAGAGGGTAGGGGGAATGGAGGGAATAGGGAAGGACAGGGGAAGCTGAGTCTTTGGCAAGTGACTCAGTCCCTCTGAAGTAACCCCTCTGCACTCAGCTGAGTGACAGCAGTTCTCCCCTTGCCCCCACATCAGCCTCTTTAACTCCACTTCTGAGGTTGAGCAATATCTGAGAGTGGGAAAGGAGGGGTGATGCCAATTATCAGGTTTGGGAGGTTACCAAGGCAATCCAATTTGAATAAATTATAAATTAAAAATAAATAAAATAATAAGTGGTCCCTGGCCCAGGACAAGGAGGCAATGCTGGCATGACTTGCCTGGGAACTTGGGACAATCTTAGGGTAGCTCTGGTTTTTGCCTACTACCTAAGCTGGCCTGGAAAACCCAAGGAAGGGGACAGGCACATGGAGTACCCGGAAGTAGGGCAGGGTGTGAAAGGATCAGAAGCTTCACCCATCAGTTTGAGCATGAGTGTGGCAAGGATTTTAACAAGCCTTAAAGGGATCTTGCCATCTCTCCGCATGTTTACTCTGTCCAGGATGGGCAGGATAGGCAAGATGTTGGCCCACCTAGGTTCAGAGGACTGGCAATCAGGGCAAAGGTGAGTAACGTGGATTGTGAGGGGCCTCAGTCACAGCCTGCAGTTCATAGGGGAGACCTGTGTCCAGCTCCAGGCTCCGGCGGGAAAAAAGCAGGCGGATATCTCCATGCAGGCTTAAGCGGCCTGAGCGGGAGCTCCGGAACCTGAGAGAAGAGAATATGATCAAAGCCAGAATCCAAGGGAGCAGAGTTGTAGCTCAGTAGCGCCTTGTCTGCCTGGCAAGCACAAAGTCCTGAGTTTGATCCCCAGTACCAAAAAAGCCAGAATCCAGAACTAGAGAAGCAAAGAGAGATGCTATTCAGGGAATGGAACTTGCATTTGGGAAAGGATACCTGGGCCTCACCAGCTGTTCCTGGGGACTATCCTCACCTGAGGTGCAGCAAGTAGCAGAGGAGGCGGTGGGTGGGGCTCGCATTTCCCTCCTCACCCACAGGCACCAAAAAGAGGCGATGGCGCAAGAAGGTCATGTGGGCAGCAGGCATGTCCGAGAAGTCAAAGGTCACGAGGAACATCTTCACCACAGTTTGGTTGGGGTTAAATAAGGTCTGGGGATAGGACAGTCATGGTTGGTAGGGCTTAGGGCCTGTTTTCCTCTCTCTCCATATCCATTTCCTCAGGGCAAACTTACCACTTGGATGGTGCCCACCTTGGGCACACTGTAACCCTTCCTCCCCAGGGAGTTCAGGTCCACGACCCCCTGGGAAGACCATGGAACCAGCAGTCAGTGTGGGCACTAGGAGAGCCCTAAGCCCTGAACACTAGTGTCTCTCCACAATCTCTCATCTAGACTTGCCTTTGCCCCACAAGAGATTTTGCCCGACTTGACCCCAAATCACTCCTGGGTGAGGAACATCTAAGGAATACCTCTTGCCCCCTACCCCTCTCTTCCTGATGAACTACTGGTTGGGGTCAGGTCATACCAGGAAGGGGGCCGGGGCATTTTGCTCAGAAACATCAAAGAAGGTGACAGTGACAGGCAACGTGACATGCTGGGGGCAGTAGGACCCACTAGCTCCAATCTCTGCTGTGAAGCCCTCAATGTGGCCAGATGGTGCAAAGCGTCCTCGAAGCAATGATTCCTGGTGTTAGCATGGGAAAAACACATTATGAGGGAGATGCCAATTCTTTTCCTTATCCACCCGAGCCACGCTCCACCACCCGACTCCTCCAAGACCCCTCAATCACAAAGCCCAAAGAGTAACTACCTCAAAGTTGCCCAGCAGGGTACGGCTGATGGCAGGGGTGGGAATGGGGGAGGCACTGGGGGGACTCAGCAGGCCTGGGCCCTTCCGGAGGCTTCGAAGGGAGCTCCTGGTTGGGGAGAGGACACATAGTGGGTTGGCTTGAGATACTCTGGGATTCCTACTTACATCCTCCGGCTCCATCCTTTGCCACTATCTTAGTCTCCTCCCCTGGGTTCCCTACTTTCGTACTGCGAAGAGGATCACAGACTTCTGCCCCTACTCTGAAGGACAAGGTAGAGGAAAAAGCTGGCTACTTACAGCTTCAGGTGGCGGGCACCTTTCAGCCTCCTCACCATGGGACTGCAATCTTTTGGGTCCTATGGAGATAAAAGAGACTTGAGGAAGGCCAGGTGTATCCTGGGTCAGGGGCTCATCAGTAGCTCTCAAAGGAACATTCCCACAGGCCTCCACCATCAGCCACATAAATATCCACTTGGGAGTAGATAAGTGCCTCTATTGGCTTACCAAAACAGGCTCCTTGGGCCCAGGCAGCAGGTGGTTCCAGAAGGGTGTGGCTTTGGCATCAGAACTGTTGGCAGCAGGAGGGTGGCCCAGGGTTCCCCGGCGCCTCCGAGGGGCTGGCCCCTCATCCTCAGAGCTGACATCTAGGGCTTCTCCAGCAGGAAGCAGCCTTCGCTTGGTGGGGCAGGGGCCTGGAGGTCCGGGGCCAGGGGGTGTGTGCTCGGGACTGTGCCCATTGGCAGTGCCAGGGGACTCCCTAGGCCAGGGACTGCCCCCGTTGTCCACCCTAGCCACTGGGCTCTTACTCCCTATTTGTGCAAGACTGTGCAAATCAGTGTCAAGTGTGTGCAGCTGGCCTGAAGGGGCTGACCCTGGAGAATCCTCAAGGGACCCCTGTCCCCCTGGATCTGGGGAAGCCCAGTCTCTGGTGTGCAAAGTATTGTAGGAAGCATTTGATGGGGGACAGGAGGGACTTTGGGGCCCTGCAGTCCAAGGTGAGGTGGCACTACCTCCGTGTTCTACAACACAGAGGCCATGGTGGGAGAAATGCTGGCTGGCCACACTTAGTCCCAGCCCCAGTCCCTCTGGACCCAGCAGCCCCACAGCAGATGGTTCTTCAGGGGGCAGTCCCTCTCTGGCCCCAAGACCAGGGCCTCTCTTGGTCTCCCGGGAACCCTCAGTGGGTGGGGCTGGCCACTTCAGAGCCCTATGAGACTCAGAGGCATCAGCTGGAGGAGAAAAGATGGATACCTGGTAGACCCCAGGGGATGCTGCCCCCCCTGTTGGGCTGTAGCCCATGAGCAGGCCACCCTGGAGGGCCCCCTGTCTGACTGGAGGCTGTGAAGGGCCAGCCTCTGGCTCTGAGGATGGAGACGGCTCCACCTGCACGTGGCGCATGAAGCCCACCTTGGGTCAGGGGGGCCCCCCAACAAGGCCTTTATGCTGGGCCTGGGCTGGGGGGCCTGGTGACATCTGTGCAAGGGAAAAGAAGTAAAGGTGGTCAGGAGAATCAGTGACTTTTCTTCCTTCCTGATTAATTTCAGACCCTCCCCTAGCCTGAAGAGGTGACCTTGAGGGGTTCTGGGGGTAAAAGTATCTAAATCCCCAGATGGATTAACCAAGTATAGAGGCTCCTCTCAGACCTCCTGAGGGAGTAATGCATTTAGCTCAGGTTTCTTACTGGACCCTCCCCCCCCCCCTTCCTGGCACCTACCACGATCAAGAGGCCTCAAGCCTAGTTGTATGTCCCCTCTTCCTGACTGATGCCTTGCTTCCTTAGCTTGCTGTCTGCTCCATGCCTGCTGCACTGGCAAGGTGACTGCCACCATTCCGTGCAACTCCTGGGCTCAGCTGGACCCTGAGGAGAGAAAAACAGACATAACCCGGGATCCCTGGAAGCAGTGGTATGACCTTTCCTCAATTGTGAGCTAAAAGTATATTCCAGGACATCCTCCTCCCACATGATGAGCTCTTCAGAAAGAGAAGGATTCAGGGCCCAGGCAATAGAGTTGGGCTATTTGAGAAGCCATACAAAGGCAGGTCTTTGCTCAATGTAATAAGGTTGTGAGAAGTAAATTGAGGCAACATGAACCACTTGTCAGGACCACCACCTTGTGGAATCCTGGCCTGAATGAGCAGGAAGATGAGCTATTGCCAAGATCCATGAGACAGTGCCAGCTAGGAGATGGGCAGGGAAATAATTCAGCTTTCCTATTCAAGGCCACCAAGTTGCACAACTCCTTCCCCTATGACAAGTACCATTTCAGGGTGCTAAGGACAGAGGTCTGGTAGATAGTCACACCCCATCACATACTCCTTGGCGATACAAATCTCAGGTCAGCTCGAAGCCAGCCCTTCATCCTTGAATTCCCAATTTCCCCCCAGCAATCTGTCTTTTTAATTAGAGACAACAAATCCAATCAAAAACAAGTGGTTGGGGGAAAAGGCACTGGCGGAAGACACAGGGCCTACACCTCCCGCTAAGCCCTGCAAACTAGAGATAAGGCAGCAGCAGGCAGACAACTGGAAGCAACTAAGGTTATCTCTTTATGCCCCTCCGCCAGGGCTCCCACACCCAAAAACCCCAAAACCCAAACTACCTTGTTTCTGTCAGAGTACAAGGCAGTCCTCACAGACTAGTCTACTGTCAGGAACCCATACCAGGATGAGGCAATTGTCAAGCTGAAGGTCAACTGCCCCCATTGTCAGCCTCCTCCTTTGGACAGTAGCTTGTGCTACTTGCCCTTTACAATGCCCTTTCCCCTTCAAGGAGTACCCTTTGTGTATCTATTCAAGTCCTATTCATCCTCTTTCACTAGGCCAAATGCCATCTCTTCCAGAAAGACTACCTCTCAAACTGGTAGATCACTTGCCTAGCATGTCCCTGGGCTTGAGCCTCAGCACCCTCCCCCTCCAATAAACAAACAAACCAGAAAGTTTGCTCTCCATTCTAGATCATAAACATTTCTCCCTCCTCTAAGACCTCACCTATGGCAATGTCACTACTTCCTATAATCCAGTGGCAATTGTGTTCATCCTCGGAGCATCTCCTCGACTGACCACAGGATTCCTGAGGTGACATCAGTGCCCCGCTCCTCTGCACAATTCGAAGCACAGAGGAAAGCAAATAGCAGGGCTCAAAAACAGAGTGCAAGTCCTGGAAATCTGAGCAGCAATCCTGACAGTGCAGAGAAAAGCTCCCAGGATGAAAGGAGCAGAAATTGTACAAGGAAAATTGGTAACAACAGAAATGGGAATGGAAGGAAAGAAGAAAGAAGACATTTGCACTCAGGGACTGAAAAGCTTTACTATACCAATTATTCCTATCATTGCATCCCACACCTCCCCATTTCACCAAGGTCTCAATAAATTGAGATCCCTAAGAAAATTCTGGTCCTTTGTGGTGAGTGGGGTAACTGGAATAGGCAGAACACTAATGGCAGTGTTTTCTGAGCATACAACCTACTCTCATCTCTACCCTTCTTGTCCTTCACTCAAGCCATACAGGTTCAGGAAGGGCCTTTTTCTTAATATCCCTAGTTCCAGGTCATTCCAGTTTTCCTTCTGAGCCCTTGCCCTGGGGAAGCCAGGTGATGACATGATGCCCTACTTGACCCCAGCACGCCTGGCATCTGCTCATTACCCTAGAGGCTTCTCAGTTCCCACCCTGTCACCTAGATGCTCTAAGACTCACTCCCTTGCCACCAAGCCAGTCTGGCTCTAGATCATGGCTTCAAGCTGACTCATGGGGCAGGACTGAAGGGGGGCAGGGCAGAGTAGGCTAAACCTCACCCTCTGTGCAGGGGATAGGCAGCAGCAAGCACAAAACAGCTGGGCCAGGCTGTGGCTGGCAAGGACTACAGCTCCCAACATGCCAAGGAGCAAGCCCAGCAAAAACAACAAGTCCCAGAATACCATGGGGTCTGTACCCTCAGACACCTGCTAGGCCAGGGAGGTGGGAGAAATGGGTGTTGGTACAGGTGGACCTTTTAGGTTCATTCTTTCCTTCCTTCCTTTCAATATTAAAGATACCCATTTCTGCCCTGACCTAGAAAGCTGACAGGAAGAATCCCTGTCCATGTCTTTCCACCCTCAGCCTGTGCAGAGAGAGCTGCTGCTAGCTGCTCTATATTTTGTCCCCATAAGCTAGCGTGGCTGTTCCCAGACTACCACTATGGGTAGGAAGGTCAGCCTCTGCTCCCTCACCAACCCCTTGGCCCCTAATCTACAGCCCTCCACCCTCGGCGGAGAAGGAGCAGACCTCAGCAACCCCTCCAAACTAAGTCCGGCAGACTCACCTTGGCTCCTGGACTCCTTGTTCTGGACGATCCCCCAACCCCTGCTAAGCCTCCCAGGTCCTTTCTCGCTCTTTTCCTTCCCACAGCCTGGGACAGGCCCCATACCCTACAGTGGCTTCGGAGATTTGCTTTTTCCCCCTAGCACACACTCACCCCACTACTAAATTGGCTCCGCTGTGGTGGCCGCAGCTCCGGACCCTTTCCTCCCGTCCCAGTCCCTCCCCTCAGATCCCTGGTCCTCCCTGCCACGGGCCCCCAACCCAGACAAAGGGTGGCTCGGGCTGAGCCCTGCTCTACTAGACTCTTCTCTGATCTGCTTCGAGTGCAATACCAGCGAGCCCTGGAGCCCGCAGTCCCCAAGCCGCTGCTGCGCCCCTCCCCGCGTAGTCCCTCCCCGGGGCCGCCCCGGCTCCGCGCCGCCGACTCCGCTGCCCCTCTGACTCACAGGCCATTTCCTACCAGCTGATGGGGCCGCCCGCCCCTCCCAGCGCCCCACCACCCCCGCCGCGGCTGCCACCGCCGCCACGCCCCCCTTAGGCCACACCTCCCAAACTGCAACCATGTTCATTGGCCCAGAAGAGGCCAGCCTCCCGGCGACCTTAAGTGTGAGTCACGCCCTCCCCAAGAGGTGCACACCTATTGGTCCACAAGGGTGCAGGCCTACAAAGATTGCCCCGCCCATCTCCTTAACCTCTCTTCTGCCCGAGTCCAAAGCAGCTCTGTGAGCTACCATTTAACCCTTTCAAAGGTGTAGGCCTCACACTTCTCAATCCTCCCCCCACCCTTCTTGTTCTGAGACTGATTAATAGGAAGCCTCAGAGCTTTCATAGACAGTTCGATAACCCCCAAAGTCAGTCTGCTCTTCTCATACCATACCCTACCCCAAATGACCCACTTCCATTCTTCTCTTCACATATTCCAAGCTACAGCTTCAGAGCCAGAGGACTGTTTAGAGTCCCCAGGAAGCTTCCTTCGTGCCAGGGCAGAAGAAAAAGACCTAAAGTATTACCCTATTTTTATCTGTGCTAAGAAATGGTATTTTCCTTTTCTTACAGCTGATACTCTTTTGCTTGTGTTGGAGGGGCCCCAAAGTTTCCTGATACAGGGATACATTTTCATTTCAGGGACCTAGGCATCATTCTCTGTGTTTCTAAACTCCTTTTCTGAGATCAACCTGCCCCATCCCTTTTAATTGAGTTCAAGGAGGCAAATTGCCCTCCAAAGTGGGATAGGAGGGCTTCTGCCTAGAGTGGGGGAAATGAACCCAACTCTTGTAATGGAATTTATCCTCATGACTCACGGCTCCCTTGAAACTTCCCACCCTTGCCTTAAGCCACTGGGCCCCAGGCGCAACCCAAATCCAGCCAAATCAAGCGGCAGCAGAACCAACATGCCCAAACCCCTGTCATCCTATCCATTAGATGGCCAAGATGGAAACCTCTGCAAGGACTGGCCATTCAAAGACATATTTTAGAGGGGCTGTTTTAGAAGCAACCTAGGAAAATGAATAATTTGGGGCCGGGGATTTAGCTCAGTGGTTCCTCCACCTGCCTTGAAAGTGCAAGGTCCCAAGTTCAATCCCCGGTACCAAAAAAAAAAAAAAGGATAATTCTTGTCTACCTTGCCCTCTGAACTTGTCAGTAAGGAAGACAGGTTGTCAGTAAGTCCAATGGTCAGGCTTCTTCCTGGCATCCATAGAAGCAGGAGGCAAACACCAGAGCCAAACGAAGGAAAGCCCATTCTCATGTAGTTATTCTAATAATGCTCAAGGCCCTTGTTTCTGTTTGTTTGTTTGTTTTTTGGTACCGGGGATCGAACTTGGGTCCTTGTGCTTGCGAGGCAGGCGGCAGAAGGGCCCTTGTTTCTGCATTCCCTATTTTGTGATCCCAGGGCCATTAGGTTGTCAGTGGACAGTGAAAAGAGTCTCTTCTTCCCCTACTTCCTCTTTGTGCTCTAGACTTCAGAGAAACAAGCAACGTTTCTTCTAGGTTTTTTCCTTACCTCAGATGAGGGGGGAAACCCTGAAAAATAACCCGGTTCCCTTAGACTTACTTCCTTGGGAATTAAGAATTAAGAAAATTAAGGGATTAAGAAAATTTTCAATACCCTGAATAAAATTGCAGTACCAATGGTAAGAGCCTGTTTGCCTTAGTAGGAAAGACAGATAGAGACATAACATACTGTAGGAAGCTGGACATGGTGGCAAATGCCTGTAATCCTGGTACTTGGAGGAAGAGTCTGAGGCACGTAGCTTTTCAGTTCAAGCCAGCCTAGGCCACATACCAAAATCATCTCAAAACAAAAACAAAAAAACAACAAAAGAACAAAAACAAACATATACATAAAACACTGTAGAAAAGAAATAATCCCTCAGCAATCTTCAGTTTGGTATTACTATTACCACCATAGGTCTAGGATTTAAGTTATCCACAAATATCAATGGACAATAGTTCAGGGGAAAGGATCAAAGATGTTCCAGGCTTCAGTACTACAGGAAACCAGCATGGTACAATCAAGAGGACTTTTTTGTTTTTTTGTAGGTTTTTTTGGTACCAGGGATCAAACTCAGGGCCTTGTGCTGTCGAAACAGGCAGCAGAACCACTGAGTTAAATCCCTGGCC
Organism: Heterocephalus glaber; assembly: GCF_000247695.1. The sequence goes on from NW_004624915.1 coordinate 308,619, forward strand.
CTCAAGAGGCCTTATGTGGCTGTCCTAAACTCTTACCTTGCTTTTTTATTTTTTAATAGTTATCTCAATTGATTTTCCCCTTTTTCCTCACAGACACACAATTTTGTCTATTTGATTTTTTGTTTTTTAAGACAGGGTCTCACTATGTAGTTCAGATTGGCCTTCATGTAGCCCAGGGTGGTCTCCAATCCACATCAATCTTCTGGCCTCAGCCTCCTGAGTACTAGGACTACAGGTGTGCGCTACCATGCTGCACAAACATACACACAATTTATGCCTTCCTTTATTAGAATAAAGGAATTCTGGACTCTAATTCCTGCTTCTTCTCTATGAGACCTGGGGAAACATAGTCTCTTTGACCATAGATTTCCAAATTCGCAAAATGAAGGGTTTGTATAAACAGTGATCACACCTGTAATCTCAGGATTTGGGAGGCTGAGGCAGAAGAATTGCTGCAAGTTTGAGGCCAGCCTGGACTACAGAGTGAGTTCAGGGACAGTCTGAACTACATAGCAAGACCCTGTTTAAAAAAACAAAACAAATCAAAAACAGTGATTACTGAAGACCTCTGGAACTCTGGCCTTATTATTCTAAAGGCTGTTGTTCACACAGAATCCATTTCAGAGGATGGACTCAAGCATCTGAAGGCCCTAACCCCTGAGCCAAAGCATAAACACTACACTCCAGCTTCAGCAGAGCAAACTGACGTCCTTTCTCTTCACACCCCACCCACTTACACAAAACGCCCCAGTCCGGAAGAAGCTGGAGCAAGTGTGCCCTAGGCCCTCCTTCTCTGATAGACTGTCTGGGAAGCAGTGTTGCCATAGAAATCAGCTCCTCCTCGAAAGACTTTAGCCTTCCCTCCTTTACCCCACCCTACCCCACGGCTTTGTCTGGCCTCAGCAACCCCCCCCCCCAGCCAGTCTCTTAGCTACTGGGTGGTTGTGTGAGGAGACTGGCTTGGGGCCCCTTTTCAGCAACACTGTCACACTCATTCAGTCACGGTGTGGAAGGCAGCCCTTTCCCACCCTGTCCCAGCCAACAGAGGGAAAAAGAAATTTGGGCACTACATCAAGTCCCCTCAGGGAACAAGAGAAGCCCCCAAGAGGACTACATTCTAGTCTCAGTTCTGACAGTGAGCCTCCAAGTCAGGAGGGTGGGGTGTCACTCCCTCTTCCTCCCACAGTGGGACTGGACCCTCACGTCCCTTCCCAGGTTGAGCTTATAATAGCAGCCACCTTGGGCCGGGGATTTAGCTCAGTGGTTTCTCCACCTGCTGTGCAAGCACAAGGGCCCGAGTTCAATCCCAGCTACCAAAAAAAAAAAAATAAGTATCAATAGCAGCCACCTCTCAAAACATACATCAAAGACCCTCAATACTCCTCACCACTTCCCCCAGCCCAGAATTTCTGAAGGCCCTAGGATTTCCCACCCAGGAGAGGGACAAGAGTGGGGAGCAAAATCAGCTTCTGGCAAGTGGTAAAATGAGGCTAGCAGTCACTCGGGAGTCACTTGGCAGACTTTGGTGGTAATAGTGGGGTGGGATCTGAGCTTTGCTGCTGGTTACTGGGGTCGCTGGTCATTGAGTACAAAGTCCCCAGCAGAGCTTACATCCTTAGTCAGGCAAGGACCAGGCCAGGCCCCAGGGTGAGGAAGGAAGTGGGAAATGAACACACCCAGTGCATAAGAGCAGGGCAAAGTGGGGGAAGGGGACAGAGACCAAGGGAGGCTTCTGGGAGGAACAGGAACTGGAGTGGGGGGTTGACACAAACACTGTGGGGGAGGGTCCCCAGGGACACCAGTTAGGGGAAGAAATCCCTGTCTTAGCCCCACAAATCCAAAGTAGACTAAGGAGACAGTCACATAAGTCCTGGTGGCAAGCAGGGCCTGGCTCCTGAGTATCCAGGCCTGAAGGTGGAGTTAGGAGCTGAGCAGCCAGGAGCATGCCAGACTAGCTCCTTTAACCCCACTAATTCTACCATCCTCACTCTTAGAACACAGACACAAATGTATTCTTGGAGCCCCTACAATGCCCTACTGTTACTTTCTCAAAGTACTGGGAATTCTCCCTCCTAAACTAGGGTCCACAACCACTTCCTTTCACACAGTGGCCACAGTCCTAACCCCTCTTCCTCCACACAGCCCTCTGACCCTTCCACAACTTGGACCACCAGCCCTTCTCCATCAAATAAACCCCCTTCCCTGCAAAGCATCTCCAAATCCCAGTTCTATCATGTGTTACCTCCAAGCCTTCACATTAGACAGCAAACCTGCCCCCTAACATTGTACTTCCCACCTCCACGAAGCGCTCCTGACCTTCCCCCTCCAAGAGCCCCTGGAGAATACACCTTCTAGCCCACATACTGAGCCCATAACTGCTCCCCCAACTCTATGGCCCCCTCAACAGCCTGGAGATTTTCTTTTTCCCTAACGGTGCTCCCACCTCCTCAGGTCTGCCCAAGCGCACTTTTCTTCTCCGCATACCCTGCCCCACACCTGTAGTTCCGTGGGTTGCGCTGCACTTAAGGAGGTAGTGGATAGGGGCAGTTACTAAGCAGCCCGAGCTGCAGCCTAGGCCTGCAAACCTCGCGCCTTTGGCCCGCCCCTGTAACGCCCCGTCCCACCCTCTCCCTTGTCCCAGCTCCCACCTTCCCCGGCTAGTCCCCTTTCCTCGTTTCTTTAATCCCTCAGGATCCTCCTCTGAAGCCCAGGCCCCACCCCTCTCTGGCCCCGCCCCTTCTCTTATTCTTTGCATTTTCCCCAGGATCCTCCGCTTTCCCCAGGCTCCGCCCCCTTTGGTCTCTCCGCCTTTCACCAGGACACGCCCCTCGCTGTCCAGTTTGGCAGTCTCCCCCCAGCCAGACCCCTTCCACCTCGAGCCCCCTCCCATCTCAGAGGCTGTCCTCCCCCACCACTTCTCTCGCTGGCCTCACCCCAGCGCTCACACTCCAGACCGGATCCGCTAACTCTGATTGGTGGCAGCGGCCTGGACGACTAGGAGACAAAGTGATGGCTGCAGGTCGCTGAGGTCCCACCCTAGCCACGTGCGGCTTCTATGATGACAGGTCTCGAAGGGCGGGGCTTTGATCGGCTGGCTGCAAACCCAAACCGACCCGGATTAGGGCGGGGTTGGGGAGCCAGAGCGCAAGTCGAACCCTCCGGGGCTCTCTCGAGTCTTTCTTACTGACTTGAGCTGCCAGAGGGAACTTGACTCTTTGTAGGGACGTCTAGGTTAGCACGTGTGCATTTGCAAAGGGGAAGGTAGGTGGGATTTGCAAGGTAGTGCAAGGAATCTTAGGAGTCTGAAAATAAGGGAATCTGGGCAGTGGTGTTTTAGGTTTGTGGGGTTTCTGAAGCCTACCTTGTGTGGGCAGGTCGGGTTCTAGAATAGGCAGTAAGTTGTATTTGTAAGTGTGGAGGGCCAGGGATTTAGCTCAGTGGTTCCACCGCCTGCCTCATAGCTGCTGGAGGTGAGTCAGCCAAGAACTGTGTCTTTTACAAGTATAAGTTTTGGTATGGAGTTAGGAACGCCTGCAATTGGTGGAGAAAAGTAGTTCCTTTCCTTTGTATAGGTGTCGAGTCAACTATGTGTCAGTTACTTCTGTTCTGCAATTTTATTAGTTCTTGAGTCCTCGCCAACTGCCCCCAGGAAATACGCCAGGGGAGATCGATGCTTCCAAAATACCGGTAGATGGCACAACAGGACACTTGCAGAATTTAGTGGGTTTGGATTTCCAGCTAATCTGGAGCCTGTTTTAAGGAGCAGTTGGATGGACTGGACCTGATGAAGTTCCAGAAATCTCAGATTTTTTAGGCTCTATCACAGTCTGTCAGTAAACTGGTCTACTTACTCCAATTGTGTGCTACGTCAATAAAAAAGGAAGGAAGGGAGGGAGGAACGAAGGAAAAAAAAGAGAGGGAGGGGGGAAAGGAAGGAAGAAAGAGAAAGAGAGGGAGGGAGGGAGGGAGAGAGAAAGGATGGAAGGAAGGAAGGAAGGAAGGAAGGGAGGAAGGAAGAAAGAAGCAAACCAGGTGTGGTGGTGCACATACCTGTAATTCCCATACTCTGGAAGGCTGAGTCTGGAGTATTGAAAGCCCAGTGTTCAGCCTGGGCAATTCAGCGATTTAGCAAGACCTTGTTTCAAAAATAAAAAATTATTGGGAGGGGCTGAGGTGTAGTTCAGTGTGTTTTTTCTCTGCCTTTAAGGAATTTGCTTTTCAAACAATGATACAAATACCTATATAGTCCTAGATAAAATTGGAAAGGTTTTGTATAACGGAGAAAGCACAGTTTGAAATTATCTCGATTGATCTTTAAACTTTGAGTATTTACTATGCAGATTTGGATAAATTATTTGACTTTTTTTTTTTTAATTAAATTTTAGCCCATGTGGTAGCACAGCCACTTGGGGGTTTCGGCCAGCAGGATTATGAGATCCCAGCCTTAGCAATTTAGTGAGACCTTATCTCAAAGTAAAATGTAACAGGATACAAAATCAACACACAAAAATCTATAGCATTCTTGTGTACCAATAATGAACCCACCTAGAAAGAAATTTAAGAAAACAATACCATTTGCAATAGCTTCAAGAAAAATTAAATACCTAGGAATTAACAGAAAATGAAAGACCTCTATTAAAGAAAACTATAGTACTCTGAAGGAGAAGACAGAAGAGGGCTATCATGGCTTTCCTCCCAATAGCCTACCCTTCATACTCCAAGATGCACTCTTTTTTTTTTTTTTTTGGTACCAGGGATCAAACTTGGGTCCTTGTAAAACCACTGAGCTAAATCCCCGGCCCCTAGGATGCACTCTTTTTATTGAGACAGGATCTCACTATGTAGCCTAGGCTGGCATCAAATTCCTGGTGATCCTCCTGCCTCAGCTTCCCGAGAGCTGGGATTACAGGTGTGCTCCACCATGCCCGTCCCTCCAGAGTGTTCTTTTATCTTGCTTTTTCCTCTTTTACTAGGCCCAAGTTCACTCTGCAGAGCCAGTTTCTCCTTCACTCTTCACTTTTACTTTTTCAAATAAACTTTGTCACTGCTTAAAACAAAAATAGAAGAGGACATCGGCAAATGGAAATATATCCCTGTTTCTTGATAAGCAGAACCAATATTGTCAAAATGGCCATACTAGCCAGGTGTGGTGGTGCATGTCTGTAATCCCAGCACTTAGGAGGCTGAGGCAGGAGGATCACTGAGTTTGAGGCCAGCCTGGGATGCATAGTAAGTTAAAGAGTTCAAGGCCAGCCTGAGCTACACAGGGAGACCCTATTTCAAAAAAAAAAAAAAAAAAGCCTCACTTCCAAAACCGATATACAGATTTAATACAATCCCAATAAAAATACCAACAGCATTCCTTACAGAATTAAAGAAAACAATCCTGGGCCAGGGATTTAGCTCAGTGGTGCCACTGCCTGCCTCACAAGTGCAAGGTCCTGAGTTTGATCCCTGGTACCAAAAAAAGCAAAAATAAAACAAAACAACCCCCCCCCCCAAAAAAACCAAGAAAGCAATCCTAAAATTCATATGGAACCAGAAGAGATTCAGAATAGCAAAAGCAATCCTGGGCAACAAGAACAAAGCAGGAAGTATAACAATCCCAGATTTCAAGTTATATTACAAAGCTACAGTGACAAAAACAGCATGGTACTAACACAAAAACAGACATGTGGATCAATGGAACAGACTAGAGGATGCAGAAACAACCCCAGGCATATCCAGCCATCTGATCTGACCTTTGACAAAGGGACCAGAAACATACATTGGAGGAAAGATAACCTATTCACCAAATGGTACTGGAAAACTGGATATTTGTTTGTAAAAGGTTGAAACTAGGCCCGTATCTCTCACCATGTATGAAACTAAAATCAAAGTCAATCAAAGACCTAAATATTAAAACAGCCAGGTGTGGTGGTGAATACCTGTAATCCCAGCACTTGGGAGGCTGAGGCAGGAGGATCACCATGAGTTCCAGGCCAGCCTGGGCTACATAGTAAGACCCTGTCTCAAAAAACAAAAACAAAAACAAACAAATAAAAAATAAATATTAAAACAGAAACAGGCAAGTCATGGTCACTTGGGAGGCAGGAGGATTGCTGTGAGTTCCAGGCTAGCCTGGGTTACATAGTTCAAGGCCAGCCTGAATTACAAAGTAATACCCTGTCACAAACAAACAAACAGAAACACTTAATCTGTGGGAAGATTAAATAGGTAAAACTCTCAAAGACGTAAGCATAGGAAAGGACTTCCTGAACAGAACCCCAGTTTCGGGGATTTAGCTCAGTGGGTCTGGCACCTGCCTCGAAAGCGCAAGGTCCTAGTTGCACAATAAGTAACAACAAGAATCAACAAATGGTATTATATAAAATTAAAAATGTTCTGAGGCCAGCGATTTAGCTGAGTGCTTCCATGGCCTGCCTGGAAAGCGCAAGGACCCGGTCCAAATTTTGGACCCCGGTACCAAAAAAAAGCTTCTGTACAGCAAAGGAAACAACCAACAAAATGAACACACAATTTACAGAACAGGAAAAAAATTTACCAGCTATTCTTTGGAAGAGAACTAATTCCTAGAATATAAAAAGAGCCAAAGAAGTTAGATTCCCCAAAATAAAAGATCCAAACAAAAATGAGCAACTGAAATGAATAGACACTTCTCAGAAGTACAAATGGTCAATAAATACATGAAAAAATGTTCAATATCTCTGGCGCTTAGAGAAATGTAAATTAAAGCAACACTGGGATTCCATCTTACTCCAGATAGAATAGCCATCATGAAGAGATCAAATAATAACAATGCTGGTGAGGCTGTGAGGAAAAAGGAACCCTTCTACATTTTGGGTGGGAATATAAACTAGTACAACCACTATGGAAATCAGTATGGAGATTTCTCAAAAAACTAAAACTAGAAATTCCATTTGACTCAGTTATACCTCTCCTGAATATCTTTTCATAAGAGCTAAATTCATCCTACTACATGATACACACATACTCATATTTATAGCAGCGTAATTCATAATAGCTAAATCTTGGAAATGACCTATATGTCCAGCTACAGATGAATCAATAAAAAAAAGTAGTATTTACACACAATGGAGTACTACTCTGCCATTAAGGATAAATTTGAGTCATTTATTGGAAGATGGATGCACCTTCAGACTATAATGTTAAGTGAAATAAATCAGAAACATAAACTTACTGGGAGTGGTGGCACATGCCTGTAATCCCTACACTTGGGAGGCTGAGGCTGGAGGACTGCTATGAATTCAAAGCCAGCCTGAATAGGGAGAGCTTGTCTCAAAAAAACAAAAACAGGGCTGGAGATTTAGCTCAGTAGTACCATTGCCTGCCTCGAAAGCTCAAGGTCCCAAGTTCAATCCCTGGTACCAAAAAAAAAAAAAAGTACCAATATAAAAAAACAAAAACAAAAAACCCCAAACAGACCAACCAACAAACAAATAAACAAACAAAACTCTCAAGCTTAAATATCACATGGTTTCTCTTTTTACGAGAAACCCAAAGTATAAATTAAAGAGCAAAATAAAAGATAGATAATAGGAAACAGGGAGACAGGTCTTTTGCAAAAGGGAAGGAAACCAAGAGATGGAGGGAGATCAGTAGAGGGAAAGAGGGAAAGAAAAAAGAAAGGTGTAAAAAGAGTGTGTTATGTACCTGTACCAACTCCCCACGAGGAATGTGATCATTAGGTACTGCAAACGTGTACTCATAAAAATAAAAATTAAAAAAATAAAAATAACATTTAAAAAAGGACTGGGGTTATAGCTCAGTGGCAGAGTTGTCTAACATGCAAGAGGCCAAAAGACTTTAAAATAATTTTAGATTTATAGAAAATTTGTGAAAATAGTGTAGTTTCTACATCTACCTCATACTGTTTCCTCTGTTATTAACATCTTACGTTATATGATTCGGCTGTTATAATTAGTGACCCAATATTGATACAGTATCATTAACTAAAGTCACATTTTACTCAGATTTCCTTAGTTTTCACCTTATGTCCTTTTCCCGTGCCACCGTGGCATCCTGGATAGCACATTTCTCATAGTCATTATGTTTCCTGATTCTCCTGTGGGCTGTGACAGTCACATGTCAATGTTTTTGAAGATCTTGACAGTTTTGGTGAGTACTGGTCAAGCATTTTGTAGAATGTCTTTCAATTATTACAGTATTTGATGTTTTCCCTCAGAATTAGGCTGGGGTTCAGGGTTTTGAGGAAGACCACAGAAGTAGAGTGCCAATATCACATCACAGGTATAAAGTACCAGTGTCTGTGTCTGTGTGATACCCTCACATAAACATACAATATTGGCATTATACTCAATAATTTATCAGGCAATTTTTTGAAAAATTGAAGGATGTAGTTATTTGATACAGGGTCTTGCTATATAGTATATGCTGGCCTGAAACAATATGTAGCCAAAACTGGTTTCAAACTCATCATCATCCTCCTGCCTCAGCCTCCAGAGTCCTGCGATTACAGTCTTGTGCCACCATATTCAACTGTATCTCATCTCATTTAATTTGTAATTATATATATATATATGATACTCTATCTTTTTTGGGGGGACTGTACTGGGGACTGAACCCAGGGCCTTGACACTGAGCTATATCCCCAGGTCTTTTTTATTTTTTAATTTGAAAGAGAATCTATCTCCCTAAATCACATTTTTTTTGGAGACAGGTCTTGCTATGTTGCTCAGGCTGACCTTGAACTCACTATGTAGCCCAGGCTGGCCTCTAATTCATGATGACTCTCCTACCTCAGCCTTCTGAGTCCTGGCATTATAGGCATGCACCACCACACCCAGCTCCCTAAATCACTAGGATCCCCACACTGGGCTCAAACTTGAGATCTTACTGCTTCAGCCTCCCAGAGTTCTGGGATAACAGGCATGGGCTGCTATGCCAGGCTTTTTAAAAACTCTTTTAATGGTGTCTTTCAGTAAACAAAAGTTTTTGACTTTAATACAGTCTACTTTATCTTTTTGTTTATAGTTAATGTTACCAGGTTTTGAGGTCTCCTTTTAGAGGTGTTTTCTAGGTTCTTTCTGTCCTGAACAAAGAACTGGTCAAGATAAGTGCAAAAGGTAGTGAGGTTTTACATTTATTAAAGGTAGGAAAACAAATAAGCTCTGCAGAATGAGTGCAGGACCAATTAAAAGTAGGCAAAGAAGTATACTACAGGGTGACAGCGGACCACTGTGAAAAAGAGAACACAATGGTCAAGAGCTTAATGGTGGCTGTTCTCAGGCTGACGTCAGATTTAGGCCATCAAAAACTCACTTGAGTTCTTGCTGGAAGAACTGAAGGTAGCATTCTCTGATGGGTCCCATGTGCAGGGCTTTGGGAACTGTTTTTCTGTGGATTTCCTGGATCTGTAATTGACAGGTCATGCCCACTTGCCCAGCCGGCTTTGTCATCCCCTAATCTCCTGCCTCAGTTAATGCATTTTATATCCTGTTTAAGAAATCTTTGCCTGTTGCCTGGAGATGTGGCTTAATGGTAGAGTGCTTGCCTAGTTTACATGAGGCCCTGTTTTGGTGTATCACCAAAAAAGGGAGGAAAAAAATCCTTTGCCTATTATTGAGGTAACAAATATATTCTCTTATGCTACAGCTTTATTAAGGGTCAAGGTTTAGAGTTTGTAGAAAAGAACAGACTGAACTCTGAGACTTGGGGTTCTATTTCACATCTATATCGAATTGCTTGAGGAAGAAGGGGGCCCTAGATACTGTGTGTATCTACTGTATAGTATTTTCATGTGTTTGGAGATGGAGGCAGGCCTTTGTCTGTGCCAGAGAACTCCTGAGGGTGCCTTGACTACTGGACGGGGCTATGTCCTTCCTGACTTCCTTCCCTCTACAGCCATCACCCACCTCTCTACCTCTACTTACCCCTACTCCTGTACTCCACCCCTACCCCACCCTAGTTGAAGGATTCTTTTGTGTTTTGATGCATGGAATCACTCAGTTGGGGTTAACTATCTCCAGGTAATTGGGTTGCCCATCTATCTAGGTTCATAAAGAAGGGAATTGAATTTTTAATTTTGACTTTCTTTCTTTTTCTTTTTTTTTTTTGAGTCAGGGTTTTGTTACAGTATATAGTTCAGAATGCAATATGTAGCCCAAGCTGGCCTCAGACTGAACTCTTGGCAATCCTTCTGACTCAGCCTCCTGAGTATTGGTATTACAGGTGTTCGCCACCACGTCTGTCTGAATTTTGACTTTTTTTTATAGGATTTCTCCCACCACAGTCTCTGTCCTTATCATCATTCTGCAATATAGATAGCCTTCAGCCCTCCTGACAAACACTCCTTTTGCTTTTGCCCATATTGCTAGGCATTGGTATTGTTCAGGTCCTTGGGAGATTTTGGCTTACTCCTGAAAAGACAAGTGTTTTGTACAGTTTATTTGCAACTTGTTCTTTTAGAGGAGAAGAGATTGTGTAAAATTTTCTGTATATGAAGGGCCTATCCAAATAACCTTCCTGCTTTTCGTTGATAGAATTTCAGTGAAGAAACAAACTTTCTCTGTTTGCATTTTAACAGATGTCAGTTGGGGTTGTCCTCTTTTTTGAGATTAAATAAAATTTAGTACTTTACACCATATTATGTGGGAAATACAGTGCCATCCTAGAGTCTTCTGTGACTCCTAAGATTGGGCAGGAGCTTGATTTTTCATGACCATTCTCCTCCTCTCTTCCCCTTTTCTTTTTTTTTTGGTACCTGGGATCGAACTCAGGACCTTGTGCTTTTGAGGCAGGTGGGGGCACCACTGAGTTAAATCCTCGGGCCCCCCTCTTCATTTTTTGAGACAGGGTCTTACCATGTAGTCCAGGCTAACCCTAAACTCACTATGTAGGCCAGGCTGAGCTCAAACTTGTGATCTTCCTGCCTTAGGCTCCTGAGTGTGGGCCACCATGCCTGTCTCACTCTTCTTTTTTTTAAATTCAACAAGTAAATGCTGAATTTGAGGTGACTGAATCTTGTGAGCAGTCTGTATGAAACAATTACAGATGAAAACATTTTCTTTTCTCTTTTCCCTCTCTTCTTCCCTCCTCTCCTTCTTGTTTTTATTTGTGTTTGTTTGTTTGTTTGTTACCGGGGATCTAACTCGGGACCATGCACTTGTGAGGCAGGTGGTAGAACCACTGAGCTAAATCCCCGGCCCTCCTTGTTTTTTTGAGAGAGGGTCTCTCTATGTAGTCTGGCATTGGACTCAACCCTTCGGCCTCATTTGAAATATTTGCAAAGTTGAAAAAACACTAATTCAGTACAATCCAAAAATTTACTAATGCGTGTTAAAACTGATAGTGGAAAAAATATATGTGAAAGCAGGAAAAAAAAAGTCTTAGTTCAACAAATTTGGAAGGCTGATGAAAATGTAATTTGTTTAAGTTATATGGCTATGAATTGTGGAAAATACTTTGCAGAAAATATCTGAATCTGTCATACGCTACTAAACTACTAGTAGTGTCAAGGGTGAACTTCATTTGCTGTCATAAACTAAACTGCCACAGGGGCCAGGGGTGTAGCAGTGGCAGAGTTCTTGCCTAGCATGTGCAAGGCTCTGGATTCAATTCACGGCACTACAAAACACACACTTACAAAAACATACACACAACCAGAAATATACAAACCAAACTTAATTATCATCAATTTTGTGATCTTTTGGGTTTTTTTGTGGTGCTAGGAATCAAACCCAGGGTCTTGCACATGCCAAGCAAACGTTCTACAACTGAGCTATAATCTCAGCCCAGAAGCTGAATATATTGACTTGCCTTACCACACAGTAGTTCAGTAGATTAGTAATTGTAGTTTTTTCTTTCTTTGGCAGTGGGGCTTGAACATAGGGTTTCACACATGCTAGGCAAGCACACTACCACTGAACTATATTCCCAGTCCTTTTAATTTTTATTTTGAGACAGACTCTTGCTAAGTTGTCTAGGCTGGTTCAGAACTCACAATCCTCCTGCCTCAGCCTTCTGAGTGCTGGGATTACAGGTGTGTGTCACCATGCCCAGCTGAACAGATATTTTAAAAGATGAGCTACAGAAGACTGTGGATATAGCTCACTGGTAGAGCACTTGCATAGGAGGTGTGAGGCCCTAGGTTCAATCCTCAGTACCAAAACAGAAAAAAAGATGATATACATAAAATCTTGCTGTAGTAAACATTATCACAGGATATCTGCAGTTGCCTTTGACAATACTTTGAACTCCAAATACGCAAAATACAGTTCTCTAAAAGAATCCCATCCTTCTCATTAGTAGACAAAAAAAAAAAAATTCTTCAAGAGGCCATGCCTACGTAACTATAATTGCTTTCTAGTTTCCTTGATGTCACTTTTACACTCCTGTTCATATATACATATATATATTTTTTTCTTTTCTTTTTTTTTTTTTTGGTACCGGGGATCAAAATTGGGACCTTGTGGTTGCAAGGCAGGCAGTGGCATCACTGAGCTAAATCCCTGGCCCTCTTTTCTCTCTCTCTCTTTTTTTTTTGAGACAGGGTCTCGCTATGTAGTTCAGGCTGACCTGCCCTTGAACTCACTATGTAGCTCAGGCTAGCCTTGAACTTGTGGTGATCTTCCTGCCTCAGCCTCCTGAGTGCAGGAATTATAGGCATGAGCTAACATGCCTGGATTGACCCCCCCATTCTACATTAGAGTAGCCTGAACAATCTTTTCAAAAGGGCCTTAAAACTCTCCAGTGTGCTGCTGGGTAGGCATGGTGGTGCATGCCTGTAAGCCCAGCACTCTAGAAAGCTGTGGCAGGAGAATTGAAAGTCTGGGCTCAGCTAGAGTAGTTTAGCCAGACCCTGTCTCACAATAAAAAATAAAAAAGGGCTGGGTATGTAGCTCAGTGTGAAGGCTCTGGGTTTAATCCTCAGTACCATACATACAAAAAAGTATTAAAATATTATTTTGTTTTAAACATGTTATCAATTTAAAAATTGTAAACATTTGTTTTCTTTTTTGTTATATAAATATCTACATAATAGCTTCAATTTTGCTTTTCATCCCACAAAGCCTAAAGATTTTTGTTTTGGTTTTTTTTGGAGACAAGGTCTCACTACATAGTCCAGGCTGTCCTAGAACTCAAGTGATCCTCCTACCTCAGCCTCCTGAATGCTGGGACTAGAGTGTGTGCCACCATGCCCAGCAATACTGTATGATCTTCACAGAAAATGTTTGCTGATCTCTGTTCTTGACAGTGTCCAGTACTAAAATTGAGAGGACATCCAGTAAGTTTTTTACACATTTGCAAGTGTTGGATAATGTTTTCCAATAGAGAGACACATTCCTCTCATAGAGGTTATATTCTAGATGGGGCTAGGGAACAGGCAATAAATAAAAACATGCAAATAAATTATAACTGAAGTAATTCTATGTGAAAATAAGACAATGTAAAAGAGTGATGGGGACCCAATTGAATTGGGTGGCTAAGGAAGGCACTACTGGGGAGGTACATGTGAGTTAAACCTGATGATAAAAAGGAGTCAGATGAACAAGCCATGGTGGTGCACACCTGTGATCCCAGCACCCTGGGAAGCTGAGGCAGAATGATCACAGTTGAGCCCAGACTGGTAACTTAGTTACTTAGTGAGACCCAGTCTCAAAATACAAAATATAAGGTCGGGGATTTAGCTCAATGGTTTCACTGCCTGCTGCACAAGCTCAAGGACCAGAGTTCAAAACCTGGTACCAAAAAAAAAAAAGTACAAAATAGAAAGGGCTGGAGGTGTACCTCAGTGTGAAGGCCCTGGGTTCAGTTCCCAGTATCAGGAAAAAAAAGAAAATAAATAAATAAAAAAGAAAAAGAAAGAAAAATCAGTATGTCTACACCAAGATAAGATGTGGACCATCTAGACTAGATGTCTTTTTTGGCTTCCTGCATCTATAATGAGGCCAGATAATGCCTCTTCTTTGCAAATGGTTTTACCATTCATGCTTTCATATCTTGTTTTGTTTTTCATCCTCCTGCCTCAGCCTCCCAAAGTGCTGGAATTACAGGAATACGCTACCACATGTGGCTTACTTTTCTTTTCCAGATTTTTAATCGAAGTTTTTTTCTTTTTTTGGTACCAGGGATTGAACTCGGGACCTTGTGCTTGTGAGGCAGGCGCCAGAACCACTAAGCTAAATCCCCAGCTATTCCAGATTTTTTGTTTGTTCCTGTTTTGTTTGTTTGTTCGTTTTTGGTTCTGGGGACCAAACTCGGGACCTTGTGCTTATGAGGCAGGTGGCAGTGTGTTTTGTTTTTTGAGACAGAGTCTCACTTTGTAGTTCAGGCTGGCCTTGAACTCACCATATAGCACAGGCTGGCCTGGGACTTTCAGCGACCCTCCTGCCTCAGCCTCCTGAGTGCTAGGTAGGCGTGCACCATCACACCTGCACATGTGGCTTCTATATCTTATTTTTGGATCTGTAGTTGCAAGAGATGATCTCTAAAGTCCAGCCCAGCTCTGACATCTGGTACATTGTACTTAGCAAGAAATATCAAAGGGCTGGGGATTTAGCTCAGTGGTGCCATACCTGCCTTGAAAGTGCAAGGTCCTGAGTTCAATCCCCTGATACTGCAGAAAAACAAAAACAAAACAAATTAAAAAAAAACCAAGCAAGAAATATTAAAGCTGAGAAACCTGATTCAGCATTTATTTTGCTATTCATCTTGTTCTTTTTTTTTTTTTTTTTTTTTGGTACCGGGGATCGAACTCAGGTCTTTGCGCTTGCAAGGCAGGTGACGGAACCACTGGGCTAAATCCCCGGCCCAATCTTGTTCTTTTTTTGATGGCACCCCGAGAAAACCTAGCTAAAGTAAACTTTAGGGGTTGGTTGTGGATTCCAATTATCCATGAGTGCCGGTATTCCATGTGTGCAACACCATGTTTATTTTGTTGTTTTTTTGGAGGTGTGATCTCACTATGTTGCTTAGGCTGACCTTGAACTCCTGAGCTCAAGAGTTCTTCTGCTTCAGCCTCTTAAGTAGTTGGGATGACAGGCCTGTGCCACTTGAGCCTGGCTTTGGAGGCTCTGGCTTTCTATCAGTGTTTGAATTGCTCCTGAATATACACTTACCTTTTTCAGAAGTACAACTGCCCTTGATGAAGTACCTGAGTAACACAGGACATTATTGTCTTTTTTCCCTGAACTTTCCCTTTGAACTGGGAATCTGAGATCCAGGACTACCACCTTCAGACACTGACTTTTGTTCTCCATAGCCCATCTCCATCTTTACCACCTAGATGCACTGCTGATCAGGGTCCACAGCATAAGTATGCATTGGGCTTTTCATATGTATGAGGCAGTTTTAAATGCATTTCCTCATTTGAATCTCAAAGCCATTTTATTAAGTAGATACTATTATTATTCCCTGAGAAATTGAGATCATGTAACTTAACCAAGGACACAGGTACAAGAACTACGTCTTAAATCCAGGTGTGATAGGTAGATTAAGATGCTGCTCAATGTCCTGGCTCCTGGTAATATTCATGCACTTATAAATCAGTAATTACCTTCCCTTGACTATGACTTGCTTCTGATAAAGAGGATACATTAAAACTGAGGGGATGTTAGCTCTGTGATTCAGCTACCAAAGATTGTGACTTCTGTTTTGCTAGTAGACTCTACTGCCTTCTCAGCTCACATGCTTTCAAGAAACAAGCTGCCATGTTGGAGAGGCCCATGGGATAAGGAACTGAGGCGATTGGTCCAACAGCCCTAGAGGAATTGTATCTTGCCAACAATCACATGAGTGAGCTTGGAAGTAGATTCTTCCCTAGTTAAACTGGCACTTTTTTTTGGGTACCAGGGATCGAACTCAGGTCCTTGCGCCTGCAGGGCAGGCAGCGGAATAACCTGGCACTTTGACTGCAGCTTGTGACAAATCCTGAACCACAGGCTCCAGTTAAACTGTGACTAGACTCCTGACCCACAGAAGCTGAGATAAAAAAGTGTAGTTTTAAGCTCCTAAGTTTTAGGCTAGTGTTACATATCAATAGGTAATACACCAGATGAATCAAATTAGCTCCAAGTTCCTGCTCTTCAGTTTTAGTACAGTAGGTTGTTTTTCTCACTACCCTATCCTGTTTTTAGGTGCATTCTATTCCTCATTGAATGGCCTATGTATCCTCTAGAAAAAAATCACAGGTTTCATAAGAGCTCTGCTTATCTCTAAACTCTCAGCCCCAGAATACAGAAATTTAACTCTTTTTTTTTTTTTAGTTGCTTGCTTTATAGTTTAGGACAGTTGGGCCAATTAACTAGGTATTCCACCCCCACTCTCACCACCACCCCACATGGCCCAGAATGCTTTTTGTCTTCTGGGTCAGGCATCTCTCTTGTCTAGGCTGACTGAATTGCTTTATTCAAAATCTTCCTCAGGGTGTCATGACAAATTTAGATTCATACTGGAAAGATCAAATTTTTCCTCCTCCAGCATTCCAGCTCTAAAATTTGGAGTGTTGGCCAGGTGTGGTGGCACACACCTGTAATCCCAGCACTTGGGAGGCTGAAGCAGGAAGATCACAAACAAGTTTGAGGCCAGACTGGGCTACATAATGAGTTCAAGCTCAGCCTGGACTACATAGTGAGACCCTAGCTCAAAAAACCAAAACCAAAACCAAAAACCACCTGGAGTGACATTTTTTCACATTCTTTCATAACACTTATTTCAGTGAGAGGAATCATGTGGTTTTAGGGTTTTTTTTGTTTTTTTTTTTGTACCAGGGATTGAACTCCTGACCTTGTGCTTTGGAGCCAGGCACAGTGCCACTGAGCTAAATCCTCAGCTCTAGTTTGCTTTTAAGGGCAACAATCCTGTTAGACAGATCCTCGTGGGTCTGGTAGGCAGAATTCTAAGGTCCACGAGCTTGCCAACACTGAAATCTGAACCGGGCTAATGAGGACTAAGAAAGCACAAATACTGGTGGTACCCTGCCCTGGCAGTACATTAACATCTTCTGGGGAACTGTAAAATAGGATACCAGAGCACTGCTTCAAATCAATTTGTCCTAATTTTGGGGGTGGCGGCAGTGTATCTGTACATCATACTATATGTATCTTCCTGTTTTCTGATTTAGCTTTTTCAGTTCCTCACATGTGCAAGCATCATCTTGTCAGAAGGTTTTTTTGTTTTGTTTTTTGGTACCCAGGATCGAACTCGGGTTCTTGCGCTTGCACAGCAGGCAGCAATACCACTGAGCTTAATCTGCAGCCCAAGAAGTATTTTGCTTAAAATGTTTCTCCTGCTTCTTCCTCAGAAAAAAGCCAAATGGAGGATGACACTGGGAGGGCCCAGAGGCCTGGGGCTGGGGAGGGAGGCGCCCAGGCCTGGGAGGCCAAATCAGAGGCTTGAGCAGTGCCCTTCAAGGCCTCAGGTGCAGGAGGGGCAAGCGCCGGGGCCTGGGTAAGAAGGAGGAGCTTGCTTTGGCAAGGTGGCAAGGTGGAGGGCAAGGAGTGGATTCCCATCACCAAGCTGGGTGGGCTGGTCAAGGACAAGAAGACTGGTCAAGTCCCTGGAGGAAATTTATCTCTTTTCCCTGCCCATCCAGGAGTCTGAGATGATTGCCTTTTTCCTGGGAATCCCTCAAGGATGAAATTCTGAAGATCATGCCAGGGCAGAAAAAAACTCATGCTGTCCAGCGGACCAGGTTCAAGGCATTTGTTGCCATTGGGGACTACAATGGTCACGTTGATCTGGGTGTAAAGTGCTCCAGGGAGGTAGCCACTGCCATCCAAGGGACCATCATCTTGGCCAAGCTCTCCACTGTTCCTGTGCAGAAAGGCTACTAGGAGAACAAGATCAGCAAACCCCACAATGTCCCCTGCAAAGTGACAGGCCGCTGTGGCTCAGTGCTGGTGTGTCTGATCTCTGCCCCCAGGGGCACTGGCATTGTTTCAGCCCATGTGCCCAGGAAGCTGCTGCTGATGGGTGCACTGATGACTGCTACACTTTGCCAGGGGCAGCACTGTCACTTGGGGTAAGTTTGCCAAGGCCACCTTGGATGTCTTCTCCAATAGCTACCTGACCCCTGATCTCTGGAAGGAGACTGTGTTCACCAACTCTCCCTTTCAGGAATTCACTGACCATCTTGTAAAAACCCACACCAGAGTCTCTGTCCAGAGGACTCAAGGTCCAGCAATAGCTGCAACATATGTTTTTTTCACAAGAAAAAGTGGACAAAATCTGTTTTTAAAAAGTTTCTCTCTCCTATATCCTTCATTCAGTAAATATTTACGGTTTGATTTCTTATATTTGAGGCACTAAGTCAGACACTGGAGCTACAATAAACTCATTCAGTGCCCCCTCCCCAGCTGCTAATTAAAACTTATTTTGAGCCACACCTGTAATCTCAGCATTCTGGGAACCTGAGGCTGGAGGATCACAAGGGTTTTTTTTGTTTGTTTGTTTTTTGGTACCGGGAATCAAACTCGGTACCTTAAGCTCGTGAGGTAGGCAGCGGAACCACTGAGCTAAATCTCCAGCCCAGGATCACAAGTTTGAGTCCTGCCTTGCCTGGGCAATTTAGCGAGATATTGTCTGTCTCAAAATGGGATGAGGATGTACAACGGTAGAGAGTTCTGGGTTGGAATCCTAGTACCTCAAAAAACAAAGCAAACAACCTCCCCCCCCCAAAAAAACCCCCAAACAACAAAAAACTTACTGTGACCTGTGGTAAGACCTTTTTAAATTATGGCAGCTATTGGTTCTGCAGTAAGGAGTAATCTCTTTAAGGAACTCCGATGGGAATTCTTCAATGAAAAGAATCTGTTTCTAGGTGGAAGTCCCACCCACATGGGAGGAGCAGGAGGCTTCTATTTGCTTCACAGGTGAGAGGAAGCCCCGCCCCCCTCCGGTTTAAACCTCATTAGTGGGCGGAGCTGCATTCAGTCTCTCACGTAAGGAAAGCGAAGGGATCTCCGCCTTCTACGTGCTCCTGAGGGGCGGTGGTGGTGGGGGGACTGGACGTGAATTGATTGGCTAGGAGGCGGAGCGTCACGGCTTGGCTCCGCCCAGGCGCTCTCTAGGATCCCGGGTGGATTGACGGGTGGGATCCCTGGCGGCTCCAGACGCTTAGCGATGGCGCCGCAAGGCCGCGCCCAGTCCCCCTCTTGCCAGCCGGTACTCCGCACTCTGGAGTTTTCTCACATGGTGAGCACTCTGGCGGGTCGGAGGTAGAGACGGGACGCTGCCTGCAACGAGGACCATGAGGAGCGACCAGACCCGTGGGGCTGATAGTGGGAGCCGCCGCGGCACCTGCTGAGAGACAAGAGGGAGCGGCCCGGTGCGGCTCGCGCTCGCCTCGCCTCGCCATGTCGCTGCTCTGCGTGCGCGGTGAGTGCGCGGACCGGGGTGGGGAGGCGGGGGTCGCCGACGGGTTACCACCTCTCCCAAACTTCACTTCCCGTCTGTGCCTTGGGGAACAAATTATGTTAACAATCACTTGTAAACATTTGAAGTTTTCGCACCTTCCCCCTCCTCCCCAGCCACCGCAAGGGACTGTTACCTCTCCATTCCCGTAACCGGTAGCTGTGTGACAGTGTTGGCAAACCCAGATCCAATAGTGCCTGGGTGTGAGAGGCGGATGGTTTGGTGCCTCCCATTCTTCCTTCATCGTAAAACTAGTCTGGCTTACTGACAGGTTCTTTTTAATCAGTCTTTGAAGTCTTTAGTGGTACAGCAGCCACATGCTTTCTTCTAGTGTATTTCTTGGTTTGGATTTCTTTTTTGCTTGTCTTGTACCCTGCTCCTTTACTGAACCTCAGCCTGTAGTCTAGGCTAAAATTATTCTCATATTCCGCTTGGAAGTGTGTGTTGGCAAACCCTCTTTGGGAGCAGAGCATAGAGACATGATTTACTTTATTTTAACTTTCATCCAGTAAATTGCTTTTTCTCAGAAAAAGCAATCTAAGACCATATCTTTTTTAAAAATTTTATTTTATCCCATCTCCCCCTAACCTCCTTTCCCTCCCTATGTACGAAACCTTTGGATAAGACGATATGTTAAAGCCAAGAGTTTTGGAGTTTAAAATGAGGTATATGCTTTGACCAACCTCTATGTGGGTAGAGACTTTCTTATTGGTTTTTGTAGTATTCCCAGTGCTTGACTTAGTAGAAGCTCAATGCTGGTTTTGAATGATTGCAAGGACAGTGATTTTAGAGAGATTATCTGATCAGAAAAGGCAGGGTTGGATTACTGGTTGAATTTGATCTTCAGAAATTCAGGTTACAGCCTCTCATATCTGTGCTGAACAAGATGGGATAAGGTGGCTTGATTGTGAGAGAGCATTTGTCCTCTACCACCTTCACTGGAAGCCTTTTCCTGGCACTTTTTACTAGATAGTTAAGAGTTCGTGTTTCTTTTGGCTGTACAGATAAGAAGCATTGTTGTTTGTGATCTCTCTGATAACAGTGTTTTTCCCAGCTGCTGGCAAATGGAGCTGCTTTGCCCTGTTCTCTTCCACTGTTTCGTTAAATCTGCATTAACCGAAAATGGGATTTGATTATTTCCGGGGATTATTAGACACACAGTTTTTCTTCTTTTATGTGTGATTTTTCATTAATGAGAATTTTGCTTTGGTTTTAGTAAGACATTTTTTCTCAGCAGCTGGGAGTCTATTTATTGCTTTAGATCCCTACTGTTGGGTAGCAGGATTTGAGAGAGGTTGGGTTTTGCAGTGTCTTTTGGACAGTTTGTTAATTCTCTCCTGCCACACCATATTGCTGAACTAGAAAGACTCTTTAGGCAAGGAGCATTTTTAAGTAAAAAAAAAAAATTTAAAAAAATCCCTATTTAACTGAATTTAAATAACTTCAGAAAAGGACATCTACTGTTTTCATTTGTTTTAATATTGGTAGCTATCATTGTCTGTAAATACAGCTGTCTGGCTCACCTCTTTCCTGTTTATTTATTGTGATCCTGGGGAATGAACCCAGGGCTTTAGGCATACTAAGCATGCACTCTGCCTCTGAGCTATATCCTGTATCTCTTTCCTTTTTAATGTTTCATTAGTCAATTTTCTTTTCTTTTGTACCTAGGGGAATGGAGACCAACAGATCATTGCCTTTTGAATAAAGATCCTGATAATTTTAATTACTGAAACAAGCAGATAATTTGTATGGAATTATTCATATTAAAAGACAAAATGTTTCTCCAGGGAAAACTTACTGAAATAGTTTAAAATAGACCTAAAACAGCATTCCTTGCCTTATTTATTTATTTTCTTTTGTACCGGGGATCAAACTCAGGACCTTGCGCTTTCCAGGCAGGTGCCCGAACCACTGAGCCAAACCCCTGGCCCTTTTTCTTTTTCCTTGCCTTATTTTTTGAAAGTATGAATGTTGCCAACCAATTGAGGGTTCTTTTATTCATTCAGATAGAAGTCAGGAATTGGTAAAGTATAGCTCTGCTAGCAGCCCTGATACTGCCCTGGTACCAGTCAGTGCTGGATTCTGCTAGCTGCTGCTACTCATATTATGAAAGCAGCCTAGATAGTGATATTGTATAACACTAAAATTCGGTTCACCTTGGAGTAGAATCAAATAGCTTTTTTCCATAAAATTCAGATAACAGTTAACTGATAATGATTTAATCATTCCCAAACATTTTATCTATGAAAGCTTGGTTTCCCACCCTTCAATCCTGCCTTATTGCCCACAGATTAAATTTTCTCAACAACATTCTGACTCCAATCCTCTTTTTGTTGCCTGTGCTTATGTTGATTTTTTGTTTCTGCGCTGACTTTGTTCATTCCTGCCTCTGCTTTGTTCTGCACTAATAGCTCGTAAAATTTTCTTTCCATATTTTTGGCTCATCTAAAATGTATTCTTGTTTCTGGGCACATTTATGCACACCTGTAATCTCAGCTACTTCGGCTGAGGCAAGAGAATCACCAAATTAAAAACTAGCCTTGCTGGATGTGGTGGTGTAGACCTGTAATTCCAGTTCTCAAGAGGCAACCTGGGCTACATAATGAGTTCAAGGCCAGCCTGAATTGCATAGCGAGACCCTGTCTCAAAAAAACAAAACAAAACAAAAAACAAAACTAGCCCAGACAATTAATTTAGTGAGACCTTATTTCAAATGAAAAAGGCTCAGGATGTTGCTCATTGGTGGAGTGCTTGCCTAGCAGTCCCTGAGTCCAAGCCTCAGTCTCCCCTCCCCCCAGTATTCATTCTTTTCCAGTTGAAAGTCTACCTATTTGTTGTTGATCATTCCCTCAGTTCCTCAGTGCACAAAGATCTCTTTCTTCTCTAAATTCTTAGAATACTCTTGATCTGAACACTGCTACTAATTTAGCAATGAGTCATATTGACTGGCACTTGTCTTGAATTGTTATGCTTATGGTGACCCAGGCAAAGGAGGCACTAGTACTAGTCAGATCAGATCTGACCGGAATTGTGGTAAGCTGAGGTATTTGCTTCTAAGAGGCACATCGAGGCACAGGATTATCTTAAGAGAAAACTTATTTTTTGAAGACTATAGACTAATGCAAGGTATAGAAGCCCTTTGAAGAACATGGGTTGTGAAAAGGTTAAGTGAGAGAGGATCATAAATAGTAGATGAAAATAACAAAACAGTTTATATAGCTGTCTAAGTTACTTTCCTGTTGCTGGGATAAAATATTTGACACCTACAACTTAAAGGAGGAGAGGTTTATTTTGGCTCATGGTTTCAGTCCATGGTCAACGGGCTCCAAAGCAGAAACAGGATGGCAGAAGGGCATGACAAAGGAAAAGGTGCTCAGCCCATGGTGGCCAGGAAGCAGAGAGCCAAGGGAGGTACCTTAGAGGGAGATTGACCCTTCCTGGTTACACCCCCAGCGACCTGACTCATCCAACCAGGCCCCACCTCCTAACAGCACATTCAGCTATGAATTTATTACTGAATTAATCCACTGATGAATGTATTGCCCCCATAATCCAATCAACTTCCAAAAACCCAGCCTCTGAACATATGAGACTTTTGGGGGACATTCTAGATCTAAACCATAGCAGTCATGTTGTCATTCCAGAGATTAAAAGTGAGACAAATGAGGGCCGGAGCTTTAGTTCAGTCGCTCTGCACCTGTCTCACAAGCACAAGGTTCTGAGTTTGATCCCTGGTACAAAAAAAAAGGTGAGACAAACAGACCAATGGTTTAAAATGGTAGGAAATTGGATTTTGGCTTAACATAAAGAAGAATTTGTTCGTTTGAGACAGAGTCTCACTGTGTAGTTCAGGGTGGTCTTTAACTCACCTTAATCCTCCTGCCTCAGCCTCTTGAGTACTGGGGTTACAGGTGTGCACCACCCTACCTGGCTATAAAGAACAACTTAAACAGTTAGGATTGGTTTTTTTTGTTGTTGTAGTCCCCGCCCCGTCCAGTCCCTGGGATCGAACTCAGGACCTTGCACTTTTGAGGCAGGTGCGGTGCCACTGAGCTAAATCCCCAGCTGGATTGTTCTCTCTCTCTCTTTTTTTTTAATTGTTTTATTGGTATATTTTAGGTATACAATACATTTACATTTCTCATTGGGAACTTGTACCTTTACGTGATGCATCTTGGTTCTTATTTTTTACCCATTCCCTGCCCTCCCTTCATCCCCTCCACCCTTCCCTATTTACAAAGACTTTGTTTCCATTTCTCTTAATTTTTCCTTTCTCTTCTTTCCTTTCCCCTGCCCCTCCCACTTCCCCTACCCCTTTGGACCTTTTCTTCCTATTTTGCATTATCAGTTATTCATTCTAATCATTGGTACATTTTAGGTATATAATATAATGACATTCTTCATTGGAAATTTGCACCTTTACATAATCTCTCTTGGTTCTTATTTTTCCCCCTTTCCCTGCCCTCCCTTCAACCCCTCCATCCCTCTCTATTTACAAAGACTTTGTTTCCATTTTTCCATTTTCTCATATTCCATTCCCTTCTTTCCTTTCCTCTACCCCTCCCACTTCCCCTTCCCCTTTGCCCCTTTTCTTCCTATTTCATAGCAGCACAATTTGTAATAGCTAAAACTTGGAAACAGTCCAAATGCCCATCAACTGGAGACTGGATAAAGAAAATGTGGGTTTTTAAATAAAATGGACTACTACTCAGCCATAAAAAATGAGAAATTAGAGACATTTATAGCTAAATGGATGCACATTGAGGCGATATTCTTAAGTGAAATAAATAGGACACACATGTGTAAATGCCAAATAGTTTCTCTAGTGTGAGAAACTGAAAGTGTAAATAAGAACTGAAAGGTATAATGGATTGTTCTTAACAAATGTAATAGCCAGACTACTTATGATAATTTTTTGACAATATAAGCAGAGATTGAATGATGGTGAGGATGTTCTAAAAGGGATGTGACCCATTGGTTGAGTGGTTAGGCTTGATTCTTTTTTCTTTTTCTTTCCTTCTTTCTTTTTCTCTTCTTGTCTTTCTTTTTCTTTTTCTTTTTCTTTTCAGGTACTGGCCAGAGAATCCAGGTAATGCTGAGTTAACATCCCCAGCCTATTTTGTTTTGTTGTATTTTGAGACCGAGTCTTGCTAAATTGCACAAGATGGCCTTCTGTTTCAGCCTCCAGAGTAGCTAGGATTACAGCACGGGCCTCCATCCTAGCCTTTGACATATTTGGTAGAGCTTTACTTATAATAATGATATTGCAGTATTTTGCTTCCATAGGAGTCAGTACTGTATGAGAACTCCAGTAAATTAAATTAGGGATTTCCTATAACTTTCATTGTCTTGGTGTTCATGACCAAATTTCTCTAAATAAACATTTTGAAAAGTCAGCCTTTCCTTAATATTTCTTTGTAATTCTCACAGTGTTTATAACAATGCTTGTGTAATTGAGCTATGAATTTTCTTCCCCCTAACTTGAACCAGAAGTGGCCACGCTTGACCTGCTAAAAAATAGTTTTGGGGTTTTAAAAAATAATATATGCTTAATGATAGAAATTTGAGAAGATACAGAAAAGCATAAAAAGAAAAATACGTAAAAATCTGTATATTACTACCACCTTCTGATACTTATTCAGTGTGTTTGTGTGTGTGTGTGTGTGTGTGTGTGTGTGCTGGAGATTGGGCTCAGTGCATGCTAAACATGTGCTCTACCACTGAACTACACCCCCAGCCCTTGTTTTATTATAATGTGATATATGTATATGATAAGAAACTGAAGGGGCTGGGGATTTAGCTCAGTGGTTCCGCCGCCTGCCTCACAAGCGCAAGGACCGGAGTTCGATCTCCGGTACCCAAAAAAACCCAAACTGAAACAGTGGAGAATGAAATGAAAGGAAACGTATTTCTGTCCCCATTCTTTGTTCTCATTTCCTAGTGATAACTATTGTTTCATATATATTCTAGAAAATTTAATTACATATGAATATATAGGTTCTGTAATTGAATGTACGCAAACTTCCTCAACTTTTTTTTTTTTGCAGTAGTGTGGACTGAATTCACATCCTTTGTACTGAGCTACATCCTTAGCCCTTTAATTTTTTTTTTTTTTTTTTTTTTTGGTACGAGGGATGGAACTCAGGACTCAGCACTTGCAAGGCAGGCGCTGTGCCCCTGAGCTAAATCCCCCCCCCCCTTTTTGAGACAAGGTCTCCATAAGTTACTCGGGTTGGGCACAAACTTGAGATTCTCCTGCCTCAGCCTCTCAGAGTTCTGGGATTACAGTAAAATTTAATTATATATTTTTCTGTTAGCTCATGTGAGTCTTTAAACAGTGTCGTATTGATGGATAGTCAGGATTATTTTTAATAAACAATGCTATAATGAACATTCTCACAGGTAGTTTTTTTTATGTTTGGTGATCTCTGCTTAGAGTTACACCTGATCTGTGTGGTTTGCTCATTGGATCCATTAGCAAAGCCAAATGTCTCAGTGTCTTTCAGATGAGTATCCTGTCTTAGAAGCAGGTCCTTCCCTGGCAGGTCATATTTTATGCCTAAGACTCTACTCTTGTAAACTTAACCTGTGATTTCCATGTATTTTTCTTTTTTTAAATTTACTGATACTGAGGATTGAACCCAGGGCCTTTGCCCTGAACTACATCCCCAGCCCTTTTTTGAGACAGAGTCCTGCTAAGTCACTAAATTGCCTGGGATGGGCTCCTGCCCCAGCCTCCCTGAGTGCTGGGATTACAGGCATGTATCACTATGCTTGACTCATTACTTGTCTTTGTGTTTGTGTGTGTGTGTTGTAATGGGGATTGAACTCAGGGCCTTCCACTGAGCTATATTCCTTCCCACATTTATTTTTTATTCTTTTTAAAAATTAATTTTATTGGTACAGTTTATTTTTTATTCTGGCTAAGTCACTAAGTTGCTTAGGCTGGGTTTGAACTTGCTCTCCCTTTGCCTCAGTCTCCCACTTACATTTTGAAAAGAAAAAAAATCCCTAGTGATCATAACTGTACCAAGTTTATTTATATTGTAACTTGCCCTTAAAAAAGTTTAGCATGATTTATTATAATCAGCCATCCAATTAACTGAAAGGGTACTGCTGGGAAACTCCTAGAAGGTGAACTTTGATGGCTCAAGTATTTATAGGCCATTCAGGACACATATTGATTGCGGGTCCAGAGAGCCCTAAGATATATTTTGTTTTACAGCCACTGGGGCAAGTAAGAATGGTTAATGATTTGATAGTTTCCAGACATAAGGATATTGGTTAAGTACTTCTCATAACTAATCCTGCTGCCCCCAACATTATTGCCATCTACCTCAGCTAATTCCTTTCCAGACATCATGGTTCTAGTAGTCCCTGTCCTTACAAGCAGTGTTGCTGCTGGGTTCCTTTCACTTAACTATGGGATCAGGAAGTTGACTATGCCTTTGTTTAAGCCAGCAGCAGTCAAGGAGGAAAGGACCAATTTCCTCTGCTATGCTTATTGTCATAAACTTTCTTATAAGCAGTGTATTCTCCAATTTCTTTGTTTCTAAAAGCGAGATTTCTGTAAGTTGGGCTCTTTAGGACAATATGCTAAGTTTTTAATCCTATTTACTGGTGCAACATATTTCAGACTTTGCTGTATGAGTTTGTTTAAAGTTTGGGCTGTATATCATTAGTAAATATTTGTTGAGTACCTTCTCTATGCATATTAGATAAGTGGTTCTAACTCTACATAGGTTCTGAAAATGTCTCGTTTTCCTATCCTACAAACCCAAAGAATATATTTAGGACTATAAGTTCTGATTTGAGATAAGCAGAATAAATTCCTGCTTCAATGGGGAAATAACTGTGCTATCTTTTCCTTTGTTTTTGCAGTGCTGGGGATTGAAGCCAGGGCCTTTGTGCGGAATTACACCCCCAGCCCTTTTAGAAAATTAATTAATTAATTAATTAATTTATTTATTTATTTTGAGATGGGGTCTTGATAAGTTGCCCAGGCTGGGTTCTTATAATCCTCCTGCTGCAGCCTCCCAGAGTGTTGGGATCACAAACGTGCCTCACATGCCTGGCCCTTTTTCTAATTTTTAAAGCAAGTGTCTTTAATTTCGGGAAGTGTTTCGTGTATACGTTTTCTTTTTTTTGAGGTGGAGTCTTGCTGTGTTGTTTAGGCTGGCCTTAAACTTATGATCCTCCCGCCTCAGCCTCCTGAGTAGCTGGGATTACAGGTGTATACCACGACACTTGGCTATACACATCTTCTAATGAACTATATTTATTTATTTTCTTTTTGGGGCAGTACTGAGTATTGAACCTAGGGTATTCACATTGAGCTACATCCCTAGACCTTTTTTATATTTTATGTTTTTCTTTTTGTTGATATCCAGGATTGAACCCAGACCTGTTTTAAAATTTTGAGACTTGAGGATCCTCTTGCCTCAGCCTCACAGAGTGCTGGGATTACAGGCATGCACCACTATGCCCTGTCTGGACCATCTTTATTAATGGTCAGAGAAAATTTGCTATTTGTATATTTTGGAAATTTTTTTTATTGCTGGGGAGCAGGATAATGTACTTGTAGTCTCAGCTCCTTGAGAGGTTGAGGCAAGAGGATCACTTCCCTGGGCAGCATAGTGAGTGAGACCTGTCTCTAATAATAAGCAAACAAGAAAAAAAAAATCCCTTTTTTATTGCCTTAACATATGTACAGAAAGGTAAGCAGATCTGAAATGTACAGCTCACTGAATTATCACAAAGTAAACATACTCCTGTGGTACCACCTAGGTCAAGAATAGAACCTCACCAACACTCCAGAAGCCCACTTCATTCTTCATCCCAGTCATTACCCCTCCTTTCTTTCCAAAGGTAATCACTCTTTGGACTCTTAACACCACATAATAGTTTTGATTGTGTTTTTTTTTGTTTTGTTTTGTGACAGGGTCTCGCTATGAGGTCCAGGTTGGCCGTGAACTCACTATGTTGTAGCCCAGGCTGGCCTCGAACTTGTGGCAATCCTCCTGCCTCACTCTCCTGAGTGCTGAGATTACAGAAGTGCACCACCTTGCCTGGCTCTGGTTTTTTTTTTTGATACTGGGGATCAAACTCGGGACCTGGCGCTTGTGAGGCAGGCAGCAGAGCCACTGAGCTAAATCCCAGCCCCCCATTTTTTAAATTAATAAACTTTATTTGTTTTTAGCAGTTTTAGGTTCACAGCAAAATTTAGTGGGAGTTTTGCCTGTTTTTGAATCTTTTATGAATGGAATTATGTACATATTTCTTTGGGGCTGGTTTCTTTTGCTTAAAATTATATTTGTCAACTGGATTGGTGGCCCATACCTGTAATCCTCGCACTCAGGAGGCTGAGTTTTTTTGTTGTTGTGGATTCAACAGGAGTTTATTGAATAAGCTTCAGTGTTTGTCCTGTGATCTATGCAGTTAGCCTAATATGCCTTATTTTTTACAGCTGAAGCACAATTCAGCATCAGACAGCATATATTGAGGTAGTACCTGTATTTACTGTTCTGTGTTGTTTACAGAGATGAGCATACATGGTCCATCTCACAACTAGTTTGCACTCTAACAGTAAATAGATAGGATGTGACTGAGATATAGAACAGAATATGGTAAGTAGTAAAGAAAATACTAAAATATGACAGATTTTATATGGGGCATGCTAAGGGAAAGCTTTTTGGTTACAACTTTTTTTCTCATAAGAACAGTAATATACTCACTTGATATTTTGGAAAATACATCAAGAGAAAAATTAAAATTCCACTGGTCCCTAAGTTATCCTGTTTTAATCTTTTCCGTAAAGTTGTATACTTTATATACAACTTATCCTGATTTTTTTAGGGGGAAGGGTGGCACTGGGGTTTAAGTCCAGGGTTTTCATAGTGAGCTGCATTCTCAGTCCTTTAAAGATTTTTTTTAAAATACATTTTGAGACAGAGCTTGGTAAATTGCTAAATTACCCAGGCTAGGCTTGAATTTGTGATCTTATTCCCTTAGCCATGCAGAGTTCTGGCATTATAGGTGTGTACCACCATGCCTGGTTTGATTTCTTTTTCTTAGTGGAATGTTAATATGTAGAGTACAGTTCTATAAAATCTATGAAACATTCAGTACAAATTAGAATTTGACAGCCTTTTTGTCAAATCTTTAGTTTTTTATTTTATACTTGCAAAGATCTTTTAGAAACCTGTGGTAAACTAAAAGATAGATTAAGGAGCCACTATAATATTTCCTTTGAAAAAGAATTATTTTCCCCAGTACTGGGGATTGAACACAGGGCCTTGATACTAAGCTATAGTCCTATTATTTATTTATTTAGATTTTTGTGAGACTGGGTCTTGCTGTGTAGTTCAGACAGGCCTTGAACTCACTATGCAGCCCAGGCTGGCCTCAAACTCATGGCAGTCCTCCTGCCTCAGCCTCCAGTGTGCTGGGATTACAGGCGTGTGCCACCATTCCTGGCCTTGATTTTTTTATTTTGAGACCAGGCTGTGCTAAGTCACTATATTGCTGAGGCTGAGCTTGAGCTTATGATTCCCTTGCCTCAGCCTCCCAGAGTGCTGGGATTATAGGTGTGTAACATCACATCCAATTTCATTTGAAATTATGATAGCAGTTTATAAACTTTATGAAAAAGCCAAACAAAAGAGACAAAGAATTGTGCTAATTGCTGCATCAGTGACACCAATCTGCTCACTGTTAAGAGATTATTGTAATGAAATAAACTACAATAAATAACCTCAATAAAAAAGTAAGGTGTGATATTTGATATTTCAGGATTGGTGAGCAACATGTCTTTGTGGTTGTCTCCACTGATTGTAGATAGAATGCTCCAGCCATTTCTTGTAGAACTCAATTTAAAGTCACTTACATCCTTGGTTCTCCTTTCATAGGGTAACAGGTGTTTTTTGCTTTAACTTCTGTTTCAATAATGTCCAGAAAACTTGCTTTCTGACTTTTCTTTGAGATCTGGTTCTGTATTTTTTGTTCTAAGCAGAGAAAGGTGGTGCCCCTAACACCCTCTTTAATGATTTGAATTCTGGCTTGTAAACTGTTTTGAAGTATCCCAAACAGGAGCACAGAATCTTTCCACACAGTAAACAATACCCAATAAACATTTGATTTATGTGTGTATGTGTCAGCAATTTAATAATATCTGGACTTCCCAGTAAGATGTTTGGTAAAATTTATTTATTTATTTATTTATTTATTTATTTATTTATTTATTTGGTGGTGCTGGAGATTGAACCTAGGTCTTTCCTTCACACTGAGCTACATTCCCCAGGCTTTTTTAACTTCGAGATAGATCTTGCTAAGTTGCCCAGATTGGGCTCAAAGTTGAGATCTTTCTGCTTCAGCTTCCCAGAGTGCTGGGATTACAGATGTGTACCATCATGCCTGACTAGTAAATTTTAATAAAGACCAAGAAATAGGCTGGACCAGTAGCTCCAGCTACTCAGAGGCTGAGGCAGAAGGATTGCTGCCTGGTAACATAGTGAGCCTCCCCCCCTTTTTTTTTGTGCTAGGGATTGAACCAAGGACCTTTGCACTGAGGTACATCCCTAGATCTTTTTTATTTTTAAATTTTATTTAGTTATTTTGTTTTTTATTTTAAGTTAATTTTTATATATATATATATATTTTAGCAAAACATTTATTGGTACATTTTAGATATACATAATGATAACATTCATCGTAAGGAATTTGTTCTTATTTGGATTTTTGAGTCAGGGTCTTGCTATATAGTTCATACTGGCCTTGAACTCACCACATAGCATAGGCTGATCTTGAACTCACAGTGATCCTTCTGCTACAGCTTTCTGAGTGCTGAGATTACAGGCATATGCTAACATGTCGTTATTATTATTATTTTTTTAAATTTGAGACAGTGTCTTGCTAAATCTTGGATGGCCTGGGCTAAGCTTGAATTTGCAGTCCTACTGCCTCAGCTTCCTAGAGTGCTGAGATTACAGGCAGGTACTGCCACAGCTGGCTGAGACCTTGCCTCTTAAAAAATTTTTTAAAATGTAGCCAAGTGTGGTGGTACCTGCTTGTAATCCTAATTTACTCAGGAGGCTGAGGCAGGAAGATCCCAAGTTTGAGGCCAGTCTGAGCCATTTAGCAAAACCTTGTCTCAAGATACATGAAAGGACTGGGGATGTAGCTCAGCACCTTCTAGATTCAATCCCCAGTACAGTCCCTTCCTTCTAAGCAGTAGTTAATGATTTATGTGCAAGGTGAGAGATCTTAAATATAACGGTTTTAGGTATTAAAGTTAAAACATTAAGTTGAATGAATTGGATAAATATCCTAATTTTCTTTTTTTGTTTTTGGTACCAGGGATCGAACTTGGGTCCTTGCGTCTGCGAGGCAGGGAGCTTAACCACTGAACTAAATCCCTGGCCCTTATCCTAATTTTCGTTACACTTTACTATGGTATATAAGATTCAGCTGCCTAAGTTAATAGTAGACAGATGGCTAGTGACCTTGTTGCCTATGTATAATGTAACTTGAATTATTTCTGATAAATAGTAACCATAGAAATCTGATTGTGTATTAATGTAAACTCTGCTTTAACTGAGATTTGTTTATTTAGAAGACATTTTATTTCAAGTCATCATGGCGGGGTATTGGGAAAAGTTTTCAGTTAGCAACAATCGCACCTTGGATAAACTTCATTGGCTTCGATACTGCCACCGCACAAAGCTAGAAAACATTTTAAAAGATATATTTGAGCACTTGTACATGCTCAGTTATAACCTGGACTGTGTTTACTTTAGAATTAGTCATTGGCTTTGTTAGTTGAGGTTTGACGTACTTGTTTTTGTCTTTTGGTTGGAGGAGGCCCTTATAGGTTGTAAATTTTGTTGGTTCTTGGATAAATTATTACTGTTATTACTGGCTTTGCTGGATTTAATTGTATTTATAGAGATTTGAACTTTATTTCCAGAACTATAAAATAAAAGCTGGTTTGCTTCTTTAAATTATTGTTGAGTATGGAAAACTATTATTATTATTGGAGTTTTTTTGGTTTTTTGTTTGTTTGTTTTTGAGACAGGATCTCATCATATTGTTCATGCTGGCTTTGAACTCACCACATAGCCCAGGCTGGCCTTGAACTTGGGGGAATCTTCCTGCCTCAGCCTCCTGAGTGCTAGGATTGCAGTCATGAACCACTACATCTGGCAGGAAAACTGTTTCTTACTTAGAAAATTACTTGACACATACAGTAATTTTTTGGAAAAGTATTATTTTGAGAATTAATACACAGTAGATGACAGTATATGACCACTTAGAGTGCAATTTGGCAAAATCTAGTAAAGTTGAGGATGTGAATACCCTAGAAATTCAGATTCTTGTGCTTCTGTACAAGGAGACATTCAGGAGGCTGTTCATTCAGCATTGTTTGTAATGGCAAAAATTTGGAAGCCATCTAAAAGTCCCAAGGTAGAAACAAACTGTTCATCAAATGGAATATTAAGTTAAAATGCATAAACTAAAGCTACAGGGCTAGGGATTTAGCTCAGCGGCGCTGCACCTGCCTGGCAAGCGCAAGGTGCTGAGTTCAATCCCTGGTACCAGAAAAACAAAAAGACACCAAACTAAAATAAACTAAAGCTGCATTTACCAATAATGATAAATCTCAAACCCAAATGGATAGAAAAGCAAGTTGAAGACAAATTTGGTGTATCATATATATAATCTTTAGAAAGATGCAAAATATGTGTAGTACTGTACTATATATATATTGTCTACAGATACAGATATATATTGGGATGGTTCATTGTATCAACTTGAGGAGTTGGTTGACAGAAGCTTAACTAAATCGACTCAGCAGTTCTACACCCTAGGGTGTGGAGGACCTGCTCTAGGGCAGCTCATCACCTGGATGAAGGATGGATCTGCTTCTGTTCCTTCGGAGAAGCTTCAGTCTTCGCTGTGGACGTCATTTCCTGGCTTCCAGCGCAGACCTATCCGCCTCCTGATAGACTCACACAGGACACTGCAGTGAGCTCCTGACCTTCACTAAATCCTTTGGTCTCCAGTGTGCAGACAGACCCTCTGCACACTTCCTCATCCGGCTCTGTGGGTGGTCATTGTAAGCCAATCTCGTAAATTCATATATATTTGTATATCTTGTGTTATATCTGTTTCTCTAGTAAATACTGTCTGATACATATATCATAAAAATATCTTGTATAGGAGTGCTGTACATCAATTTCTGGATAATGGATGGAGGGAAGAAATGGGACTAAATAGGAATTTCAGTTGTATCTGTAATGTGTTATTAAACTTTGGAAAAAATGATCTGAAGCAAATATGTCAGAATGTTGACCTGATGGGATTGGCTCTTAGATACATGATTGGTGATTTTATTTCTTTTCAGTGTATTTTAAATATTTAATGACATTCCTTTAGAAGATTGAATGTACAATTCATGACACAGAATAGACAGAAATAGCACGCTGTTCTTGTGCTTAGAGAAAATTTTTCTAAGAGCTAGGGTTTAACCTACTTAGGTGATGTTTAAGGCTTTCCAGAAAGATGAAATTTAGTTCAGTGTAGGCATTGGTTAAAACACACAAAGTAGGATTAGTGTCTGTTTCCAAAATGTGGACTCAAGGCTTCAACCTAGACATTTTCTGTTTTAAGTATGAACCTGTCTCCTTATGAATATTATTTTCCCATTGCCATTCTAAAATGAGTCACTGGATGTTTTGTGATTATCCTTGAAAGGCCCTGAAGCTATTCGTTTGATTGCTTTTTTTTTTTTTTTGGGTGATGCTTAGGATAAAATTCAGGTCCTCATGCATGCTAACTGGGTATTCTACTACTGACTGAACTATATCCCTAGGTCAAGAAAGTTATTTATTTATTTATTTATAGCCCTTGGTCTGAGCAAGGAAGACTTCCTGTTTTCACACAACATTGAAGTGAATTTGTCTTCAAATTATCCATTTGTTTCAAGAGAATGCAATAAAATGAAAATGATGAAATACAAAGCAATAACTATTTAAAAACTAAAGTGTAAAAAATTATGATTGGAAAAGTAATAAAGGAATAGTTAAGGAATCATTTTCTTTGATTCTGATTTATAAAAAATTAATTTTATTGGTACTCTTTTTTTTGTACGTTAAAGTTTTATTAAATTTCAATGCAAAAAAATTTGAAAAGATGTGATTTATAATACCTAAGAGTTCTGTTTAATACCAATCAAACAAGGAAGACATTTTGGAAGACATTTTATCATTCCATTTCTTTTACAGCCAGTACAAAGCCAGATGAATCAAGACCGATTCTTTTCTCAATGGGAGCAAAATTAATGGGTCTTTAAACAGTTTGCCAAAAAGGCATCTAGTCATTTAAGCATACTCTTTTGAATTTAGTATTCATACTACAATTAATCTGTATTCTACACTATCTTAGAAATCTGAATAAAATCTCAAGGGCCAAAAAGCCCTTACAGAAGCACTAAGTCAAATAATTAGATTATAGAAGACTTGAACTAAGACCTATATTCAAGTACAACTACTTAATTTTGGTCAGTATCCTCATAGGAGTGTAAACCAACGAGGCTTAAAAGTTTTGGATTATTTTGCTAATCACAAATGTTAAGCATGATAGTAACTATATTATGGGGGGGCGGATCTCACAAATTGAGTTGGTTCCTCTAACTGAACAACTCAAGTGTTCCCTTAAGAATATTATCATTTGTATTTTTGGCGCTGGTCTCCCAAGCAATAAAGTATTAGGATTTCCAAAACTGGGAGCTGAGGATAAAGTAAGATTACCAATATAGTAATCAAGTAGCCAATGTTTCAGTTTCAAGTGGACTTTGCATCATTTTAGCAAGGTTTCAAGTTGTTACTTTTGTTTCTGGATATTACTCCTCCCTTAGTTTTGTTGTAAAACAACCATTTTCTCTGATAAGCTAATAAATGTTCCACTTGCTGAAAATCAGACACTACTGGGTAAAGAGTTATTACTTATAGCTGTCATTTTTTCTGATTCAACTTTTTTTTTTGTGGTGTTGGGTGACCAAATCCAGGGCTTCACACATGCTAGGCAAGTGCTTATCCCCAGCCCTTAATTCAACTTTCTGATAATTCGGTGGAAATTTTTCCAAAATGCAGAGTTGCTTCCATGACTTTAGCTAAATAAAATGAAAGCCAAAACTATAAATCTACACAAATAGCCACAAGAACTCCATTTGGTCAATTTTAAGTAACTACCACTCCCTAGTTAAGAGTGTTAATCAACACTGATGCCTTCCTCAGATTCAAAAAAACCCTGGAAGGCAAAACCTACTGCCTGTGCCAAACCAATTCTGATGAACACTGCTTATGCAACTGTTGTGCCTTGTTGACAGTCAGCATTCTTCTGCTTCAACAACTCTTAAAGGCATTTTGATTTCTTGATGCCAGTGGTACTCTTGATATACATAATGATCACATTCGTCATAAGGAATTTGTACCTGTATGTAATATACCTTGATTCTTTTTTTCCCCATTCCCCTCTGCATCTACAAAAGGTTGTTTCCATTTTTCCCTTCTATTCTCTTTTCTTTCTTTTCCCTCTCCCCCCCTCCCTTGTTCTCCTTCCTATTTGAACATTTTCTTTCTACTTCCCAGTATCTATCATCCATTTTGGTCCTCATTTATGCTTTCAGTTTCTCACACAAAGAGAAACAATGTGATGTTTAAACATCTGTGTCTGATTTATTTCACTTAAAAATATGGTCTCAAGTAATTTTTTCAAAGTGCCAGAGTGAACCCAGGGCATCTGGGTACTAGGCAAGTGTTTTATCATTGAATTACACCCCCACCCCAAAAGTAATTAAAAATTTTTTTTAGTGGTACTGGGGATTGAACCTAGGGCCTTGTGCATGCTAGACAAGCAAGCACTCTATTACTGAGCTATAGTCCCACCCCTTTTCTTAAAATTTATTTTTAGACAGGGTCTTGCTAAGTTACCTAGTCTGGCCATGAACTTGAGATCCTCCTGTCTGGGATTATAGGTGTGTGTTCCTTTACCCAGATCCTAAAAGTATTTTTTAAATACATCTTTATAATAATCAAAGATTATATATAATTGTACTACTTTTCTGGGGTTGTGTATTTGTCTCCCTTCCTTCCTTCTCTCTCTTTCTTTCTTTCTTTCTTTCTTTCTTTCGATTTTATGAGACACTATGTAGTTCATCCTGGCCTTGAACTCACTATGCAGCCCAGGCTTGCCTTGAACTCACAGCAGTTCTTCTGCCTGAGCCTCTATTTGTTACTTTCTTATTCTGGGACAAACATCTGACACCTGCAACTTAAAGGAGGAGTTTATTTTGGTTCACAGTTTCAGTGGATTCAGTCCATGGTTTGGCAAGTTCCAAGAGAGAAACAGCATGGCAGAACTGATGTTGGAGGTGAGCTGTGTATGGTGGCCAGGAAATAGTGAGAGAGGGGATGGGCTGAGGACAAGAATACACCCTTATAAGTCATGTTCCCAGTGACCTATCCTTTTCAACCTCTGAATGTGAGGCTTTTGGGGGACATTTTAGATCTAACCCATAGCTGTTATAACAGTAACAAAAAACTACAAATTGGGTGGTTGAACAACATAAATTTTTTATCTTTAAATTCTAGAGATTCAAAGTCCAAGATCAAGATATCTGCAGAGTTGGTCCCTTTTCAGGGCTGTTAGAATTTATTTCATGCATTTTCCAGGCTTCTGCTGGTTTACTGCTGTTTTTGGTGTTCTTTGGCTTGTAAAAGAGTCTCCGTGTTCTCTGTCATTATCTTCACATGGTAGTCTTCTCCCAGGAGTGGTGGCACACGGTGGTCTCCTGCCATGCGCAGTGGTGCACACTGGGAATTCTAGCACTCTGGGAGGCTGAGGCAGGAGGATCATAAGTTCAATCCAGGTGGGCAGTTCAACCACTTAGCAAGACCTCATCTTAAAAACTAAAAAAGGGCTGGTGATGTAGCTTAGTGCAAAGGCCCTGGGTTCAATACTCAATACCGCAAAGAAAACAGAAAACAACATGGTGGTTTTCTTATATACTGTGTCTGTGTCCAATTTCATCTTTTTAGGAGGCTAGTCATCTTGGATTAGTGCCCATCCTAATGACTCATTTTAACTAACTACATCTGCAGAAGCTATTTCCAGATGTCATATTCTGAGGTACAAGGGGTGACAACTTTAATATGTAAATTTTAGCGGGACACAGTTCAGCCCATAATGTATTGAAAACAAATTGATTGTCTTGCAGAAATGGATAATGCATACTGTAAAAAGTCATACTGTAGGCTGGGAGTGTAGGTCAGTGGTAGAGCACTTGCCTAGCATGGTTTAGACCAGTGATAGTGAACCTTTTAGAGCTTTCAATGATAATAAATAGCTGGCTGTGGCACTCATGTCATAAGTTTGCCACCATTGGGTTAGACCCTGGGTTTGATCCCAAGCACCATAAGAAAGACAAAGTAATGCCATAAAAACAGTATTAAAAATGTGGAGCTAGGTGTGGACACACACTTGCAATCCTAACATGTTAAGAGGCTGAGGCAGGAGGATTGCAAATTGGGGTCGGTCCTGCGCACTCAACTCAAGGAGAGCCTGTCTCAAAAAGGGTTGGGGCAGAAAAATAAGGGTTGGGGCAGGGGCTGGGGATTTAGCTCAGTGGCTCCACACCTGCCTTGCAAGCAGAAGGTCATGAGTTCGATCCCTGGTACCAAAAAAAAGGGGGTGTGTGGAGCTGTAGCGCAGTGCAAAAGCCCCGGGTTCAGTTCCCAGTACTAATTGGAAAAAGATGGACAAAAGAAGAGAGAAGAGAGAGAGGAAGAGAAAGAAGGGGCCTGGGAAAGGTATACTCTTTAAATGGTGCCCCCAGTGACCCGCTTCCTCCAACTAGGCCCCACCTCATAATAGCTTGGTTAGCTATGAACTCATCAGTGGATTAATTGCTATTTGGTTACACCCTCAACATATGACTCTGAGGGACACTTATTTAAACTCTAACAAGGAGAAAGAGTGTTTTGCTGTAACAACAGAGTTGCCCATCAGCTCTGATGGTTATAGAATCAAACAGAATCTGGGACATCAGTAGTACATTGTTTGGTGCAGCCATTCATTTACTAGACTGTGAGATCCATGAGGGCAGAAAGAGTATTCTTATTTCTCTGGGCTGTGTGACACCTTGGCTGACAATGGATACTCTGTGAATATTGAAAGAATGACTTTAAAAGTGTAAAAACATCTGTGTATTAGACTGCTAATGTTCATCTGTTCTGGCTTGGCTTCAGAAACTCTCAATGCTTCACATTTTATTTTCTCAAATCTTTTTCATCATTTCCACTACATTGGTATAAGCCACCATCATGCCTTTTTTGGACCACTTGAATAGCTTTCCAGTGCATCTTCTTTCTTCTATTTGTGCTCCACTGAGGTGCATACTCTAAGCGGAGTCAGAGGTATCTTCTAAAAATCCTGTCACTTGCCTACCCTGAGCTTCCAGGGTCT
Organism: Heterocephalus glaber; assembly: GCF_000247695.1. The sequence continues at coordinate 347,535 of NW_004624915.1, forward strand.
ATATCTCACATTTTTAGCTAACATTCTAATAAGAAGGAAGTCTATTATGAAGTATTTTTGCTTGTGTTCTCTCTCCCCCCAAAACCAAAACAACCAAACAAAGAAAATATACATGGAAAAACTCATTAGCAGCAGGCAGAAAACTTCAAGACAAGGGAACAAATATTCTTTTTTTTTTTTTTTTTCTTTTGTACTGGAGATCGAACTCGGGTCCTTGCGCTTGTGCAGCAGGCAGTGAAACCACTGAGCTAAATCCCCGGCCCATCAAATATTCTTTTAAGACCCACATCCAGTTGAAATAGTCTCATAAGGGTTTGTATACCCTTTCCACCCTCTCATGGTCTCTTATAGGAAGGCCCTCTATCCTGCAGGCAGGACATATATAAGGAAGTCTCTACTGAGCCTACCTCTACATCTGAGGGCAGATATGAAGAGATTACTAAGTTTGTTTTTGTTTTTTTGTTTTGGTACCAGGGATCGAACTCCGGTCCTTGCGCTTGTGAGGCAGGCGGTGGAACCACTGACCTAAATTCCCAGCCCTGAAACCTTTTTGGTTTTTTTTTTTTTTTTTGGTACCGGGAATCAAACTTAGGACCTTGCACTTTTGAGGCAGGCACAGTGCCACTGAGCTAACTCCCTGGCCTGAGATTACTAAGTTTTTCAAGCCTCCTCCACTCAAAATGGAGGAAGCTAACAAGGGTACCAGCTGGAAGGACATCATGCTACCCAAACCACAGAAATGGCAATCCACTCTGATGATTACAAGTATAGTAGGCCTTGTAGAAAGATGACCTGAGTTTGAGTCCCAGCTATTACTGGTTCTGTAACCATGATACAGTTGCTTAAATCTGAAACCTAGTCTCCTTATCTGTAAATTTCTGTAGGGTTCACATGAGCATTGAAGGGATTAAGTGGCAGTTAGCATGGCTTTAAAAATGTTAATTGTTGCCATTTTTCACACAGTTCTCATTGTCATTAATATAATCCTGTCACCACTCAGGGAATGTCTTGTATTTAGATCTGTTGTAGTTTCTATGTTGATCACACATTTTTATACACACATGCAGCCTGTTTTTTGAGGATGAGTCTTGGTAAATAGTGTGGGATGAACTGGAGCTTGCCATATAGCCCAGGCTGGCCTTGCACTCAGGGTCCTCCTGTATCACCTTCTGAGGGCTGGTATTGTAAGTGTACACCAACATGCCTGTCTCACAGATTTATAGTTTTAGATGTGACACTGGGTTTTAAACTCAATACTATTTTATTTTTGTGTTTTGAGACAGGGTCATGCTATGTAGTTCAGGCTGGGCTTGAACTCACTGTGTAGCCCAGGTTGGCCTCGAACACTCAGCAACCCTCCTGCCTCAGCCTCCCAAGTGCTGGGATCACAGGCATGCGTCACCATGCCTGGCAATTCAGGCTATTCTTGAACTCACTTTATAGCTCAGGCTAGCCTTGAACTTGGCAGTCTTCCTTCCTGCTTCAGCCTCCTGAGTGCTGGGATTATAAGCTACTACACTTTGCAAAAAACTGCTTTATTATAATTAGATTGCATAAACCTGTTTTATACATGAAGCACATAGATTTCTGATTGTGAGAGGGAACTGTTAGTCTGGTCACACAAGAATACCTTTTTTTCTTTTTCCAGTACCAGGGATTGAACTCAGGACCTTGTGCATGTGAGGCAGGCAGCGGCACCACTGAGCTAAATCCCTGGCCTACCTTTTTTTTTGGTTTTTTGAGACAGGGTCTCACTATGTAGTTCAGGCTGGCCTTGAACTCACTATGTATTCCAGGCTGGCCTCAAACTCATAGTGATCTTCCTGCCTCAGCCTTCTGAGAGCTGGGATTACAGGCAGGCACCGCCACTCCTGGCAAGAATACCTTATTGGAAAGAGACATTTATGGTATTTGAGGGAGTATTACAGTCCCCAGAAAAAGAATTGTCTCAAGGACCCCTTTCCAAGATTATACTCAGGAATTTTGGAGAAATAAATTGGTGTTTTTCTTTCTGGAGAAATAATTTGAATAAAAAAGATAAATTCTTTCTTTAAAGAGCTTTTGCCCATTATAGGAGTTAAGGATTTGTTTTGTTTTATAGTACCAGGGATTTGCATTGAGCTACGTTTGTTCACACACATACACACTATCACACCCCTTTAAAAATTTTGAGACAAAGCCTAGCTAAATTGCCCAGGCTGATTTTGGACTTGATATTGTCCTGCCTTTGTTTTCCAAATAGCTAAGAATATGGGGATGTGCCAGTATATCTGGCCTGAAGTTAGAGATTTTTTTTTTTTGGTTTTTTTGAGGCAAGGTCTCCCTTTGTAGTTCAGGGTGGCCTCAAACTCACTTTGAAGCCCAGGCTGGCCTCAAACTCATAGTGATCCTCCTGCTTCAGCCTCCCAAGTGCTGGGTGAAGTTAGAGATTTTGATGTAAATAATTACTAGGAAGAAACAAAGCAAGAGGAGCATGTAAGTTGCTGTAGGAATTCAGAATAGGAATCCAGTATTTTTACTGACAGCATTTGTTTGGAAAAAACTTAAGAGAGGTAGGAGAGCTAATATTCATGTTTGGTATTATTGAAAGAAGAATATTTTGAATATGTGGAAATCACATGCATTGTGAATCTCCTTATTAAGGACAGGAGTCATATTAATGTGTGTGTGTATATATTCACGCTCCTGTGATTGATCCTAGGGCCTGTGCAATGCTAAGCACATGCTTAACCAGCGAGCTACACCCAGCTCTATTACTGTATTTTCATTTTCAAGTAGTACGCCCTTTTGCCACTTTGATAACAGTACTAACGGTCATCATAATAGTTAATGTTTATTGGCTGCTTATTGCATGCCAGAATCTGTTCTAAGTGCTTTACATTTATTGACTTACTTAATCCTCCTGTACCTATTATCTGTATTTTAAAGGAAATGAGACATGAGGCCTAGAAAGATTAAGTAATTTTCTTGTCCAAGATCATATAATGTAGTAACTTGGATTTCAACCAGTGAAGCCAGACCCTGGACCAACCACAAATGACTGCTAAGCCAAGTGTTTTCTCTGTATAATCTTTTCTTTTGGCATTGTTCTTTCTTGCCAGACATTGCCTTTTTGTTTTTCTTTTACATTTTTTAGCAGAGTTATACATGAACAATACATAAGTCAATAAGCACTGTGAGTTTTGTTAGGACAAAAAAGGAGTCCCATCTCCCTCCCATTAAAAGTGTTGTTAAGGGAGCTGGTTTCATGCTTGCTAGGACAAAAGGTATTAGAGGTATTAGAGGAGAAGCTTTGTATTTGTAGTCCTTTGCCTTTCCTCTCTTTCCTGCTTATTTATTTTAGGCTGTATCTTCCTGGGGAGCATGGGGTGGCCAGCATTCAGGAGATCTCCAGTTGTATAGGGAAATACCAGTTATGAATCCTACTGGTTGGCCAGCTCTCCTAATCCTGGCTTCCCTGTCAAGAATGTTATCACCTTTTAGATTTATCTTCCTTTTAGCTCTCCTTCCTACCTACAGGCTTCTATCCGTTCATACCTGGAATTCTTGAGTCTTTTGACTTGTCTCCTTGCCTCTCTCTAGTTTATTCTATACACTGAAATTTTATTTTGACTTTGTTACTATCCTGTTTAAAATACCTCAGGATAAAGCCTTGTTCTCTAAATTCCTTAGATTGGCTCACAACTAGGTCTTCTAGGAATAGCAGGAGGCAAGCCCTCAGATTAGAGAGAATTTAATTTGTAAACCAAAATACTGTTTAGGATCAAATCCAGTTCTTGTTATCTATCCCCTTTATCCAGGAGTTTGTCAATATGGAGAAGAGCCATTATATTTTTATTTTTTCTTTCTTTTTTCTGCTTTTGTGCACACTCCTAACTTTCAGCCTTGTCCATGTGCTTCACATTTCTCTCCTATTAAGTTAGTTACTGATTGATTTGGTCTGTCACTATCCCTTACATATATATCTCTTTCTAAGTAGTTTTTCTTCCAGAACATTTGTTGAGCTGCTGTGAGGGATACCCTTGGGTCCAATGATTGTCTTGACTTTTTAAAAGGGGGATAGGAGGTGAGGTCAGACTGTACATGACAAAGCAGTGTTTATTTTAGCAAGGCACCTGGAGCAAAATGGACTCCTTTTTCATGTATGAGTGACAACTGGCTAGGTACAGAGTTCCTGGATTGCGTCTTTTGTCAATAGACAATGTACAGTAAATAGATGGTGTTTTTTAATAGAATACTTTTGGATATTGATTTTTTTTTTTTAATTAGACTTATCTGTTATCCTTTGAGCTCTTTCAGAATGTAAATTCAGGTCTCACATTACCTGAAGAAAACTCTTCTGTACAGTGTTTGAATACTACTTCTCTTTGTTCTTGTTTGTGATACTGGGATTAAATCCAGAGGCTTCCCACTGAGTTACACCCCACCTCTTCTTATTAATAAACTTTTTATTTTGGGACAGAGTTTTGTTAAAGTCACTAAGTTACCCAGGCTGGGCTTGAACTTGGTATCTTCCTGCCTCAATTCCCAGAGTGCTGGGATAATAAGTGTGTACCACAATGCGAGCTGAATATTACTTTTGTTCTATAATTGAGCTACATCCCCTGTCTGTCTTTTAATTTTTATCTACCTCTTAGCAGGCTTCCTTATTATTTAGTCTTTTGTCTGGCCTTTCAGTTTTTGCTTCTGTAACACTTTTTTTTTTTTTTTTTTCATTTTTGGCTTTGTATTGGAATCTCAGTATGTTGCCCAGTCTGTCTTTGAATTCCTGGGCTTAGGGGAGGCTTCTGCCTTGGCGTCTAAGTAGCTAGTACAGATGCCCTCCATGGTACCTACCTGCCCTGCTTTATTTTATACTTTGTGTTTGGACTGAACCCAGGGGCTCTCACATCCCAGGCTTACAATCTACCAATGCAGTCTACCAAAAGTTTTTCTTTAATCTCTGAGTGCTGTGTTTTTCTTACATTCTCTTAGAATCATTTCACAGTTGCAAATTTCCAATGATAAATGTCATTATATTGTATATCTTAAATGTCCTAATAAAATTAATTTTTAAAAAATCATTTCACAGGCTTGGAGCTGGGCATAGTGGCTGGCGCTTATGGTACCTATAATACTTAGGAGGCTGAGATAGTAGGATTGCTAGAAATTCAAGGTCAGCCTGGCAAGACCCTTTCTCAAAAAACAAAAACAAAAGCAGATAAACAAACAAAAATTTCAGATTTCAAGACAATATAAATGTTTTTTTCTTCTGTGAATAATTTTAGACTCATGTAGAGTTCTCCACACTCCAAACAGGGTGAGAGTCATTATGAAAGAGTATTTCTTAGGTAGTGTCACTTTTCATTCTCTGTTACAAGCAAGGTTAAAACAAGTTGCCCTGATTTACAGTTAAGTGCAACCTCAGGAGAATGAGAAGGAAATCTTGGCTGCAAATCATCTTCAGGGAAAAGTCTCTTTGTGTAGGCTTTTGTATGTATTTGCCAAAGTTGCCCTCATGTTTAGATCAGGTGGCTTTTACTAGAATAATCCTGCCTTTCTCAGAGGATGATTTAGCTCAGCATAGCTACTCTTGCTGCATTAGAAAGTGATCTGCCACTGTGCAGCTAACCCCCATGCCCCAGACCTTGCAGTACAGTTGTTCTCAAACACTGCCAAGTTATTCTCCTAGTATTGTACCTCGTTGCACCCACTCGTGGTCTCACTGCTTTAATGAGAATGTTCTTCCTATCCTGCCACAGTTTTTTTCAAATCCTGCTAGTTTGTAGCTATTAAAACACATCTGCCCCCCATATTTTTTTGTTTTTGTTTTTATGTTTTTTTAGTACAGGGGATTGAACTCAGGATCTCATGCCAGGCAGGTGTTGTGCTGCTGAGCTTAATCCCCGGCTCCCCCCATAGGTTTTTGATCTTGTGCCTGAGTTAGCACTTTTCCTTCTAAACTAGAGGGAGTATCAGTTCTTTGGTATCTTTTTTAATACTTTTTTTTTTTTTGGTGTGCTTAGTAAGTGCTTTACCACTGAGCTATATCCCACTCTCCGTTTTAATACTTTTCTGATAGCTTTTCTTCTCCTGAAAAAGCTAGATCCATTTGAAAAGTATATTACAGGAATTATAAAATACTTTTGAGATTTTGACCCTTTCCTAATTTTAATTACCTGTGTTATTTCCTTGATTATTTCTATTAAGAATTTGGTCAGGAGGGTCAAGTAGGAGTCAAACTTAGATTCTCAGTCACTGGTTCCAAGAAGTTATATAAAGTGTCTTTGACAAAGAAAATTTTTCTCTTTTAATGAAGGTAGATCATCTGTTTTTGAGATAGGGTCTCACTGTGTAGACCAGGGTGGCTTCAAACTTGCAATCCTCCTGCATTAGCTTCCTGAGTGCTGGGATTATGTGTATCACCATGCCTGGCCAGCCATCACTTTCTTAAAGACTAGATTATATTTTCCCTCATAAAAACAACAGTTTAAGATATTTTTTGTTGTTGTTTAGTACTGGGGATTGAACCTAAGTCTTTCACAATGAGCTACATCCCTCCCCCTTTTTATTTTCTATTTTGAAAGAGGGTCTCACCAAGTTGCTAAATTGCCCAGGCTGGTCTTGAACTTGTGATTTTCCTGTGTCATCTTCCCAGAGTGCTGAGATTACAGGCATGTTCCACCACACCTGGCAAGATACTACTTTTAAAAAGGCCTAAATAGGGCCAGAGGGTGCAGCTCAGTGTTGGAACATGTATTTAGCATGTTTGAAGCCTTGTATTCAATCCCCAGCACCAAACCAAAAAAAAAAAAAATTTTAAGAGCCTAAGGAATGATTTAATGTATATTATAGTATATATGTAGGTATGTATTTTTGTGGTATTGGGGTTTGAATCCAGGACACTTTACCATTTTTTATTTTGAGACAGGGTCTCACTAGATTGCCCAGGCAGCTTTGAATTTGTCATCTTCCTGCCTCAGCTTCCTGAGTAGTTGGGATTACAGGCATGTGCCACTGTGCTTGGCTCTGTATTATAATATTTAAAATGTGATGAGATTTTTATGGGTCAATTAAAAATTCAATTGTAAAGATTATGAACAAATATGGAAAATATTTGCTACATTTTTGAGAGGAGAATGATTTTTCACTCTATGGTTTTCTTCTTACACTATTGGGTTTGATAGTATTGTTCATAAAGAAGAGGGAAGAAAAGGATCACCTTCATAGCCAATCAGAACAGCTGTCAGTTGGCTAACAGATGTCACAGTGCATCTTTATGTCCAAATATGAATGTAAAAAACAACAGAATTATACAACAGACAATGTGCAGTACTACAGAATATACAGATTGTGATGATGCCAGATTGAAAACAGGACAGTGGGATTAAATATTATTTCTGTCTTTAAAAATGTTATATATCAAATGAAAAAGCAATGGTGTTTATTGCATTTGAGAGGTGATATACCTCTTTAATCTAGATCTGAAGCAGAAGGGTTACAAAAAAGGGAACTAGTGCCACAAAACTTTGGAAGTTGTCTGATGAGTAGGACAGGCTAGAACAAGGCAGGTCCCTCATTCCCTGTGCTGGAGAACCAGGTCACTGCTTGCAGAGTCCGTGCAAATAGGATTATTCCTATAATCTCAAGGGTACCAGTGGTAGATTTGTTCTACAGCAAGGAAACTTGGAGCTGAAGTTACAAATTTTTTGAGGGGTTCTTACATATTTTGTTATTTCTCCCTTTACTTATAGGAGCCTGGGGGAAAATGGTCGGCCTTTAGTTGTGTTCCAGCATTTTCATATTGGCTTGGAGTTTTTCTAAGAGCCTCTGCTATGTAATAACTATTTTTTTCTGACATCTTTTCTCCTCCTTTTGTCATACATAGTAGTGTGGAAATGAGGTGTTTTGTGCTGGAGCCCCTCACTGGTTTGAGCCTGAAAACACAGCTTCAATATAAGCAAATTTGTTCAATCTATTATTTTCAAACAGTCTTGAAGAAATATTGATAGTGGTTGAGGCATATAATATTTTTATTTAAATATACATTTAATTTTTTTTAAATATTGAAAGTAATATGCACTTGTTTTCAAGTGAACAACTTAAAGATATGTAATTATTATTATTTTTTTTTTTTCTGAGACAGGGTCTTGCTGTGTAGTGTTTACAGCCCAGACTGGCCTTGAACTCATGGTGATCCTCCTGCCTCAGCCTATGGAGTGCTGGGATTACAGGGGTGTACTACCACGCCTGGCTGTAAAGCTGTATAAGGATTCAAGAATTTAAAAATCTGATAACTTCACATCTATTCTTATCTCATCTCTAGAGGGAACTAATGCTTACAGTCCACACACTGTGTATCCTATTCATAAAAAAATGCAAGCATATATATACTTGTTAGTTCCTCTGTTTTTTTGTTTGTTTTTGTTTTTTTGAAGCAGGGTCTCCCTTTGTAGTTCAGGCTGACCCTGAACTCACTATGTAGCCCAGGCTGGCCTTGAACTCACATTGATCCTTCTGCATCAGCCTCCAGAGTTCTGGGATTACAGGCCTGCACCACCACACACAGTTCTGGTTGTTTCTAAGAACACCTTTTTCAACATAATAGCTCACATACCATATAATTCATCAAAGTATAATTAAAGTATCCAATCCAGTGGTTTTAAGTATATTTACAGTATTGTACAACTATCACCACAATCAATTGTAGATTATTATTGTCATCCCCAAAAGAAACCCTTTACCAATTAGCAATTATTCTCCATTATTTTCCAACCTCCCTAGTCCTAGGTAACTACTAATCTACTTGTTGTCTTTATATAATTTTCTATTTTGGACATTTCATGTAAGTGGAATTATTCAATATCTGGACATTTGTGGCTGATTTCTTTTACTTATACTAATGTTTTTAAGGTTCATCTAAGTTGTAGCATGTTATCAGTACTTTGTTCATTGTAATGGCTGGATAATATTCCATTGTATGGATATACACATTTTGTTTATTTGCTTAAGAGTTGATGGACATTTGGGTTGTTTCCACTTCTGGGATATTATTAATAATGTAACTATGAATATTTGTGTACAAATTATTTTTTCTAGTATTATGATTGAACCCAGGGCCTTTTTTCTGAGTTATACCCTATCCCTTTTTATTTTATTGTTTTATTTTAAGACACCGACTCTCTAAGTCACTAAGAGTGGGACCTAACTTGCAGTTCTCTTGCCTCAGCCTCCCAGAGTTTGTGCTTTGTGGCACTATGGTAGTTCCTTTGTTTATAACTCTCCTGTTCCAGAATCTACCATTAAAGAGGCATATTTCCTCTCACAATAACTCATCATTTCCTTTTTATTTGATATATAACTTTTTTTTTGTGGCAGGGTCTCACTGTGTAGTCAGTCTGGCCTTGAGCTCACGTTGTAGCCCAGGCTGGCCTTGAACTCACAGAGGTCCTCCTGCCTCAGCCTCCCAAGGTGCTAGGGTTACAGGTACATGCCACCATGCTTGGCAATATGTAATATTTTTAAAGACAGGGATAATATTTTACCCCACTACCCTATTTTTTTTTTTTTTTTTTTGGTACTGGGGATCGAACTTGGGTCCTTGCACTTGCGCAGCAGGCGGCGAAACCACTGAGCTAAATTCCCGGCCCTGCCACTACCCTATTTTTAATGTGCCATCATCATTAGCTACTATTACAATTATAAATTGTATATTCTGTTGTATTATACATTATTTGCCCAGAATTTAATTTTTTTTTTTTTGCTCGATTCTTAAATTCCTTAAGAATCAGTCATCTGGCCATTATTTATGCTTCAAGTGCCTTTTCTTTTCTATACACTGGTCTTCTTCTTCTTCTTTTATTTTTTGGTACCTGGGATTGAACTCAAGACCTCCCACTTGCCAGGCAGCTCTATGCCACTGAGCTAAATCCCTGGCCCAACACTGGTCTTCTCGAAGTACCATGAACACATAGTATGTATATTTCCCTCATGCCTTTACTCACTTTCCCTCAGCAGTTTCCTTTTACTTTTCTTATATAGATGTGGACAGTCTTCCAGGTTCATCTCAAAGTGTTCTTCATGAAGACTCTTTCTAATAACTTTAGACCTCATTCTCTGGACTCTTCGTTTCATGATCTATATCAGAGTTTCTTAGCATCAGCACTATTGATATATTCAGTCCCATAGTTCTTTATTCTGGAAAACTGTTCTATATATGTAGAATGTTTAACAGCATCCCTGTTTTCTTCTACTCACTAAATGCCAGTAGTATCACTTGAAAACTTGCCAGAAATGCAGATTCTAAAGCCTCACTGTAGTCTACTGAATCCAGAAGCCAAAGCAGAGAGGCCTAGCAATCTGTCCTTTAATAGTTCTGCAGATGGTTCTGCATGCTAACATTTGAGATTCCCATTCTTGGTTGTTTGCTTTTTTTGTGTATGTAGGAAAAAAACTTCTTTTAATTTTATTGTCAAACTAGCATACTGGCAAATTTATGCTTATTCATCAGTTAGTAATTGCAAAGCTTAATCTTTCTAAGGTAGTCTTAACCAGGCTATTCAGATGAATGTATACTTTCTGTACATTTGTAAAAAAGAATAATTGGGAAGAGGATTTGAATTGACTGAAAACTATAAAGCATACTTTGATTCATTAAAAAGAAATAGAGTTTTGCAGTAAGTGCTGCCTGAAAAGGGAGAGGGCCTTGTAAAAGATCCTGAATATCCTTTCTCTTGGAAATATTAAGTGATAGTAGATGTCAACTAAGGTAAAGCTTTCATTTGTAATGCAGGACAAAGAGAATGGCAGATCTAGCCCTTAAGTGTCCTATCTAGGCTTTGTGTCTTGAGGTTTCCCATTATCCTTTTTTCTCCTTGTGGCACTTAGTTCTCATCTTCATGAATTGATATTAGGTGCTTTTTGGAATGTAACAATTTTCTTTTTTTTTTTTTTTTT
>NW_004624915.1:368301-389724 GCF_000247695.1 Heterocephalus glaber
TTTTTTTAGCACCAGGGATCGAATTCGGGTCCTTGCACTTACACAGCAGGCGGTGAAACCACTGAGCTAAATCCCCAGCCCTATGTTCATTTTTTTTAACCTCTTATGGAGTGTGTGTGTGTGTGTGTGTGTGTGTGTGTGTATGGTACTGGTGATTAAATTCAGGGCCTTTGCACAAAATTGTATCCCCAGCCCTTTTTATTTTGTATTTTGAGACAAGGTCTTGGTAAATTGCGCAGGGTGGGCTTGAATTTGCAGTCCTCTTGCTTCAGCTTCCCAGAGTTCTGGGATTACAGACATGTGCCACACGCTCAACTTCATAATCTGTTCTAACGTGATTGATGACTGTGAGTAAGCTCCAATTTAATTTATGTGAGTGATAATACTACTGAGTCAGATTTTCTGAATGGTCAGAATTAGGATATAATACAATATACTTAATATGATATTAAACATAACTTCATCTTTGATTCTTAAAAGGCTCTGAGGAAATGTGGCTGTGTGTGTTTGGATGTACCTAAGTCATCTGCTTTAGAGGATGAAGATTCTAGGCTTAAAGTCCTTTTGCTTTATTGAGAGAAAATGTTCTACGTGCATTTAATTGTAAACATTAGTAGAATTTGAATAAGACAGAAAATTAATATATTTTTATTTTAAACTCTGGCTTTGAAAATTTTAGGAATTCCTCCGCCCCCCAACAAAAGGGCAGAAAATTATAGACTATCATATTGAAGGACTGGGCTAATCACTTAGCTTTTCTGATGCCAGTTTTCTTATCTGTTAAGGGCTTCCTTTCTTAAAAAGGTTATACTTATTTTCTTAAGAGTAGGAGGTAAACACAAAGGGGTCAAGAGAAAATATGTAAATTCTTCTTTGTAAATTTTTGTAAAGTTTGAAATTAAACTGAATATGCTTTGTTAAGTTTTACAGTACAGCTGAGAGAGAGATAAGGGATGATTTTTATTTTTATGGTGAACCATTCTAATCCCCTGGGCATTAATGACTTGCTCCTTAAAGTACCATTTAGGATGCTTTATCATGATAGTTAAATGGTAGTGATACTTAATAGTAAGCTTATGAAGGTATAAACTAACATGACAGCAGAAGAGATAGAGCAAAAAAGATGGGTAGAAGGTATTATGGTAGTGAAACTAAAAAATTTGTTAGAATGGTTGGGCAGGTGGTGTGTTCCTTTATTTCTCCCCTCTCCTGCCTTCCTCTGGGGATCAAACCCAGAGGAAAGCATGTGAGACTGATTTTCTACTGAGCCATACCTCCAGCCTGATACTTATTAGAGTAGGGGTTAATGTCCAATCAATTATGGATAAGCTTATATTTGAGGTTCTTACTGGCAGGTAGGCTGTAAGTACAGAAGATAGTTTTAAACTTTGACCTTCCACTTAGGGAGGAAGTCTGGTTTCAAGAAATATTTTGGCCAATGGAAGGCATAAGTGTAGATGAACTCTTAGGGAGAGAATGCATACAGAGAAGAAAGGACTGGACAGAGCTGGAGAGCAGCAGCAGTAGAGGGAATTAAAAGAGACTAAGTAGGAATGAGCAGAGAGAGGGAAATCCAGGAGATGGAGGTGTCAGTGGAAGCCGAGGCCTCAAATAGAAAGAGGCTAATTGTCACATTTCTTACTGGCTGTCTCGCAAGATTATAAGCCTCATTTATTCCCTTTCTTAGTTGTAGTGACATGAGAGTGAGATTACCTGTTTCCTTTTTTACACATGTAGTATGCAGATTCAGCAATAAACAGTTTACATAAGTCTCTTCCCATGTTAGCCATACCACAGTGTGGCTGTGATTTATAAACGTAGCAATCCTACTGTGTTCTGGCTTACAGTGCTAGGATTTTGTTGTAATTGTTCCTAGCACATGGAGCACACTGATGTTTTGCAGTTTCTCATCAGGTTAGCTAGCTTTATTCTTACATGTTTATCCCATCGCCTGTAGCACTTCCCTTTAGGCTTTTTGTAATATGTGTGTTTTTCTTCCATCTTGCACAGTAAGATGCTGTGTGAATTTTATCCCCTTTTACACATGGTTTTTATTAGCTATTTTTTGTACCTTTGTGTTCCTCCTCTTCTGTCCTTTTGTTACCAGCAACTCCAATGCTAATCTCTGCCTCTTTCCTTTTTCCTTCTTCCTGATGTATTATGTAACAGTTTCTCATATTTATACTTAATATTTCTGTGTCTAATTTTTAGAATTAGATTTTTCTTTATTTTCTTCCTTTTTTCCTACCTTAGTCCCCTCCCTTTTGTGTGTGTGTGTGTGTGAGACTGGCAATTGAACCCCGGGCTTCATGAATACTAGGCAAATGTCACCACTGAGCTACATCCTCAAAACTTTGTATTTTGAGACAAGGTCTTGACAAATTTTCCAACTTGTCCTTGAACCTTTAATCCTTTTGTTTTAGCTCTGGAATAGCTGGGATCATAGGCATGTGCCACCATACCCAGCTTAGATTTTCCCCTTTCTTCCTTCTTTCCGTGTGTGTGTGCGTGTGTGTGTGTGTGGGGGGGGGTACTGGGGATGGAACTCAGGGCTTTCACACTGGGCTAATCCCCAGCTCTTTTTATTTTGTATTTTGAGATAAGTTCCCTCTAAATTGCTCAGGCTAGGCTTGAACTTGTGATCTTCCTGCCTCAGTCTCCCAGTGTGCCACCATGCCCAACCTAGATTTTTTTTTTAAGACAGGGTCTGCAATGTAGTCCAGGCTGGCCTTGAACTTACTGTGTAGCTCAGGCTGGCCTCCAATGCCTAGCAATCTTCTTGCCTCAACTTCCCAAGTGCTGGGATTACAGGCATGCACTACCACATCTGGCCGATTGATCATTTTTTCATACTTACTGGTGTGAATATTTGTAGCCCAGAATCTTGTACATACACATGCACCTATACTCTTGAGTTAATTAAGAGTAAAGCTTCTCTAGGGCTCTAGGGAAGAGGCATAAATAGAACTCACAGCCTTCTCATTGTGCCTGCTGAGCACATTCTTCTAATAGAAAATCTCACTGTTTGAGTCTTATTCTTTAGAGAGTTCTCTGAAGAACAGATCTTTAAAAATCTAAGTCAAATTGTTAAAGACCTCTGGCTAGCCAGGCATGGTGGTACACACCTGTGCTCCCAGCACTTGGGAGGCTGAGGCAGGAGGATTGCAGTGAGTTCGAGGCCAGCCTGGGCTACATAGTGAGTTTGAGGCCAGCCTGAACTACCTAGAAGACACTGTCTCAAAAGACAAAAACAAAAGACCTCTGGCTATTTCTTTTATCTCTTGGTTTAAGATGCTATTTAGCAATTCTTTAGGAATATTACATATGTATCTCTAAGCAGTTTTTCATTTGCAGCTTCAAATTAAGGAAGTCAGATTTAGGGGTGTTACATGTATTTTTCAAAGGCTGATTAATTAAAATGAGTAAAACTGACAAAAATTTAGTTTCCTCACTGTGAATACCTAATTTAATGGCTGAGTAAGTCACCTAGTAGTTCATTTATTTTTTGGTGGCTTTGTAAAACTCTTCAGATAGGGCCGGGGATTTAGCTCAGTGGTTCTGGCACCTGCCTTGAAAGTGCAAGGACCCGATTTCGATCCCCGGTACCAAAAAAAAAAAAATCTTCAGATCGCTTGGAAGTTTTGGAGATAAGAGCCCCATTCAATGTTATATGTCTTCCTCAAAGTACCAAGGCATATTTAAGTGCTCAGAAAATATTAAGTGAACACATGAATGCCTTAGCACATTCTGTGCCGTGTTTATGTAAAAGGGAAAGATTTTCTTCACTTCATGCATTTTCAGCACACTTGACATGGATTCTATGGCTATTAATACACATCTCAAGCTTGTGCACCTGAGAACACTTGTAGTATAATAGGGAAGCCAAGCATGCTTTTTTTTTTTGAGATGGTTCTCATCAGGCTGCGCTGGAACTTGAGATCCTTCTGCCTCGCTTCTTTAGTACTGGCGTTACACGTGTGTGCCACCTTACCCAGCTGAACCACACACTTGAAACAACTTCTGATGAATAACTATTGATTTTCTGAGAATGGCTTTTGGCTGGAATTGGCCTTCTCTCATTTTTCTTGCCTTAATTTCATTTCCCCCTCAAATAAACTTGTGTTTCAAGAAAGCTTTCTAGAGAATGTTTTGAGCATTAACATATTTTTGTGTTCCACCCTAAGATTATGGTTATGCTTAATTTAGTTCTTTTAAGCAGGGTACTCTAACATCTGTGACCTTGCTTTTACACAGTGGTTATCTGGCTCTTTCTGGGATGACTTATTTTCAAATAATTTTTCTCTGGTTATTATTATAGGAAAATCATTATGTTTATCATTACCTTATGATAATCATTTTTCTGATAACGATTGAGTCTTCCAGGAATTGAGTGATATGAAGTACACTGTAGTGTCCCTCATCTGCCTCTGACTTCATGTTTCCACTAAACTTACATGTTCCTTGAGACCTTTTACTTTTGCTGGGAGTCTTATAAATTTTGTGAGAAAGACACACTTTTCCTAAAAGTTCTCTGTATACAGTCCATAGGTATAAGTTAGGGAAGTGTTAGTCTTACTATCGTTATGGCTTATGTCTAGATGGCACCGCAAAGCCTCATGAAGTCATAGGTGTGACTTTTTCAGAGGTGGTTGGAGCTAGAGTGTGTGATGCTGGAATTGATTCGTGGTGCAATGCTAGGATCAAGGGCACTAGGATTAAGAGTGTGAGTGCTACCTGCCCTAAGTAACTTAGATAAGATATAAGGGATAGAAAGAGCTATGGTCGTCCCTTGATTGCTTTCGCTTTGCTACCTTCTGCCCTCTATGAATTCTTTCTCCTCTGTGATGCCTGTTTGCCATGCCACCCTGCCTTGAAGCCAGCCAATTATGGACTGAAACCTCTGCAAGCTGTGAGCTAAATAAACTTTTCTTCCTTTAACTTTGGGTGTCAGGTATTTTGTCTCAGTAACAGTTTGGTTTTCTGTAAAGATAGGATCCTGGTGAGAAATTATTCAAAGTTAGCTAGACAGGTGATGCAGCTATTTCCCCCACACACATTATCTGATTTTCCTCAAAAGGCTTTTTTCTTTCCTTTAGTGAGATAAGTCGTCTGGACTTGGGTCTAAGTGTGGAGGTATGGAACAAAGGACTGATCTGGGACACCATGGTGGGGACCGTGTGGATTGCACTGAAGACTATTCGTCAGTCGGATGAGGTCAGTCAGTGCATTATGAATGTGACCCTTGCTTTTCCTCATTTTGTCTCCACTTTAGCTGGATTACTCTGATCCTTTTCTGATTAGAGGGAATGTGACCTGCCAATTCTTTTTTGAGAAAAATCAAACATTTATTGAGTACATGTTTATTTGGCAATAACACAGTTTCTCAATAAAAAGATGAGCTGAATTCCTCCAAAACAGAAGAAAGCAGTTTCCCATCATTCCAAGCTTAGACTCAAATCTGTTATTTTATATTCCCTTTTAATAACTTTCAAAATATACAAAATATTTGGAGGAAGATATTCTCATTGTTCTAAAACCAAAATATTTTAAAATAAAAATAGCTTAAGGGCAGTAATTTCTAAATATCCCAGTATATCATGATACATTCCTCTAGCTTTTAAAACTATTGCTACTTAAAATATTGTTATACTTATGGAAAATACTTGGAAAAAGTGAAATATATGCTTCCTTTTCCAGTTTCTCATTTCAGGAATAGGTGTAGTTTCTGATTTCTACCATCCATCTCCTTAACAAATTTTGTGTTATAGTATCCATCAGAAACCACTGGTCAGCTCTCAAATACTGATGGCAATGCATGTGAAACAGGCATGCTCTGCTAAATTTACAATGGATGAAATATTCTAAACAATATTACAAACCTTGCATTATTTTTGCACAAAATGATAACACTCCAATATTCCCTGAAGAAACTTAATACAAAGGTTGAAAACAGGTACTGCCCACCATTGTCAAAGTCATTTACTTTTTAAATGACATATATGCTATTGCATTCTCTTCACCAATTTTTAAAAGGGGTCACAATCATACTCTACATATAAATGTGTTCACATATTTTAACTGTGTATATAAACAACATAATCAAAAGCTACACATTGGTTCTCAGATTTGATATTAAAATCACTGACCACAGATTCTCCAAATACCATTCACAATGCTAGTGGTGAGAAAAATTATTGGCAGAAGCTTTCATTTGAAAATTGTAAGAAAATAATCTTGTTAGACATTTGAAATTATTGGTAGAGACAAAGTGACAATTTAAACTTTCCAAAGTAAGTATAACACTGATTTGCAAACACTTTTAAATTGTTCAGACTAATATGCCATTCTGGAACTGACAGATATTTGAATAACATTATGTTCACTTTTAGTTTTTTAAAAATTCTTATACCCCTTTTAGACTTGTGTATTAAGTTCATATAACTTAGTTTTTGAAATTTAGTTTTAAGTTCAGTGAATTATGAAACAAACAACAAACATCAAAACAGTTTAGCTGGACTTTAATAGGCAAAAAGGGTTTACTTTGGCAATGTATAAAATATAACTATTACAGTAAAAAAATTTTGTTAAATAGTAAAATGTAATAAGGCAATTATTAAAGACATTTGAAATTGCATTTAATAAATGAATAACTGGCCCCACACCCGACATATTGCATCCTATGTTTCTTCTCTATTTACTCTAAGGAACCAAAAAAGTTATTTTAAAACAATAGATCAGTGGCCTTTCTAAAAACATCTCAGATTCTGATTGCAATCATAGTATTACAAAGTATGTATCTGAAAAAGATAATAAATATTTTAAAAAGTTTTTTCATTTTATGTCTCTACCATTCCTGTTTTCTTGAATCCATTTGTAACAATTAACTGAAAGCATCCTCCTGAGCAATAGACGTGATCTAAGGCTTAAGCTACCATTCAAGGCAAGGCAGTGATTCTCAAGCCTCCTTTCCTATGTATGAGTATCATGTGGGAAAACTGCTACAAGAGTTTCCTGGGTCCCCTTTAGACCTAACGAAGCAGTCCCTTCAGGCCTTCCTTCTCTGAATATGTGGCAAGTCTCACATAACGAAACATTTGGTTTGGCTAAAGAACAAAGTTGAAATGGAAGACATTTGTTTCCATAGTGACCTGCCAATTCTTAATCTCCCCGCAGAGAAATGTGCTCTTCCTATGTCCTGTGACTGAGCCCCAGTCGGGTGAACTCAGAGGTGCCAGAGTGCCTCTTTGACCTTCTCAGGTGGACAGCCTCATCTGAGTAATGAACCTGCATGCACACATTCTCCCCAACAGTGTCCTGGAAAGAGTCCATCAAACTTCCTTAGCCAGCTGACTGGATTCTATTTTTTGCTTTGTTTCTTTGAGTTACCCAGGGAAATGGTTTCAGGCCTATTCTTCAGCATGTAACCCCCTAATAGAATTTAAGGAACTACAAAGCTTGGAAATTAGTATTTGTACTGTTTCTTGGGAATTAGTATTTGTACCGTTTCTATACATTATTTGTAGAACCATCCCACTTCCTCAGATTAGACTGAAACTCTGATAACATCATTTCCCTATATATACTCACTTTGTATCCAGACAGAAGCTATTATATTCCTATTTGACTCTAACATGAACCATGAGTTTTCTCTGAGAGTGGAGCTGTTGAAGATACTGCCTCTATTTTCTGTATTTCTTTTATTTCTAGCTAAATCTCTACATTCCTAGGCAGATAGGCAATTTATTTTCATTACAGCCCTTGTTCAATTTTATTTAACTAAGCAATGTCAGTAGCTCTTTATTGTTAAGAAACAGTGATACATATTATGAAGTGATACACTCATTAAGAACCATGTAGATTAAATATTGATCCATGGAAATGCTTAGTTTTAGAGTTTGGTACTTCAGAAATTCTGTCCTCCTTGGGCTTGCAGAGAACTGACTACCATGAAAGCTCCTCTCCTTATTAAACGGGAAGAACAGGAGCCACATACTGTACAGGTGACAGTGGCCTTTTGCCTATCAGGATGAGTGACCCTTAGAAGCTCTCAAAGAACCTCAGAGAAAAACACCTGACTCTTTAACTAAGAAGGGATCCAAGAAGGATTAAAATTTAATTTTGGATTTTTGTTTCCCAGGAAGGGCCCGGGGAGTGGTCTACCTTGGAGGCAGAGACATTAATGAAAGATGATGAGATTTGTGGAACTAAAAACCCAACTCCTCATAAAATTTTGCTTGATACAAGATTTGAGTTGCCATATGGTAAGTCTGTTTGATGAGATTTTATTTTTTTGTTTTATTCAGACAGGGTCTTTCTGTGGAGTTCAGGCTGGACTTGAACTCAATATATAGGCCAGGTGATCCTCTTGCCTCAGCCTCCTGAGTGCTGGGATTACAGGGATACACCATGACACCCAGCACTGATGATTTTAAAAATCACTTAATCCTTTTTGTCATATTGTTTGACATTGTTTGCTAGTTGTTTCATTAATGTCTTCTCAGCTATTTCCTCAGAGGGCATACTGTCTTCATCCACTCAGTGTCCCATGACGTTAGTATGGTGCTCATTAAAGAATCTACTCTAAAAAAGCATGTTCTTCAAGTCATTTAGTCTGGTAACTATTGTAATGATCTGTGAAATATCTACTTGTGAGATTTATTCTTTAACATTTATCACAAAGTGTATATATACCTTATGATTTATTAATTTTAAATAGAGCTGGGTGTAGTGGCATATGCCTGCAGACCCAGAACTTTGGGAGGCTGAGGCAGAAAGAGTGCAAGTTCAAGCCTAACCTAGGCAACTTAGTGACTTAATGAGACTTTGTCTCAAAACAAACAAAAAAATAAAAGATAAAACAAAAAAGTAAAAAACTTTGAATACTGATAAATAGAATAGTATCTTTGTGTGTGTGCCTGGGTGGGGTACTAGAGATGAGACCTAGGAGCACTGTACCACTGAGCTATTTCCACATCCTGGGTTTTTTTTTTTTTTGAGACAGAGTCTTGTTAAGTTGCGCAGGCTGGCCTCAAACTTGGAGTCTTCTTGCCTCAGTCTCCCAAGGAACATGTGCCAGCACACCCAGCTAGTATATTACCTTTAAAAGTAGATTTTAAAATCACAAAAGACACATGATAAAAATTCAAATAGTGAAGAAATATATGTGGATAGAAAATTAATAGATTCTTGTTCTACTTCCTTCTACCTCCTTTGCATTCCCCAGATGCAAAATACTGTTAACTTTTTTTGTGTCTTGCTTTAGACACAAGACATTTATTTTCTAGAAATTTCTTTTGATAAAATTTAGGTTAGAGAGATATGTAGTATTGTATAAACTACTAAAACATGTATCTTGGACATTGTTCCATGTTATAGTTTAAGATCTTTCTTCTAGATCTAAACAAGTGCCTTCACCATAATATATCCAAGTAATCCTGAACTGATTGACATGTAGGTTGTTTCTAGTTTTTTTTAATTGTACATATTTCTCTAATTTAAAAATCTGTGTTTCTATGGCCATTATGAGTCTAGGATAAATGCCTTATCATAGAATTGCAAGATTAAAGATGATACACATTACTACATATCTTAGATGCTGCAAAATTACTTGTTTTAAAAAGTTGGACAATTTATATTCTTTTTTTTCTTTTTTTTTAAACTATGTAGTCCAGGTTGGCCTGGAACTTGCTATGGAAGCCCAGGAGGCCTTGAACTTGTGATTCTCCTGCCTCAGCCTACTGAGGCATGTCTGAGCTTCAGTTTCTTCATCTGCAAAATAGAACACTGGAACTAGTATAGTAGTATATTGGTTTTTGCAAAGATTTAAAATCATATTCATGGCAAGAACTGAGTCACTAGTAAAATTCATCTATCACTACCACCTTTCAAACTATAATCATTTGACTAAAAAAGTATTATCTACTGATGAATGAAATATGGTCATTATGACTGATATTTCTTCTTTTTTTATGGTAGATATCCCAGAGGAGGAAGCCAGATATTGGACTTACAAATTGGAGCAAATCAATGCCTTGGAAGCTGATAATGAGGTAGGAATGGTCTTATTTGCAATGTGGAGAGGCAGGGAAAATCTTTGATACATTTTATAAGTTGTCCAGGAAAGGGCCCAAGAGCATGTTGTCCTGAAGAATGAAATAAATTTCATTAAGGAAAAAGGGCAATTAAAGTCTTGAAATTACATTAGAAAGTTCTATCTCCTCCTTTTGTTTTCCCCAGTGTCCTTCAGTGACACTAGTCTGGCTGTAGTCTGTTGAGAAGGGAGCTGCTACCAGGGAATCTGTCCTCATTTTTTACATAACCGAAGACAAGGGATTTCTTCTATTCCCACCCAGATTTTTGGATATTATTTTTATTTATGTGTTCTTTTTAGGGATAATTAGACTATTTGTATTTTTTTTATATTTGGGATTTAATTTAGGGCTTTCTCAATGAGCTTTTTAAAAATTTTTTCTTTTGAGACAAGGTCTTGCTGAGTAACCCAACCTGGACTTGAATGGCAATCCTCCTGTTTCAGCCTTCCGAAGTACTAGGATTACAGGTGTGCACCACCACCTGTGTTGGTCTTGCTTTTATAATTTATCTCTAGAAATGAGTCTAGTGTGTAGAAAAGAACACATCAGGTCAATCTGGGGTGTCAGGAAGGGGGAACAGTTTTGTTATTGACAGTTTGGGAAAAAGAGTGTTTCCTTTTGTACATGTTGGGCTATTAAAATAGGTTTCATTATAAGGTAGAATTTCAGTGTCAAGATATTTCAATGGAAATGCCTAGTAAGCAACTTTATGTGACAGTCGAAAGTTGAGGATTGAGTGTGGTAGGGAGTTGTAGACATGAAGTTTAAATTCATCAGCATACTGGTAGCAATTGAAGTCATAGTAATGAAAAAGCTTGCTCAGGTAGATCATGTAGAGAAAGTATTGAAGAAGAACAGGACAAAATTTTGGGAAAAATCAAAGATAAGAGTCCTGGGAAATAAGAGTCAGAAAGAGCTGTTAAAAGGGAGAAAGTAAGAAAAGTTCATGGAACAAAGGAAAAAGAAAAGGAAAGGTTTATGGAACAAAGACAAAAGAGATTCACCATAGAAATTATTGCATAGTATCACAGGCTCAAAGAAAATGAATTCTAAAATAGAGCTATTGGTTTTTTTTCTATCCTTGCATGTATTCTGGGCTTTTGTTCTCCTTAAATAGTAGGTAGCCTTTCAAATTTCTATCATCTTGTCTTAGTAAAGAAAGAAACTGTACTTTTAAAAAAGTAAATAAATATTTTTATCATAAGATATAAAGACATATTTTGGAAGAATTATGTTATGTGACTTCAAAATCACACCAAACTTAGGAAATTAATAGCGTCTCTATATTGACTCAAACTTATGAATTTATAAGTAAAATATATATGTTAATGGAACTTGGGGAAACAAAAAAAAATGAAATAGAATTCTGACTAAAACCAAGAAAACAAAAAAATAAGGTTGTTTCAGGAGTAGAATATGACAAATACAAAAAAATGTGAAGCCAAGTATGAACTGTAACTATGAAATGTTTTGCTTTTTCAATGTCAATAGATAGGACAGTTTTTTCTTTTTTGTTTTTGTTTTCTGAGATGGTCTCACTATGTAATATAGGCTGACCTTGTATTGGTTAGGGTTCACGAGAGGAACAAATTTAATATATTTTTAAAAAAACAACAAATTCGCAAGGTAGGCTTACAACAGTTGCCTGAAAGTCATGGGTGAAAAAGTGCAAAAGGGCTGTCTGTGACAGCAGAGAATCCAGTCAAAAGTTGAAGGCCTGGAGCTCACTGAAGAGTCCCCTACGAGTCTGTGTCAGAAAACCAAAAAGATTTGCATTTTTGGGCTGAAGAGTGTGCTGGAAACCTGGAGAGGGACATCCAAGGGTGAGGGCGAAGACTTGAGCTCTTCCAAAGAAGCAAAAGCTAGACTTCCTTTTCCTTTCCTTTTTTATTCCATCTGGGCTACAAGCCTCTTGGTTGGTGCTACCCACATGCAGGGGTAGGTCTTCCCTCTTCACAGAGTCAGTCATTCAGACACACCCAGCACTGTGCTTACCTAATCTGCTAGGCATTTCTTATTCAAGTTGACACCACAATTTTTTTTTTTTGGTACCAGGGATCGAACTCAGGACCTTGCGCTTGCCAGGCAGGTGGCAGAACCACTGAGCTAAATCCTCAACCCATGATACCACAATTAACTGTCATAGACTTTTAACTCACTATTTATCCCAGGCTGGCCTTGAACTAACGTTCTGCCTCATCCTCCTGAGTGCTGGGATTACAGGCTTGCACTACCACTGGCTCATAGAATAGTTTTTCCTGGGCCAGGGATTTAGCTCAGTGGTTCCGCCGCCTGCCCCACAAGTGCAAGGACCCGAGTTTGAGCCCTGGTACCATAAAAAAAAAAAAGCTTTTCCTTTTATAGATTAATATAGAAAGAAAAAAAGCTAATTATTGAAGAGAAATTTAATTCTTTATACTTGTCCTGACATTGATTACAAATTCAATTTTAAATCATTTTATTTTTGATGATATATTTGGTATTTATAGTAATTACACTTCATACTGTATTTTTGAGTTTACAAGCTTTTTGTCACAATCCAGAATCAGTTGAAGGAATTAAAATGATAAACAAACAGATATAACTTCTATAAATATTGCAGAATTTTACAAATTTTAATGGTAATGGTTCTGAGCCAGGCATGGTGGCACACACCTGTAATCCAAGTACTAGGGAGACTGAGGCAGGAATATTGCTCCAAGGTTGAGGCCAGCCTGGGCTACATAGTGAGTTCAAACCCAGCCTGAACTACAAAGTGAGACCTTGTCTCAAAAAAAAAGGTTCTGTTGTTTCCAACTCCCTGTGAGATTTTTGCTTTCTGTTTGTATTCTAGGTCAGGATATGGAACTCACTAAGTTTACATCTTTCATTTTATACCACTCTTTTTTCTTTCCTTTATTTCTCTCTCTCTTTTTCTTTTTGAGATAGGTTCTTGCTATGTAGGTCAGGCAAGACTTGACCTCATTATGTAGCCCTAACTGGCCTTGAACTTGTGGTGATCCTCTTGCCTCAGCCTCCCAAGTGCTGAGATTACAGGCCTGGGTCATGGCTGGCACCATTCTGTTTTCTTTACCAGATTTTTTTTCCCCTTATGGTACTGGGGATTAACCCAGGGCATTGTGTGTGTCAGGCAAGTACTCTACCACTAAGCTAAATCCCCAGCCCTTAAACAGCTTTTTTGAAACATGATTTATACATATAATGGAATTTACTCTTTTAAAGTTTGTAATTCAGTGGCTTAGTGTGCAATTCAGTGGCTTTTAGAATATTCAGAATTGGACATCTATGAATGCTTCATAAGGCTTAAAATATGACTTTAAAATTTGTCATTGATTTTGGTGTTCTCTATCAGATTAAAGAAATTTTATTTTATTTCTGATTTTCTAAGCATTTTTTGCAATGAAACGGATTTTATACAACCTTTACATCTATTAGAAAACAGATTTTCTCCTTTAATCTCTTTAATGTGGTGAATTACATGAGTAGATTTACAGATACTTAACTGTCCTTGTGTTTAAATCTTGCCCAGTCAGGTTATATGTGCATTTTTATGCCAACATGTGTATATATGCACATATGTATATGCACATTCATATAATATATAAATATTATATACCTATATAGTGTGATGAACTGTCTTAGTAACCTATTAGAATTTTTGTATCTATGTTCATGGATGAGGTTGGCCTATTTTCCTTTCTTACAGTATCTTTATCAGGTATTACAGATAGATTTTGTAGATTTTTCCTTAGGTATTATTAATTGGGTCTGGAGCAGATTCATTAAATGTAGTTCCTGAAAGTGTCTACTCTGATCTTTTAAGCCTGGATTTTTCTAGTTTATTACTTAAATTGTTGATATTTCCTCACTGTAATGTATATATACTATCTGTAAAAATCATCATTAAAATGGTTATTATTTATAACCAAATCCCTTTGTCACTTTGGAATATTTTATCCTTGAAGAGGTTTTAGTATTTTTATGATTGGCAGTTTTACTAAGGCTATTATACTGGTTAAATTTTTAGACGAAGTAATAGCAATATTATTATGACAATTGTATCATATTACTTATAAAGTATATAACATGAAAGTATATTCAAAAAGTGTTTTGCATTTTGGATCCAATCATTTGAAATGCTCTTTGCCATTAACATCCTTATGTACACCACCATCAGGGTTTGTCTGACTTGCTGCAGCTTGTTTTTCCCCTTGTTCCCTGTGGTTCAACTCTACAGCAGCCAGATTGATCTCAAGCCCCATGTAGTGGCACATGCTTGTAATCCCTAATCTCAGCTACTACTCTCAAGTCTGAGACAGGATTGGAAGTTTGAGGCCAGCCTGAGAAAGTTATCAAGGCTCAAAAGAATAAAAAATGTCTGGGAATATAGCCAAGTGCTCTCTGGGTTCAATCCCTAGTACCGTTAAAAAAAAATAATAATAAAGAAAAAAATATATATATATATACATATCATCAAGTCACATTCCTCTCATGTTTAAAACACTAAATGGCTTCCCAATACACTAGAATAAAATTCATACTCCTTACCATGACCAGACTCTATTACCCTAGTACCTAGGACAAGACACTGTACATAGTGGGTGCTCAATCAATATTCACTGAATAAATGAATGACTCAGTCATAGGAAGTTTTAGAGAAGCTCTGACTTTCTCAGAATCTTAGAGCTTGTTAATGAGAGGCAAAGTCAGGGTGAGAACTCCAAATCTGATCTTTGCAAGTTGCTGGGTCAAATTATTTCTTTCTAATCCTCTATCAGACTCTGACCCAGACTGTTCTTCCAAGTTCTATACCTCTGTTAATTTGTTAATGCCTCTCTCTCTCTCTCCCCCTCTCTCCCTCTCTCCCTCTCCCCCTCTCTCCCTCTCTCTTTTGGCTTTCCAAATCAAGAATTATACTGAATTTGTTCCCTTTATAGGTCATTTCTTACAGCTTTATCCTATATTCATTTTTATAGTGGTGGCCATGGTTGGAGTTGGGGAATGTAAATGGGAAAGGAACTATAATAGATACTAGATATATCTAATAATATCAGGTATACAAACTTAGTTGAACAGTTTCCCTTCCCACGTGAATTTGAAAGGAAAGATGAGAAAACAGCCTCAGAGAGGTTAGCGGTTCTATCATCTAAGTGAGGAAATCTATACATTAACCACAGAAAAGCTCAGAGAACTGTGAAATACTCTAAGGCTTTTAAGACTAAGCCTTCCACAGCTGCCTGACAGAGCTGGGTAGGTACCCAGGAGCCCTGGGACAGAAAAGCATTTCTGTTGTCCTGCTTTAGCCTGACTCATTGAGCCAGCACCATAACTGGCAATCTTGATGTTAGGATCACATAGAGAAAATAGCAGTGGATTGTTCTGTTCCAGTTCAATTACAAATTTAACTCAAGTCAAACACTAAACCTTTTTTGTAGGTGGCTGAGATTTTTTTCCTCTTTACTTGGGCCTCTTATTACAAATTTTTTTCCCCTCCTTTCTGCTTCTAGTATTCTATGCAAGACAGAAGCCAGAGGAAGCCATTGTCCACTGCTGCTGCCCAGTGTTGTAAGTGAGAAACTTGCCTCTGAACCTGTCTTATTTGCAACTTTCTGTCTTTTCTTCAAATGCAGCTTATTTTGAGTTGTGGCGGGTAGAGACACACTGCTTGTAAACAAGATATTCCAGAAGTTCTGCTGTCTAGGCACAGGCCTCCAATGGCTGCTCATCCATTAACTTCAGGAAGAGGACTTTTGGTTTTGTATGCTTTTGGTGGGGTAGCAGTTCTCATCTTTTTTCTCTATTTGCTAGCTTTTACTACTGAGAAAAGTCTGATTTTACTCCCTCTATCTCTGTTTACCTGTTATTTTCTTTTTTTTAAAAAAAAAAATTCTGTTACTGAGGGGGTGAATTCAGGGCTTTCCCACTGTTGCTAAATTGCCCAATCCCAGCCTGAACCTGAACTTGCCTCCCAGAGTGCTGGGATTACAGGTATGTGCCACCATTCCTGACTTACCTGTTATTGTTTAAGGCTCAGTTTAAATGTTACCATTTCTGGGAATTCTTCTTGCTATTTCCTCTTTCCTACAAGTTTAACTTCTGAGTTTCCCCTCTGTGCTTCCATGAATCCTCTGTGTACATCCATTATATAACCTGTCACACATTATAACTTATGTATATTTGATGTAAAAACACAAAGTTTTTGGGCTGGGTATGTAGCTCAGTGGTAGAGTGCATATGTACTACCTAGCATGCACAAGGCTCTGGGTTTGATCTACAGCACTGCAACAAATAACAAAACTGCCAAGTTTTCAAAGATGTAGACATTCTTCTATTTTGTATTTCTGGAGTTGGTTCAACAACTACTACATAGTAAACCTCAATAAAGTTTAATAAATCAGTAACCTAGTGAGATAATCTATCATTTCTCCTGAGATTAATTTATTCAGATCACAGAGATTCTTTCTAGAAATGAGCCATACATTGTTGGTATACTGCTACCTTCTCAATTTCTTTGAAAACAGATTGAGGAGATAGTAAAAGACCAAATTAAAATCTGTTCTATTTGAGTTTTTCAACCTGTGAGAGGTGTGTGTATATGCATACATGTGTGCATCTTTTGTGTTGCTATAGTTTTTCTGAATCAAATACCAAAGTCCTTTAACGGTCAGTTGAAATTGATGGTGGTAGCAGTTGTCATAGTAATACAAGCAATACTAAGAACCATAGCAGGCAACATATATTAAACTGACAGTATGTTAGATGCTATTCTAAGAGCTTAAATGCATTAACTTGTTTAATCTTTAAAACAACTCTAAGATATATTTACTCTTGTCCTCTTTTTTTCAGATGAGGAAACAGGTATAAAGAGATTGAGTTGTGACATAAATATTCAAACACAGACAACCTGACTCCGTAGTGCATGTTTTGTATCACCATGTTATTACTGTTTCCTTTGTATGTTTGTGGGAAGGAAAACCTTCATCATTTGTAAACCCATTGGTTGCTTTCCATTCTGTACATTTTACAGGACATTTTTCTGATACAAGTCCAATGACAGAGGTTGATATTTTTTCTTTATTTTAAGAAAACCTATTTCTCATACGATTTATTACTACCACTTTTTTGGTTTTTTTTTTTTTGGTACTGGGAATCGAACTTGGGTCCTTGCACTTGTGGCAGAACCACTGAGCTAAATCCCCAGCCCTTTTTTGGGTTTTTTTCTTTGGTTTTTAGGTCATAGGAGCCAAAAGTATCTGAATTCTATAGGTCCTTTTCTAAATTCATTGTAATGAGTTAATTTTGACTTTTTAATTCTTTGAACCTTTTTTCAAAGACTACTATTGAGAAGTGAAATGGAACGATTAAGATTTCATGTACTGTTTCTTCCTGGATTCATTTGATGAAATGCAGTTAATGGGATTAAAGAGCAAATGTCAAGAGGCCAGGGAGAAATAAAATGTTATAGAAAATCACCAAGTTTATTAATTCTCATACATTTTTCACTTGTTTATTGGCTACTTTATTATTATTATTATTATTATTATTTTATTTATATATTTTTTGGTACCGGGCATCAAACTCGGGTCCTTGGGCTTGCGAGGCAGGCAGTGGAACCACTGAGGTAAATCCCTGGCCCCTACTTTATTATTTTTTTATGAATAGTTTGTTCTTGTATTTTCCCTAGTCTCTTACCCATTTTTATTTTGGAAATTTTTAAACCTGTAGAAAAGTTAGACGAACAGTTTGGTGAGCACCCACTGCTCTTTTACTAGATTCAGTTATTGACATTTTGCCCCATTTGTTCCTCCCTCTTATTTTTTGTCATTCTTTATATGCCTGTTTTTATATAAACAAACATGTATTTTCTCAATCATTTGGATGTAAGCTGTACACTTCATAATATACCAACTTATATTCCCAAAAGGTAGGACAGTTGACATAAACCAAATACCATTATCTCAATTAAGAAATTAAACATCAACATGTAAGACCGCTGTCCTTACCAAACGCTCCGAGGAGCTGACTGTAGTGAAGCACACCCAGGCATCCCAGCGGTGCCTCCAGAATGTAAGACCAGGGGCCTTACCAAATGCTCCAAGGAGCTGACTGTAGTGGAGCACACCCAGGGATCCCAGCAGTGCCTCCAGAATGTAAGACCAAGGGCCTTACCAAATGCTCTGAGGAGCTGACTGTAGTGAAGCACACCCAGGGATCCCAGCAGTGCCTCCAGAATGTAAGACCAAGGGCCTTACCAAACTCTCCGAGGAGCTGACTGCAGCGAAGAACACCCGGGAAGGAACACACCGGACAAGTTGGAAAGTGAAATAGACCTTAGTCTGGCCAAACGGCACTCCCAAAGCAAAGTAGCTTAGAGAGGCGATCAGCCCAGAGTCCGAGGCTCTTTTTATAGGGGGTTGCAGGGAAGTTAACAGGCGAAATTTACAGAAGAGAGAACAAAGGTTAGTGGTCTTACATTTGTATGTTAATTAGTCTGACATGTACTGATGGTCAGCAGATGTTTTGTAGATTGTTCTATAGATAGCAGTGTCGGGTTGAACAAAGAGTTGAATAATTATGGCTGATACAGATCTTATCTAGTGTCCTGGAATTAACAAGCATCTTTATCTATTTACTCACATTCAATCACAGTTGGGGCTAGGGGAGTTTTATGATTACAGAGTTATGCAGTCCCACAAACATAATATTATTTAAAATAACACCCAAGGACTAGAGGTATAGCTCAGTGGTAGAGCACTTGCCTAGCATGTGTAAGTTCCTAGATTCAATGCTTAGTGCCACAAAAAAGTTATCAGCAATCATTCTTCCATTTAGATAAGTGTAGTAGTGCATGCCTATAATCCCACAACTCAGGAGAGTGAGGCAGGAGGATTGCCACAAGTTTGAGGTCAGCCTGGACTGCATAGTGAGTTCAAGGCCAGCCTGAGCTACAGAATGAGACCTTGTCTCAAAAAAAAAAAACCAACCCAAAAATCAAAACAACAGCAACAAAAAAATCCATAATGGAGAGTTCTCTAATTATCCCCAAAATGTTTATATCTGTTTTCCCCCATGTCATGATCAAATCAAGAACCACATATTTCATGTTTCCTTGACTCTTTAATTTTAACACCCACCCCACTCCAAAAATCTTTGCTGTTTTTAATTAGCAAAGTCTTCTTCAGAATGCTTTTTTTTTTTGGTACCAGGGATCGAACTTGGGTCCTTGTGCTTGTGCAGCAGGCGGCAAAACCACTGAGCTAAATCCCCGGCAATCTTTGTTGTTTTGGTCTTCTGTGATACCCATTTTAATTAGAAAAATTGTAGACATTATAATGTCTACTATAGATGTCCATATATATGAATACATTTTTCTGAGAAGCAATTTGGCAATATGTACCAAAATCTTTAAAATATTAATTGCTGTTGACTCTGATTAAATTTCTGGAAATTTATCCTGAGTAATTACAGCAGACAGGTTTATGTAAGAGATGTTCATTACAGAAGTATTTAAGTAGCAAAATTTTAAAATGATGTTATAGTTAAACAGTAAATGATAATTATCTAAATACTTATCAGATAGACTGAATACTACACGTTATTTAAAAATATGCTTTAGGATTTGGAGTTGTGGCTCAATGATGTATTTATGACAAGGCTCTGACTTAATCCTCAGCACCAAAAAGTGAAAATTTAAGAAATAAAAAAGCAAAAAATGCTCTGAATAGTAATGAAATTTTGATGAAACTAAGTAAGAAAAAGTAGCATTAAATTTCTCTTATTTAAACCACCTGTCTATAGTACTTGGTTATCACAAACAAACTAATAAACTTGTATAAATGAATCTGTACAATTATGGGACAGTTCACTGCAAAAAGAAGCATCAAAATAGTACCAAATTTGTCTTTAGAGAGAGGGATTGTGGCCTTTAATTTTCTAAATATTTAACAGTATACTTTTTTTTTTTTGGTACTGGGGATTGTACTCGGGTCCTTGCGCTTGCAAGGCTGGCGGCAGAACTACTGAGCTAAATCTCCGGCCCAACAGTATACTATTTTTAATACTTAAGAAACTGAGTCCTTATTTTTGATCTGGATTTGCCGCTCTATTTGTGACTTTGGGAATCTTTCCTCTACTTCAGTTTCTTTTCTTCTCCCTCCTTCCCTTCTTCCCTCCTTCCTTTACTGCTTCCTTCCCTCTTTTCCTGCCTCTACTGGAGATCAAACCCAGGGCAGCACTCTACCACTGAGCTATATTCCTAGCCCTTTTTATTTATTTTATTTTGAGACAGGGTCTTACTAAGTTGCCCCAGCTGGTTTGAACTTGCTATCCTTTGCCTCAGTCTCTCAAGTAGCTGGAAGTATAGATGTATACCACCATGCCCAGCCTGCTTCAGCTTTTCTTTTACCCATTGTTTCAGGGAAATGTATGAAAGAAAGCAGAAAGAGTGATCTTCCTTAGTGTTCAAAAGACTAATACCATGGCAGAATGTACAAAATGTTTTAGATAAATGTTATGAGAGTTAGTAGTTTACATAGGCCTCCTATTCCTCCAGAGATGAAGACGTGTTGTCATAACAGTAGCAGTAACATCAGTCCTCCTAGGAAGGCCTTGATCCTCTTTGTGAGTTGTGGCCCTTCTTTAGCTTGGTTGTTCTCTTGCCTTTTGTGGGGCAGGTGTGTAATGGCTCACCTATTGATGTACAAGTGTGAGTCTCCCAATTACTTCAAGGGACTCTTCAGAATTCAGTTCCTGGATGTAAGAAATTTCTTTGGCAAAACCTCTGCTGTCGCCCATTGTCTACTTCCACCAAAGAATGTACTTATCTGGCCTTGAATTTGTGACATCCTGCCTCACAAGTCTTCCAAGTTGCAGGGATCACAGGAGTGCACCACCACACCCAGCCCTGGAGGCTTCTTCAATGGGGAAATGTTAAGACAGTTCAGGCTTGTTAGTTGGCTTTCTCATTACTGTAACAAATACCTGAGATAATCAGCTTATAAAGAAAAAAGAAAATTGTTTTGGCTTATGGTATTGGAGGTTTCAGTCCATGGTCAGTTAGTCTCATTGCTTTTGGGCCTGTGGTGAGCCAGCACATCGTAGTGGGAAGTGTAGTGGAGGAAAGTACTCATCTCATGGCAGCTGGAAAGTGAGAAAGGAAGAGGGAGAATCACATTATTTCCTTCAAGAGCATACCCTCAGGGACCTGAAGACTTCCTACTGGTCTTCACTTCTTTTTTTTTTTTTTTTTTTATTAAATTCTTTTATTGGTACATTGTAGGTATACAACACAATTACATTTCTCATTGGGAATTGTACCTTTACATGATGCATC
>NW_004624915.1:390329-460252 GCF_000247695.1 Heterocephalus glaber
AGCTAAGTGGATGCACATTGAGGCGATACTCTTAAGTGAAATAAATAGGACACACGTGTAAATACCGCATAGTTTCTCTGGTGTGAGAAACTGAAAGTGGTCTTCACTTCTTAAAGGTTCCACCACCTCCCAATAATACTAAGCTGGAGGCCAAGCTTTTTTTTTTTTTAAATAGGTCATGAGGGCCCTGCCTTTTTTTTTTTTTTTTGGTACTGGGGATCAAACTTGGGACCTTGAGCTTGTGAGGCAGGCGCTGGAACCACTGAGCTAAATCCTTGGCCCTGGAGGCCAAGCTTTTAATACATGGGCCTTCAAACATTCCAAATCCAAACTAACTCAAGACTCAACTATATTCCACAGAATTTTTTGATCCATGGGGACCTTACTTATTCTTGCCTTAGAAACAAAAGAAACAAAAGATATGTAGAGAATTTTATTATTTTTCTTCCATCTCCCAGCCTTGATTTCTCTCCAGTCCTCTTTGTCTTGAAAGTACATTGAACAGCTGTCAATCTTCTGTGTAGAAGACCTTTTCCTTGTCTTACATCCATTTTTTTTTAAGTGAGTGTCACTATGGACTATTTATTTATTTATGGTGTGAACCTGGGAGTGCTCAGCTATATCTCCAGCCCTTTTTAAAAATTATTATTTTTACTTTTTTGGGCGGGGCGGGGGGGTTGGTGGTACCGGGGATTGAACTCGGGTCCTTAGGCTTGTGCAGCAGGCAGCAAAACCACTGAGCTAAATCCCCAGCCCTATTTTTACATTTTGAGAAGAGCTCTTCCTAAGTTGCCCAGGCTGGCCTTGAATTAGTAATCCTCCTGCCTCAGCTTCCTGAATAGCTGGGATTATAATGTGTGCACCACCATACCAGGCGTGAATTATTTTTTTAACTTAATGTTTTATAATCCAGTTTTGTCATTCTTTTTGATTCTGAAATTGCCCCTATTTGGCCTTTAAACTACATCCTGGGTCCTTCTGATATGGCTTCATCCTTGGCTACATTCTTTCCTTTTCTATCATACAATGTTCCTGGTTCATCGTGTCTTTTCCCTGCCTCTATTGTAGAAGTTATTTATTTAGTGAACCTTTCTGTTTCTACCAGGGAATATTGTTTAGAGTTAAGGCCTTGGCATTAATTATGCTCATTGCCACAGGAGTGCTATTTTGTCTTGGCTTTTTGGATTGAGCCAGGAAACAAATATGAGTACAATTCATATGTTCCTAAACGTTTCACCAATTAACACCCTTGTCACAAGGTTTTTTCTGATCTTTTTTCATTCCATATATGTATCTTCCTTCTCTTTTGGTGAAAACTCCTGTACCCAAGAATATCAAATTATTTACTGATTTTCTGTAACCTGTATTGTACACAAGAACATTTCAAGATTAATATATATGTAGACTGGGGATTTAGCTCAGTGGTTCCGCCGCCTGCCTTGCAGGCACAAGGACCCGAGTTCAATCCCCAGTATCAAAAAACCAAAAAGATTAATATATATGTTATATTAATATATCTTATATATCTTATATATATTAAGATTAATATATATGTTATTACCAACAATAAGCATACTAAGTTTAAGATTCTTGAAAGCTGTTTACCTCAGGATATTACTCACATAGGATTACAAACCATTACCAAAAATTTCATGATATCTTTTATTATCTATCCTATATTCAATTCCCCAATTCTTTTTTCTTTTTTGGGATAAGATCTTGCTGTGTAGTCCATTCTGGCCTTGAACTGGGTATGTAGCCCATGATGCCCTTAACTGCTGGGAATATAGCCATGTGCCACCACATTGGGATCCTCCAATTTTTTTCGACTTTTTTTTTTTCCACTGTAGAACACAGTCAGGGTTTATGTATTGCATTTATATGTAGAGGGAAATAAGGATCTCAGAAATACATAGGATCCACCAAAAAAAAGTATACACACTTCTGGAAAAGAAAAATAGTTTTCAAACAGATGGTGTTACACTCATATGGGGGATCCTAGAGGATGTCATATATTGCAGAAAAACCACTGCACTGCCAGCCCTTAGAGAAGAAATTGAAAATGCATGTGCAGCGATCTCAATGACCAAGGATACCCAAACAGCAGTTTGCCATACTAATAAATATCTGGAAGCTAATGACCACCACTTGGAGCACCTCTTGTAATTATAGACGCCAAAGGTAACTTGTAGTAATCTCATGATGTCTCAGTGAATTTAGTATTAAAATATTTACACAAGTTTTTCTTTTTCTGAAGTGTGTATGCATTTGGGGGGACAGACTGTATTTTTTAAGCATGGATAGCCAATTGTCCTAGCATCATTTGATTAAAAGAGAATTTTTTTCTCCAATAAGTTGCCTTTGCATTTTTGTCAAAAATTATTCTAATTGTGATTACAACATCTCATTACTTTCCTTCCAGGACTTTTTATCAGATTATATTTTATATCTTTATAGTAGAAAGTGACTATACATTCATTCTTTCTTCCTCCTTTTCTCTCTCCCTCTTTCCCTTCCTTCCTTCCTTCCTTTCTTTCTTTCTGACAAGGTCTCACTATGTAGGTCAGCCTTGAACTCACTATGTAGCCCAGGCTGGCCTTGAACTCACAGCAATCTTCCTACCTCTCCCTCCCAAGAGCTGGGATTACAGGTGTGCACCACAATGCTTGGCTAAACTTTTATTTTTTTGGTACCGGGGATCGAACTCAGGACCTTGTGCTTGCGAGGCAGGTGGCAGAACCGCTGAGCTAAATCCCCGGCCCTCTTGGCTATACTTTCTTTTAGAATGTATTTCTGAGATGTGGCCTTATTTTGGAGTTGATAATGGATACCAAGAGAAGCATACTGCTTTTGACATAGTTGGAACTCAGCACTTCACACTTATTTTTGCAGATCTTATTTGCATGTCCAGTCTTTTCATACTGGAGTTCCTTTTCGTTCCTTAATTTATACAAGTTCTTAGGCTATGCAGTCTGATCTGCATTATTTGATGCAAATCTTACTTGCAACAAACAAGTCACAGGGCTACGCATTAGAAATTGATGTAGAGGGGCTAGAATGATTTGTTTCTTTTCTAAATATGTCTGAACTTTCTAAAGTATTCAAACTTAATTTTTAAATAAGAGTATTTCTACCTGTATCTTGGCAAATAATGCAGTAGTATACCATGTTGCTGTACAAAACATTCTCACTACTAAGTTCAGCTTTCTGCTATTCTCAATATTTATATATGCCTACTTTGTCCACCCACTGTACTAATGACAGAATCCTGGCTACAATTGAGAAATCAAAAGTGATTCAGCATCTGGCAAGGGTTTGATGAAATGAGTGTTCACATGTACTGCTATGGCGTGTAAATTAGTAAGTTTCTAATTCAGTGTTTGTACTTTTTGGAGATGCTCAAGGAAATTAGAGGTGCAAAGGAAGATTTATATATAGGTTTTGTTTATAATAGTAAATCACAAAAGGGATGAATGAATAGTTGTATTTCTTTATGATGGAATAATATGCTTTTAAATATTCTGACATACAGGAAACATTTATGTACGTAAGTTTTAAAAGGAAAATCCTAAACTTATTAAGGTGATCCCAAGTATCTAAAAATATTCTATATACTTATACATTAAAAATTCAGGAAATACTGTTTCAATAATAGTTCACAGTAATAAAATTGTAGGTAAGTTTTGTTTTCTTTTAACATTTTTATTCTACTTTCCAAATACTCTCCAAAGAATATGCATTTCTTTTATAATATTTTAAAAAATATTTAGAAATAATCTAAGACATTATACCAACATTATAGAGAGAAATTATGTAGGTCCACCCTTTAAGCATAAAGTAGGGATTTATTTGAACCATAGTTGATTGTTGAAATTGACAGTTTAGTTCAACAGTACAAGTGGTTCCTAGTACTTAAAAGTGCAGTGTCCTTTTATTGATGACATTCCTAGGATCTCCTCTAATGGATTACTATGACTCAAACAGTAAGTTTTTGAGGTCTGTTTATTTCTTTTGATAATGTACCTCAAAGGTAGCTTGAATTTTTGAGATACCTCCCCACTCTCATTTCAAAGAAATTTCTCTGGTGGTCTATGAAGGGTTTGTTTCAGTGGTTTTGTTAAAATATCACCCTTAACAAGTGGTGGAAGATATCTATATATCTCTATCTCTATATCTAGTTCTATATCTCCAAAATATCCTGAGTGTGAATCGTCTTTTAAATTAGCAAATAGTGTGTAACTTCACATATTATTTAGATTTTTTTCTTGAAGAGTGAATTAGTTCAGAACAATGCTGAGAGTTATGAATAATAGTAACTAAACATTCAGAAGAACAATCAGTAATATACTGCTTGGTTGCCAAATTGTGACATCTCATTGACAACCACTAATTTTTTTTTTTTTGCTTTTGAGACAGGGTCTTCCTTTGTAGTGCAAGCTGGCCTTGAACCTATGGCAATCCTCCTGCTTCAGCCTCCTGACTGCTGAGATTACAGGCATGCGCCACCATTCCTGGCTACCACCACAATTTTTAAAGGAAATGTTTTACCAGTGTTCTAAAAGGAGATATCTTTATATAAAATGATTTATCTTTTTTCCTTTTCAACTCATCATTAAATTACCTGGTGATTCTTCACACAAATACTTGTTCTTTTTTTTTTTTTTTGACAAGCTCTCACTGTGTACTTTAGCCTGGCCTTAAACTCAGTATTTGGCCCAGGCTGGCCTTGAACTTGCAGCAGTCCTCCTGAGTGCTGGAATTACACGCGTGTGCTACCATCCTTGGCATTTGTTGATTCTTAGGAAGCAGGAAATATTCAGTGTTTTCTACTACTGTTCAGTTCTCATGCCTGATATGCTGTATCCCTAGTCTGTACCACATTCAAATACTTTTTTTTTTAGGACTGGAGATGGAACCTAGAGCTTTCACACTGAGCTATATCCCTAGCCCATTTTATATATATTTTAAATTTTGAGACAGGACCTTATTAAGTTGCCCAAGCTAGGCTCAACTTGTGATCCTCCTGCCTTGGCCTCCCAGCAGGCTAGGATTACAGACATGTGCCACCATGCCCAAATGAAATACTTGTCTTAAATCCTCTCTTTATTCTTTTTTTTTTTTTTTTGGTACCAGGGATTGAACTCAGGACCTTGTGCTTGTGAGGCAGGCGGTGGAACCACTGAGCTAAATCCCTGGGCCCCTCTCCTTATTCTTGGTCTCCATCTAAAATTGTTCACTGCTGCTCAATGACCTGTCTTATTTCTAATACTGAACTTTAGAAGGAGGTGAGAGATAGGCCATTCTGTATTTGAGAACTTGTGGCCTTGTATCTCTGTCAGTACTCATATCTTTTTAGGACCATCTAGGAAGTGAATCCATGTTTGAATAATGATGTCTTGAGGAAATCCAGAATCTCTCTTACCATAACTTTTGAAGGGCAGAAGTCAGAGTCCATCCTTTTACAGTGTATGTCCTTATCCCACGGCGGGCCCCTTCAAGACATTAGCATGGCCCCTGAGAGGTTCTGAAGCAATACCTTGAAGTCTGGCCTGGTGATGCACACCTGTAATCGAAGTTACTGGGGAGGTTGAGGTCAGAGGATTACAATTTCAAGTCCAACCTGGGCAACTTAGCAAAACTCTATCTCAGAGTAAAAGAACATAAATTTTTAAAAGCTGTGAATGTAGCTAATGTAAAGGCCCTGGGACCCTAGAAGAAACAAAAACAATGCCCTTCACTGAAATTCGGAGGACAGATGCCAAAGGTAATGAACTGCTAATGCCTAGGCTCCTCTGGAACTCCATCTTGTGTTTTATTTAGAAATTTATCCATTCCTCAAAGCCTAACATAATACTTATATTATGCACTTTTCAAGGCCCTGTAAGTGGGCTGTCAGTCCCTACACCAGCTGGCCATCCATCTATGGGAGTGCTACTTCGTAAAAGGAATGTTTGGTTCCATAATTGTCCTAATCATTTTTTGTCATACTGTGGATTTCAATAGATACCATGGTTATGAAGCATTCTGCTCAATGCTTTCTGTGTTAAAGTTCTGCTATTTTATTTCAAGTCACCTTAGATTTAAAGTTGCAGAATGTATTGGTATCTTTGTTATGATTTCTTGGTAGCAACGGTGCATGGTACTGTGAAGAGCAATTCAGTTTTTTCTTTTATTTGTTTTCAGATCTTCCAACCAGTTATTTTTGTTTGCATCTTTATTTGGAGAAAGTGGGTGAACTGGGGTAGTTGTAGGTATTTTTGACACTAGGGTCCCTGTTGTTTCTACTGTACCATCTGTTGATGGCAGAAATCTCATGAATATAATTTGCCATTCAGAAACTCTGCTGCTCTTTGCTTTATTTTAAAACTATTTATTGAATAGTTTATATGAATACTTGGTGTACAAATTTTAAAATACTAAATACACTTTTTAAAAGATTTCTCTCCCACTCTTGTTCCCCAGACACCTGGGTCTTCTCAGAGATAATCATCACTGACTGTTTTTTGTGAGGTTTCAGATGTGTCTAAATATATATCTATGCATTATTATTCCATCTTTTGAGTTAGATTTAGAATACTATACTATAATATACTATAATAAAATATTTGCAGCCAACTGTTTTTGAGATTTGAACACCTTTGTTTTGTTTTTTTGTTTTTGTTTTTGTTTTTGAGTTGTGTGTCTTGGCTATATATTCCGGGTTGGCCTTGAACTCACAGCAGTCCTCATACCTCAGCCTCCCAAGTGCTAGGTTTACAGGCAAGTGTCACCACACTAGACCATTTGAAAGGCCCTTTTTTCTTTTTGTACTGGGGATTGAACCCAGGGCCCTCATACTGAGCTACATCCCCAGCCCTTTTATCTTGTGATAGGGTCTTGCTAATTTGCTAAATTGTCCAGGCTAGGCTTGGACTCATAATCTTCTGCCTCAGCCCCTCAGAGTACTGAAATTACAGTGTGTGCCACCATGCCCAGCTTTGAGTACTTCTCAGTTAGTGTTAACTTTTGGATTCTTACTGTGTTTTAAGAATTCATTGAATGGGCCAGGGATTTAGCTCAGCTTGCAAGCACAAGGTCCTGAGTTTGATCCCTGGTATCAAAAAAAAAAAAAAGAATTCATTGAAGCTGCTGGGCATAGTGGTCGAATATGTAAATCCCAGCACTCTGAGAGGCTGAGGCAGGAAGATCACTGGGAATTCAAAGCCAGCCTGGGCTGTGTAGTGATTTCGAACTACAGAGCAAAACCCTGTCTCCAAAAACAGGAGGAGGAGGAGGAAAGAAGTTTGTGTGAGAAATGAACATTTAAATGTATCATTTGTGCTAAAGAAAGCACTGGATTTTTGTCAGCTTTGGGCATGGTGCGTTTTAAACAAGCGTGAGCTGACTGAACAAATTTCAGGCATGTTATGGGATTATTTCAGAAATTGCCTATAGTGGAGACAATACTGTTTTTAAAACTTAGTAACTTATGTACAAAAGAAATTTTTAAAAAATGTAACCAACCAACCAACAAACAAATGAAAAAGAATTCATAGAAGCCACAAGGAATAGATTGTTTATTTTCTGGGTTACTTTACATGATACATATCTGTTTCTGGAAATCCTTGTCTTGAATACAGTAGAAATGTTTCCTCTCTCCTCATCCACTCTCCTAGAACGATTTTCACACCTTTGTCACTGGGCTAAGAAATGTATTACAGTTTATGTTTATTGAATGAGTTACTTTCCTCCGTTAATTTTACTTGGTGGTCACTTTTCATGATACTGTGAAAAAGTTTTTTTCCTTTCCAAACATGGTAAATCAATACGTTTTAAAATTTTTGGGTTTTTTTTTTTTTTTCGGTACTAGAAATCAAGGCAGGCAGTGGCACAACTGAGGTAAATCCCTGGCCCAATAACTTTTTAATTTTAAACTTAAAAAAAAAACACATAACATGCTTACTATAAAAATTTTCACATCCTAAATGTATAAGATGGAGAGTTGAATCACTGTGTAATTTTCACTCTCTACTCCATTTTGAGATTGCTACTCTTTAGTTTGGTATATATTCTCTCAATGTCTTAATTTTTATTTTTAAAATGTTAGAATTTTAATTATGCAGTGTTTGAATATGTGAAGGAATACATATAAAATGCATACATTTTGGAGTACATGGAACTAACATCTATGAGCATAGTACCCATCGTTATCATCTAGTTTAGTTTAATAATGCACTCTAAACTCTTTCTTAGACTCACACTACTTGAGTGACAGGACTTTTTTTCTCTCTGAGATCAAATTGCAGAAGTAGGGACAAAATCTTTGGTTTCTTAGTCTCCCTATTGTGTTTAGATAGTGACAGAAAGATATTTGACTGTGTGCTCTTGAGAGCCCTTATCCCAGCTGAGTTTTACATAAGACAGTTTGGCTTTTCAGGAGTTGCTGTCTGTGAGAGAGTGTAATTTGCTGTATTTGCTGGAAGGTGGCATCCTTTTGTTTGGATTGGAAATTGCTCCACAGTTTTTAGATGCCTAGGATACTTATGCAATTAAGAATACTAAACTCATATTCAGGCAGCTGATATATAAAACTAGCAATAATTAAAAATACATTAACTATATACTAGCTATATTACATAAGATAATTTATAAGCATTAAGATGTTCATGGCTTAGTAGAAATTATGGCCTTTTTTTTAGCAGTTGCTAGACAAAAGGACAACTGTCATATTTTTTTCTTAATTTTTCTTGTGAAACTTTGAGACTCCAGACCAGCATTACAGAAAACAAATTCAAAGCCCCTTGTTGGGAGCAATGCTACATAATTCTAGGGAAAAATCATTTGAGTAGCCCCTTAACTCAAAGGAATTTATCTGTTACATCTTTTGTTTCTTTCTCCCCAAGCCTTCTAATGAGCAGATAGACCAGGCAATATATTTGCAGGGGCAAAGGAGGAATTAATGAGAGGATGCATAAAGAATCAGAAGACCTAGATCATAACCTAGACATGGGTCAAAAACTGAAACTTGGATATGTTATTTATTATTATCTTTATCAGGTGCATAGTAATAACCTGGGAATTAAGAGGGAAATCCTAAGGTGGCAGAGTAACAAATGGTTAAGAATGCCATAAAGTTGGTTCAAGAATGCTTTCCAGAGAGGTAAGTTTAGAAATGACTTTTGAAAGAACTAATTGAAATGTGTTGACTGAAAGGAAAGATTTTTTTCATAGTAGGATAAATGAAAAGTGAAAAGAAAGGATTCAAAAGATGCAGAGCCTTATAGCTTGGAGGCAATAAAGTGATGTCATAGTTGTGCTTGCCGATCTGCTGAAGGAAGTTGGTTGCTCCATGGTATTTTTTTCCCCAAAGAGCTAAGATATACCAGACTGGTTCAGTTTGGCAGATTTACTCCTTTGGGAGCCTTTTTTCCTCTTCCTTTAGGTGTCTAATGTCATCTTCACCACCTATTATCTTCTTGCCTTTGAAATCCATTATTGGATTGGAAGTTTTGTGCCACTTAAATTTTTGGTAGTTAAAATATGATTGCTACAACTGAAGACCTATTTCTGAGAGCTTTGCAAACAGAAGAGCAAGGCTTATGTCACTGATGACTTTTATTTATTTACCATGGACCCCAAATCCTTCAGGAAAATAGGATTGTATGGCCAGCTGGCCTTTTTCCTTATAGATTCTTACATTTCAGGGCCGAGGATTTAGCTCAGTGGTTCTGCTGCCTACCTCGCAAGCGTTAAGGTCCCAAGTTCGATACCTGGTACCAAAAAAGAAAAAGATTCTTATATTTCATCAATTTCCTCTCTTTTCCATTTCTCATTTCTAAAATTCCAGAAGGTAAAGATCTGGAACTCATATTCTTCCTATGCCACCTTCTACAATTTTTCCACACGCCTGGCACTGACTTCCCCCTGTTTTAGAGTGCTCGTTGAACCCAGAGCATGCTAGGCTTCTTGCTCATACTAGGCAAAACACTCTACCATAAGCAATGTTATGGACCCCATTTTGCCATTGTTAGCTGAACCTCCTATGTTGGCTCCTGCATTAAAGCATCCTAATCACTCTGGTGTTCTGTAGGTGGCAGATTCTTTTTTTAATTTTTTAAAGTTTTTACAGTTTATTAATCCTCTCATGAAAAACTTGCACAATCACTACAGTCATTATAAAATCTTCGTTCTTTTCACTTTTTGCAGCACTAACATTGACCTTTGCATTCTCTCATTCTTTTTTGTTATTACATTCCTTTTGCTGTTTTCTTGAGTCCTTTTTCTTCTCATACAAGCCATGTCTTGCAAGTGTATGTTTGAATTCATTTTTCTTTGCATAATCCAAGGAATCATAAATCATGCCACAGCCAGTTGTCTTACCACCAGCAAAATAGGTTCTGAATCCAAATACAAAGGTGACATCTGGTATAGTCTTATACATTTTCACAAGTTTTTCTCTAATTTATGTCTTAGGTACTATTTCTTTCCCTGGGTAAAGAACATGGATGACCATTTTTTCCTTTGAAGTAGTCAATTGGTCATGAACTTCCTGGTCCATACAATTACTGTGTCATTCATGACAGGCAGCCAGGGAGGAAAAGAGCGGGTGGTGGATTTTGTTTACTTCATAAAATGTTTATCTCTATTTTACCTTTTTTTGAAAGGAACCATGTACATAAGGTGCACAATTCAAAACATACAAAAATGCAACTTTGTTTAATTAAAAAATTTTTTTGCAGTGCTGTAGCTTGAACTTAGGGCCTTGTGCAAACTAAGCAAACTCTACCACTGAGCTACCTCAAGCTCCCCAAAATAAAAGTTGGCTGTGAAAAACAATTTTTTGTCTCTATCTTTTAGTTATGTAATTTCTGTCTAGAAGCAACCACTATTTCAATTTATTGAGGATTTCTCTAGAATTTTTGTATTTATATATAGTATTTTCCCCTTGCAAATAGTAGTATGCTGTTATGTAGTATTCTTGCTTTGCTTTTTTTTAAATTTAAATTTAAATACATGTAGAAAATCAATCCCTATTAATGGACATTTTTTTTTTTTGGTACCAGGGGTCGAACTCAGGTCCTTGCGCTTGCGCAGCAGGCGGCGAAACCACTGAGCTAAATCCCTGGCCCTAATGGACATTTTTAACTGTGATGAAATTCATATAACAAAAAAGTAATCATTTTAAAGTCTGTAATTCCACGGCATTTAATATATTCCCGGTGTTGTGGAGCCATCATCTGTATTCATATCCAAAACATGTGACCTTTTCTAATTGTTTTCTTCACTCAGCATAATGTTTTTGAAGTTTATCTATGTTGTAGAATGCATCAAACTTTATGGCTGACTAATATTTTGTATGGATATACTGCACTTTATTTCTTCATTCATAGTTGGTGGGCATTTGGGTTTTTCTTTTTATAACTTTTGGTTATTGTGAATAGTGTTGCTGCAGACAATAATGTGCCGATATTCAAGTATACATTTTCAGCTTTTTGGGATAGGATTGAAATTGCTATTAGTGGACATTTAAGTTGTTTCCAATATTTACAGTTAGAGTGCTGAAACTGATTCTCTTACTGGCTGGAAAATTCTTCTCTACCTCATCCCATTGGTAGGGGAGAGTGAGGGATCAGCCAATCTGTACTTTCTGCTGTCCCCAGTCTATAACTAAGACTTTCAGAGGCAGAAATGTATACTAGTTACAGACTCCTTAGAGTGCATAGGTAGTAGCATTATATTGGTGATAGGGCAGCACAATGGGT
This sequence comes from Heterocephalus glaber, assembly GCF_000247695.1. The sequence goes on from NW_004624915.1 coordinate 402,071, forward strand.
CCAGAACTTCTATTAGTGATGCTGAGTGTTACACTGTACGTATGGTATCAGTGGAAGCAGTTGATATTGATGCTGATTATAGGTGCTGAGAAACTAACAAAGAAAAGGGAGAAACTGTAACAATATGGTTTGGCTGATAAAAATAATGTTAATTGTAGTCTTCTGACTCACTCATTTATTTATTTCTATTCTGTCTTCTTCCAGAAAGAAATTTGAGGTGGCTAATTGCAGTTATTGCATCGACTTATTATCATTTAAGTTCAATTATAATGTCACATAGCTATGCATGCTAAAAATGTTAGATTAATGTGAAAAAAAGTTTAATTTGATGACAACACTTAACTGTGTACTCCTGAGTACAGGGTGTGTTGTATATACATAAAGGTTTATTATGACCATCAAGCATGGCCATTTGATGGCTTTTCAAAATATATTTCATTGGTACAGAATGACAAGAAATGAATTTAATAAAACACAATTGACAGAATTGTTGTAGATATTAAAAATTGGTAGAATTGTTCATTATGCTAATATTTGGCTGGGTATGGTGATGCACACCTGTAATCTCAGCACTTGAGAGGCTGAGGCAGGAGGATTGCCATGAGTTTAAGGTGAGTCTGGGCTACATAGTGAGACCCTGCCTCAAAAAACGAAAGCAAATAATTGTTGGATTCTTCTTCTTCATGCCAAGAAGCATGCTAACTGGGGATATAGAGACAATAAAGTCCCTAACCTCAGGGAATTCAATCCCAGAGAGGAAGGAACATGTAAATAGTACCATGAAATAAGTGAATGGTAAAGGTAAGTGCTTTAAGGAGTACAGAGGAAGAAAATCCAGATTTGGCATGATTTGGGAATGCTTCCCAGACAAAGTGATATCTCAACCAAAATCCATTGTTAATGTGATGGTTCACTCTTGGCGTTATATTCTATAGGTTTTGGCAAATGTATAGTGACACATGTCTACCCTTATGCTATTATACAAGAATAGTTTCACTGCCCTAAAAATCTCTTGTGATTTACCTGTTCATCCCTACCTCCTTAAACCACCGGCACAAAGTAGTCTTGAAAGATAAATAGGAGGCAGTCAGGTGAGGGGAAAAACGAATTTATGGTTTCAGAACATGAAGTTAGAAAAGCATGGTTTAAGGAATGTTGGGGTACTACAAGCTGAAAATTCTGGATGTCTTGAGTTTGGAGAATAAGAAGAATGGGGAAGAGTCAGAGAGGAGGCCAGTTAAACACAGAAGTTCGTATCATGCCATGCAAGCTGGTTTATATTGTATCTTGGAGACAGTGGGAAGCTTTTGAAGACTTTATGCGGAGGAATGATGGTGGGAGTTAATAGGAATTTGAGCAGTTTACTGCATTTAAAATTCCTTATAGGGCTGGGGATTTAGCTCAGTGATTCTGGCACCTGCCTTGCAAGTGCAAGGTCCTGAGTTTGATCCCTGGTACCAAAAAATAAAATCCTTATAGATTTTGACACAGGTATATAGAAAACTCCACAGAACAGATGTTTAGTCTAATGAACAAGTATAAGGTAAGCCAAAAATAGGCTTTACCAGCTGCCCTTTAGAGCCCTCCATATGCCCCATTCCTATCACAATCTGCTCCTTCCTAAAAGTTACTACTTTTTTGATGTTTCTGATAATGACTTCCTTGCTTTTCTTTGTTATGAACCAAATATGTTTCTTTAAACATTGATTTTGCTTGTTTTCTCTTTTTGATGTGTAATTCTTTTAAAATCTGAGTTTCTTTCTTTCTATCTTTTCTTCTTTTTTATTGATACTGGGGATCAAACTCATGACCTTGTGCTTACCAGAATCTGTGAGTTTCTTTACTTAATTTTTAAACTTGTAGTTTCCTTTTTGAAGAAATTAGGCCACTTCACTACATGATTTTTTTTTGATTTACAGAGTCTACTGCATTTTAGATTTTGCTTAATATCCTCCTCAGTCCTTGTATTTCCTGTAAATTGATAGTGGGACCTAGAAGATTGGTCAAATTGAAGTACATTTTAATTTGAAAAATTTTCCCTGTTGGTAGGCATTTGCATTGTTTCCATATTTGTGCTACTAAAACATTGTGCAATAGTGAGAAACTGCAAGTATGTTTTTTGCTAAACCATGTTTAAATTTTCCTTTCTCTACTACGTATTTATGTACTTTTATAGCACTTAGTATGTTTATTTTTTTAATTCATTAAGTTTATTGGTACATTTTAGGTATACAGTATGATGACATTCATCATTGGGAATTTGTACCTTTACATGATATATCTTGGTTCTTATTTTTTTCTCCATTCCCCTCCCCTTCCTTTAACCCCTCTTTTCCCTCCCTATTTACAAAGACTGTTTCTTTTTTTTTTCCTTTTCTCATATTTGTTCCTTTCCCCTGCCCCTCCCACTTTCCCTTTGGATCTGTTCTTCCTATTTCACATTATTATTGATTAATATTTGTTTTCTTGGGATGGGATTTAGCTCAGTGGTTCCACCAGCTGCCTCTCAAGTGCAAGGTCTTGAGTTCAATCCCTGGTACCAAAAAAAAAAATTTGTTTTCTTCCCTAGGCCATAAATTTCATGAGTAGGGAATGTGCTTATCTATGTGTCCACAGTAACTTTGTTCAATAAATATTAGTTGAATAAATGCATTTTTATAAGTGGAATTATCGGGTTAAAGACTATACACATTTTAAATTTTGTTAGATACTGTCAGATTGTACTCTAAAAGATTGTGCCTATTTATGTTCCTACTGGTAGTTGTTTTCTCACATCCAGCCACACTAGCCCTATTGTCCCCCTCTTCTTTGCTTCTATAAACATTTTGACACGTATGTTATAGATTCTGTTCTAGATACTAGGGATTTATTAGGGAGCAAAACAAACATTCTGAGAGTGGCAGGAGGTAGTCAATAAACATCATGAATAATGAAATCACATAGGATATTAAGAAGTAGACCAAGAAAAGAGTACCTACCTGGTGAAAAGCAGTTGGTAATGCTAGAATTGGAGTTGAATTGTAATGTTAAATAAGATGAGAGTATAGGTCACTATGAGAAGGTGACATTTGAGCAAAGACTTGAAGAGATGAGGGTATTAGCATGTGGCTTTCTGGGAAAAGATTTAGACAGAAAACATCTGGTTCATAGGCTAGTGGTGACTGCAAAGGAGCAGAAAGAAGTCTGCTGGGTGCTGGTAATGCTCTTTCTTGATCTGTGTATTGATTATATGAGTGTGCTCACAGTTTCATTGAGCAATACTGTTATGATTTGTGTACTTTTCTATGTCATGCTTCAGGAGAACTTCTACATTAAAAATAAGGAATGGATACCCATGATGTATGTAATCATTATGTACTACGAACATGTACCAATAAAAAATAAATAAGTAATAAAAAAATTAAAGAGTTGATGTTCAACATTAGTGCTTAACCAGTTGTTCATGGGTATTTTCCTTTGGCTTTCATCAATATGATGAATGTGTTAATTTCTATTAATAATCATCTTTTCTTTCCCTTTTGACTACCACATTTTCTCCAATAATAGATTTTGGTGGCTATGCTTGTGGGATAGATTAAAGTTGCCAGGATCGGCAAAGGGAGGGTTTTTCAGTGTCCTCCTCCTATATGAAATGGCTGAACAGAATACCATTTCCTATAGCATTTTGACACCACATGCAATGTGATACAATCAAAAGGTTTGAGTAGCAGATTCATAAGTATTTTTCTCTCCCATACATTAAACAAAACAAAAAAACTCATCTTTTCCTTCCTATTCTATATCCTACTTGATTTTTATAAATTATTTTTTTACCATAAAACTAGGTTTGATTACTATATTTGTATTTAATTTTGGATTTTTATATCTATATTCACAAGTAAGGTTGGTTGTTTCTTTTCGTTATTTCCCTATGTTAGATTCAAAGTGCTTTTCTTAAGTATAGGCTCTTTACTACTGTTTTCCATAGAGGAGAAGTTGTCTGGTACTTATCACATCTGTCTAGAAAAAGGGAAGAGAATAATTTCTAATATTTAACTTTATGTCCTTTCTGAGCTCCCTGGTAATTACTGTAATTTAGTAATTGATAGGTGAGACCTGTCATTGTCTCAGCTGTTTACTTGAAGTCTGGGCCTCAGATATTCTTTTATTTTAGTGTCATGGAAAAATTAATGAGCACTAGGCTATTAACTGGTTATATAACAGTTGCTCAGTGGTATTTTGTTTGATAATTATAAACCTTATTTTTTTAATGTGACCATTTCTAATTTCTTATATTTTCCACTAGAATCAAGATAAAATATGCAGAAGAAGCCTATGTATTATTGTAGTCTAGATTGAGTGTTGTTTTCTAGAGTTTCATACAAATGGAATCATATAGTGTGTATTTTTTGTGTCTAGCTCTCACTCAGGGCAAGGATTTTGAGATTCATTTTATTGAGTATAGCATGATCCAATCATCTTCTAAAAGTCCCACCTCTGAACATATGAGACTTTTGAGGGACATCTTAGATCTAAACCATAACATGTAGTATGCACTCTTTTTGTGTCTGGCTTTCACTCGGTGTAAAGATTTTGAGACTTGTTCCTTTTATTGAGTATATCAGTAATTTGTTCTTTTTTATTGCCAAGTAGTGTTCCATTATTATATGCCTTATTTTGTTTACCCATTCACCCAGTGATGGGCATTTGGGTTGTATCCAATAATTATGAATAATATGCACCAGGCATGGTGGTGCATGCCTGTAATTCCAGCACTTGTGAGGCTGAGGCTGCAGGATTACTGAGTTAGAGGCCAGCCTGGGCTACATAGTGAGTTCAAGGCCAGCCTGAATTACATAGTGAGACCCTGTCTCAAAAAAAAAAAATATGACTAACATAAACATGTGCATAATCATGTTTTCTTTTCTCTTGGTTAAATACATAGGAGTGGAATGGCTAGGTCATATGGTTACATATAGCTTTGTAAGGTTTTATTTTCATTGTTTACAGAGATTACAGTGGACCCTTGATTTATGAACTCAGTTCCTTCCGAGGGCTGGTTGTAACTCAAGTTGGTCAGTGAAGGCTCTACACAGCCTTCAGTCTCTCTCCTGTACACAGGCAGGTCTCAGTGTCCTTAGAGAGACATTGGCCCAGGATTTCTCAATTAACTATACACAGGAAAGGTTGTTGTAATATTCCTTCCAAAATCCTTTAAGGGTTAAATCCGTATCTGAGACCATCTGAAAGCACAAGCGTCTGGCATTTGAGTCATAACTCAAGACTTTGGTTATAAGTTAAAACTAAAATTCTAGTCATAACCCAAGTTGTTCCTATGTCACGCCGGTCAAAATTTGAGGGTATACTGTTTACTAGAGTCATTGAGCACTGCTTAAGAAGAGTTAAGTGGAACTTGAGGAAAGCACCAACTATGTAAGGTAGGGAAGGGAAGATTTATTAATTATTATTTGTCTAGTGCATAGTTACAATGCCACATACATGATTTTCAATATTTATGCAACCCCAAGAGGTAAGTTGTATTAATCACTTTTTGTAGATGAGAAAACAGAAGTATAGAGATGGTAACAGTCGAGGGTGACACAACTACTATGTGATAGCTTAGAACTTAGGTTTGTCTGGTTGCAAAATTAAAGCTATTTCTATATTACACCAACAAAGAGTAGAATTGAAGGATGCTACAGCTTCAGAGGTGGTGAGACAGATAGGGGGAGTCAGGCACTTTCATCTCTCTATCGCCTGAGTATGGTAAGAATGGGAACTGTAAAAAATAGCTCTTTCAGTAATAAAGGCCTTGTTTTGGGGGACTGGTTACCAGTGAGGTTCAATATTTATTTGGTTTTGAAAGCCAAGAAAGTAGATGCCCTGAGAGAGCTGTTGTAGATTATTGAAAGAGCAGTGATGTGATTTGCAGCTGGGTTTAGGAAAATTAGTCTAGTTGCCATCTGCTGAGTAGATTGAATGGGATAGAAATTATAAGGTCATAAATCCAGCCAAAGATCTTGTAATAATTCAGGCACAGGGTAATAAGTTTATTCATAAGGACAGAGAGACATATGAGGAGGGCATAATAGGAAGGAGACTTCAGCAGAATGAATTGCTCGGTAGGTGATTGATTGGGTGTGGGATATGAAGTAAATGGGAATTTGTGGAAAGGTTCTGTGGTTTTTGGCTTTGCAGTACGGAGAGTTCAGTGGGTTTGGACTTGAGGTATACCTGTGCCTCCATATCTTGAGAGATGTCATTCCTTTGTAAATACAATGCCATTTCAGTAGAGGATTGTGATACTGTGATTTATAATAAGAACTATATATTTTGATCTTTGACCTTGGTCCCTGAGACAGAGCTTCTAGACCTTTGGAATTTCTTGGGCATTAAGAATGTCTTGTTCAGGCCGGGGATTTAGCTCAGTGGTTTTGCTGCCTGCTTCACAAGCGCAAGGACCTGAGTTCGATCCCCGGTACCAAAAAAAAAAAAAAAAGAATGTCTTGTTCCACAAATGCTGGCAGAGCTGTGGGGAAAGAGGAACACTGCTCCACTACTGGTGGGAGTGTAGACTGGTACAACCACTGTGGAAATAGTATGAGGATACCTCGAAGAACTAGGACTGGAAGTCCCATTTGACCCAGCTATTCCCCGGCTGGGTATCTTCCCCAAAGAATTAAAAGAATCATACCAGTGATATATGTGGACCCATGTTCATAGCAGTACAATTTGTAGTAGCTAAAACTTGGAAGCAGCCCAATTGCCCATCAACTCCAGACTGGATAAAAGAAAATGTGGTTTTTTTTTAACTAAAATGGAGTACTACTCAGCCATAAAAAATGAGAAATTAGAGACATTTATAGCTAAATGGAGACGCACTGAGGCAATACTCTTAAGTGAAATAAATAGAACACACATGTAAATACCGAATAGTTTCTCTGGTGTGAGAAACTGAAAGTGTAAATAAGGACTAAAAGGTATAATAGATAATGTGAAATAGTAAGAAAAGGGGCAAAGGGGAAGGGGAGGGGTAGGGGAAAGGAAAGAAGGGAATGGAATTAATATGAAAAAATGAAAAAAAAGTCTTTGTAAATAGGGAGGGATGGAGGAGTTGAAGGGAGGGCAGGGGAAGGGAGAAAAAATAACCCAGAGAGATTATGTAAATGTGCAAATTTCCAGTGATGAATGTCATTATATTGTATACCTAAAATATACCAATAAAATAAAAATTAAAAAAAGAATATCTTGTTCTAATTTTCTTATTATGAAATTTTATTTTATTTTTTCACAAAATAAACAAACCTATAAGATTAGCTGGGCACAGTTGGCACATGGCTTCAGGAGGCTGAGGCAGCAGGAGGATCAGAAGTTCAAGGCCAGACTAGGCAACCCTGTCTTAAAATAAAATAAGCCCATGTGGTGGCACACACTTATTGTCCCAGCACTTGGGAGACTGCAACAGGAGGATCACCACAGGTTTGAGGCCAGCCTGAACTGCATAGCGAGAGACTGTCTCAAAAAACCAAGATGATGATGATGATGATGATGATGTAAATTAAAAAGAGCTGGGGATGTAGCACAGCATTAGCATGGTTGCCTACCATGGGCGAGGCCCTGGCTTTGATCCCCAGCTCCACAAAAAGAAAAAGAAATAGAAAAGGATATAAAGGAAAGGAAAGGAAAGGAAAAGAAAGGAAAGGAAAGGAAAAGAAAGGAAAGGAAAGGAAAGGACAAAACCCACAAGAATCTAATATTTTCTACATTGTTTATCTCATGAAGTACAAACTCCTGCTTGGGCTTTTCTTTCTTGATCTTATGCTATCATTTGAATATTTAGGCTTTATATAAATTATTTAGAGTTCCTTCCCTTGTTGAGATGCTGTGTTTCTAGTGATTGGTCACTTAAACAACATAAACCTAAGTAAATATTATAAATGCCAAAAAAAAAGAATGTCTTAATCCAACAAGACGATTCTTGGTAGGCTCCAAGATGGAGACTGGCCATCAGAAAAACCAAAGCCATGTCTAGAAGCTTGGAACTTGTAGTCCTACCATTCTTCAGGAAGAGGAAAGGGTCTAGAAATTGAGTTGTTGACAAATTATACCTGTGTGATGGAGCCTCCATAAAAATCCCTAAAGTATGGAGTTTAGAGAACAATGCATCCATATGCTGGGAGGGTGACAGGATCTCCTGTACTCAGGGCCCTTCCAGGCCTTGATTTAGTTGTCTCTTCATCTGGATATTCATCTGTAGCCTTTGCAATATCCTTTAAATAAATACATACAATAGAAAAAGTGTTTCCCTCCATTACGTGAATCATCCTAGCAAACAATCAGACCTAAGGAAGAGATCATGAGAGTCCCAATTTACAATCAGTTAATCATAAGTTCAAGTCAAGTCTAACCTGGGAGTTGGATTGCATTCTGACCTGGGGACAAGTCTTGTGGGACTGAGCCCTTTACTGTGGGATCTGATGCTGTCTCTGGATAGTATCAGAATTGAATTGAATTGTAGGACACCCAGTTGGTGTATGCTGGGGATTTGCTTGGTATGTGTGTGTGGCTTCCCACATTTTGGCTATAGAAATGTCCTGGGTTGTGTTGACTGGGGGAGTAGTAAAGCGGTTCGGTTTCTTCTGTCTCTTGAGGGTGCTGGCTTTCTAGACTGCCTGAGTGTTAGTAGCAGGTGTCACTAAGCTAGAGGGTAAATGATTATTCATCTGTCAAATATGTGAGCAAAAGAGGCTCTAAGGAAACGGGAAGCATTAGCATGCATATTAAAATGGTCATTTTGACACTCATTTGATATGTGTGAATGCTTAATTTGAGAATGTTGATTTTCTGATAAGCTCTAAGGGTACTTAGAGTTTTTTCTGTAACACATTTGGCCATTGTCTTTTTCCATACTTGCTTCTTTCCTGGCATACTATGGTAGTAATTCCTTCTATTCTACTTACTCACATTTGACTTTTTATTGTATGAATTGTGGAATCTCTTGATGTCACCTTCCATCGAAACGGCAGACGGGAAACACGAAATGGCACACAGGACTTGGAGGCAGAAAGCAAACTTTATTACGTCGAGGGGCCTGGTCAGGATAGTTCCTTAAAGTACCAGACAGCTGTCTTTTGTCCTTCTACAGTTTATATACGGTTTTCAAACAGGAACTAAGTACAGAAGCAGAGCAAGCAGTTGATTGGTTACATATGATATCATTACTGATTGGTCTATAGCAAGTTCAAACTCGGGTTAGAAAACATTAGTTCAGCGTAAGGTTGACTAGATAAGGGAGACACATATTTGGAATATGCATCAGTTCAGGGCAGGGTCTGCCAAGGAGGAATAGATAAGGAGACATGTACTTGGAGTGGGCATCAGTTCAGGGCAGGGACTGTCAAAGAGGAATTTACTTGGGCTGAAAAAATAAAACTGCACACACTGTCAGCTGTTTTATTTTTGTTTCACCATGGCAGGTGCTTCAGTGTGTTTCTGAAAAGTCTATACTTTAGCTTTTGCTCATTGAAATTTCTCTCATTAAAGCTGTTAGTAATTCTTTGTTTCTAAATCCATTTTACTTCTATTTGGTCTGTAGCACTTAATATCTACTAACTGCTTTCTCCTTGAAACCTTGTTTTCCTTGATCACAGATACCACACTGCCATGGTTTTCTTCCCATCTCTCTTACTCATTCATAGTCATTTTCATGAGCTTCTTTGTCTGCCTTTAACAGAAAAGATAGATTTATTAAGGTATAATTTACATACAGTATATAGTTCCTTTCAGTGTATCGGCTTAGAGTTTTGACGAACACATCCAGTTTGTAACCACAACCATAATCAAGACATGGAGAAGTTCTGTCATCCCTAATAGTTCATTACACTCCTTTGTAGTCAACCTCTCCCACTCCTAACCCATGTCAACTACTAATCTGGTTTTTTTTTTTTGTCCCTATAATATTGTCTTTTCCAGAACATCCCATAAATGGAATCATACAGTACATCACTTTTTGAGTCTGGCTTCTTTCACTTATCAGTGCATTTGAGATTTGTCTGTGTGTGTCAGTAGTTCATCTCTTTTTATTCCTGATTAGTATTTGATTCTGTGAATGTACCATTGTTGATCTATTCATTAGTTGTAGGACATTTATATTTCTAGGTTTTTTTTGTTTTTTGTTTTTTGTTTTGTTGTTGTTGTTGTTGCTGTTTTTGTTGTTACCAGGGATCAAACTCAGGACCTTGGGCTTTCGAGGCAGGTGGCGGAACCACTGAGCTAAATCCCCTGCCCTGTATTTCTAGTTTTTAGAGTGAACCTCAAAACTAAAGTAAGCATCAGCAAACATTTATGTACAGAGTTTTTGTATGAACCTGGTTTTGTTTCTTTTGGGTAGATATGTAGGGGGAGAGTTTCTGGGTGTGTGGTGCGTATATAATTTTATAAGAAATGCCAAGACTGTTTTCCAAAATGTTCTATCTCTTTGCATTCTGTTTTTTTGCTGTTTGTTTGTTTGCTTGTTTTGAGTCAGGGTCTTGTTATGTAGCTGGGCTGGCCTCCAACTCATGGCAATTCTACTGCCTCAGCCTCCCTGTGCTGGGATTACAAATGCTTCTCTTTGCATTCTTGACAGCAGTGTATGAGAGTTCCAGTTGCTCTACTGCCTCACCAACACTTTTTGTTAACAGCTGTCATCCTCTTCCTCCTCCTCCTCATTTTGTTTATTTATTTATTTATTTATTGAGGCATAGTCTCACTATATAGCCCAGGCTGAGAACTCACTATGTAGCCTAGGCTGGCCTTGAATTTGATCCTCTTGCCTAAGTGCCGGGTTTACAGTGTGTATCACCATGCCCAGCTATCTTTCTTATTTTTCTTTTTTCTTTTTTTGGTACCAGGGATCAAACTCAGGACCTTGTGCTTGCAAAGCAGGCAGTGGAACCACTGAGCTAAATCCCTAGCCCTATCTTCCTTATTTTAAATATGGTTGTTTCTTAGGGGTTTTTCTTTTTTAAACCCCTTTTATGTGGTCCCTCTGTCCTTAATCTGCAGTCTGCCTCCGTGTTCATATTTACTCACTTTTATATTTTATTTATCAATTTATAAAATTTGTTGAGACATTTTACTAAAATGAAAATATTTATTTTTATTGGTAAAGCTTCTATTTTTTGTTAGGCAATATTTAGGAACTGTGAGAGTACAGGAAAGGAAGGAAGCAGAAAAATCCTTACTGTCAGGGAGTTTATATTCTGAAAGCTTTCAAATCTTCTGCTCTGCTCTTTCCTAAGCTCCGTAAACCCATATATCCAGCTGTCTATTGGACATACTAATTTGAAATGTCTTATAGATATCCTCAAGTCAAGATACGCAAGCACTGAATTGATTAGTTCCCTTACCCTGTCCCCTTTTTTGTATTTTTCTTCTCAGTGAATGTTACGTCCACCTAGTAGCTCAAGCTAAAAACCTAACCTCAGTTATTCATCAAACTGTTGATTTTTACTTCCAGAAATATCTCATGAATTTGTCCATTTCTCTCCATGCCTTTTGCCACGGATAATTCAACAAATGTGTGCAACCTCCTCCTTACTAGTGCCCTTACTCTACCAACAAATTGGCCATACTGTACCATTCTTCTCTGTATGAAATGGTAAATGTGATCCTTTCTCGCCCCTTTAAAAGCCATGGTAGCTCTGCATTCTCTTTAGATAATCAAAATTCCTAACATTACATAATTTCCTCATAGTACTAAAGATCAGTATCTTTCATAATTCTGCAGCCTTGTTCAGATATGTCAGAATTATTTTAGTTCACCAAATGTGCCTTTGGACATGTAATTTTATTTTTCCTATGACATTTCTTTCTTTTTCTTTATCAGTCTACAGCCATGCCACCCAGAAGGCGCATGGTCTCATCTTTTTCTTTTTCAGTTCTTACACCTAGCAAAACCTAAGTGGTTTTGTTTTATTTTTTGAAACAGGGTAATGTACGTAGCACAGGCTGGCCTTGAACTCCTGGTCCTCTTTCTCAGCCTCCTGAGTGCCGGGATTACAGAGTGCTTGGATTGCAGGGGTGTACCACCACACCCAACGTCTAACTTTCCTTAGTAATTGTTCTACTAGCTAATGATTTTTTAGGGTGGGGAAACAAAGTTACTTAATTAAACTGATGTTATTTGTTTTATAATGAGACTGGGCTGAAGTTTTGAGAATAGGGAACTGGCTTGTTAGAGAATATAACAGACTTGAAAAAATTTTTTTCACATTTTAGAGATCAGATTATTCATTCAATTTACTAATCTAATAGATATTTATTAAGCACCCTTTATGTGAAAGAAACTGCTATGCAGTGCTATGCTCAAGGATGAGGTAGTGTCCTGAAGGGAGGTCCTTCTTTGGCCTCAGAGTTAAGGTGAAAAACAGCAGTCACTTGTCTGGAGCGATCTAGGTTGAAGGACATATTCTGAAATTATTTTTTTTTTCTTCTAAAGGTTCTATGTGATTATTTTTTCCATTTTCTTTTTAAAAAGTAATAAAGTAATTACCCTCTAACAGTTGCTATGGTAACTGTACTATAGCCTAAGAGAATTTTAGTCACCCCTCCCATGGTTAGAAGATCAAATCAGTTATTAAAAAATTTAAATGGCACATTAAACTAACGTACCGTCTCTGAGAGTTGAGAAGAGACATAGGTGGTAGGAGGAAGGTAAGTACCTGGGAAGAAAAGTGGTCGTTACCATCTAGCTAAATTAAATGTCCTATGACTGATCGGTAGTCCCATATGCTTAGGATAGGGGTTAGCTCAGGTAAGTGCAAACAGTTTGGGTTGGCATCATCTGATGCTCTCAGAATTTGAGTTTCACTGCAAATTTTTAAGGGAGCTGCGCCTTCAGAATTCCAAGACTTCTGGGCCATATATTGAAGATCCCTTCAGGGACCTTAGGGGTGTCAGAGTATACAGACCTGGGAATTGTTTTCTTTCTGTCACCTCTTTATTAGGAGCCAGTAAGGCAGGCAAAGCTGGCAGCATGACAAAACTATTGCTGACCTTGTTTCAGAGGTTGTGCCAAATACTTTATGTGCATTTTCTCATCCTTACAATAGCACAGTGAGACTCATTATTATTCTCACATTACCAGTGAGGAAATATCTCTCATGACTGATTCAAAATCAGATCGCTAATAAGTGGCAGAGTCAGAACAACTGAGCTTTGACTTTAAAACTCATGTTCTTAATCATGAAGCTAAAATATTACTTCTTTCCTAGGATTGACAGCCTAGTTTTAGTGATTTGTCACAATTAGTTGGCTCATTCAGATTATGGGATAGGATTTAAATTTAACATTTAGTTTTTTACTTTGAAAAAATGAAGTTTTCAGTTTTCTATTTTCAAAGCTTTGTGTTTTAATAGACTTTGTTAAAGGTTTATAGATAATTCAGAAAAACGGTATCTCTGAGGACCCAATAGGCTAGAATATTTTATTACACTTTAGAATATTAGAGATTTAGTTTTTAAGAGATTGACATTGCCATTTGCTGCCCTTTTAACTTTCTTTTAGTAGAGAGCAGCAGAATTGGACATCATCACTCCCAGACAGGGGTGGTGTCAGGGCTGACTTCTCATGGGTATACTGTGGCACACTCAGGTTTGGTTAACACAGAGACAAGGAAGAGCTTCTTAGAGACAGGAGGTAGAATTTTGCTTCATTTGACTCAGGAAAGGCACCAGAACCCCTAAATTATGGTGCTCTGAGAAAGATATAGACCAGCAGAAGGTTTAAAATGGTATAGAAGCAATAGGTTTTGTTGTTATTATTTGTTTTATTATTTTCTATCTAGTAAATAACAAAGAGCAAGAATACTTTGTAGATTTGTCTTATTTTATAGACGGCAGATATTCTGTTATATAAAGTTAATGGCATGCAAGTAGGGTAGGCTTAATAAGGTAAGGCACATAATAATTGGTGAATGGGGAAATGATCTTTGAATTTCTGCTAAAATTACCTGTCACTTCTTTGTGGTTTTCTTAGGTCACTGGACCTATTTGGGCTGGGGAGAGCAGCAAAGTACGTAAGAATTAAAATTCTGTGTGATTTTCTTGATCTTTTGAATGTGATTCCTCTGAACCATGAAGCTGGATATTCATGCATACAAGCATATGTAATTCCATTCTCTTCTCTCCTCCTTAATTCTCAGAAGACAATTAGCTATAGTGGAATGTTAAATTCTTCCAGGGTGGTTTCTTGAAGTAAGTGTGTGTGTGTGTCTGAGAGAGAGAGAGAGAGAGAGAGAGAGAGAGAGAGAGAGAGAGAGAGAGAGAGAGACCAAACCAAATCCCACTCCCAATCCTGACAAGATCACTTGGTCTTTACTCCCCAGAAGCAAGCAGTATCATAGGTCCCTAGTATGGGAAACCCTTTTCCACTGGTTCTTGACCAGAAAAAGGCTTATTCTTGGATGAACTAAAGGCAGAGTCATTGCTGTGCATTTTGATTTGGATGAATAACACTAGTCTGGGGGAGGTTTTCAGAATAGCCTACTGTCGCAGGTGTATTAGTCTTGGAAAGTGAGAATGCCATTTCAGCCAGAACCTGGTTTTGTAAAGGAAACAAGAGGTTGAAAATATGGTTTAACTTTCCTTGAAGCAGCCCATCTAGATTTGATACCACCTTTGTCATAGAGTTTAGGGATTAGCCAATTCTTTCAGTCAAAATACACAACTATAGGCTAACAATACCGGCTGTGTTACCCATTTGAGGTACAGCAGGTGCTAAGAAAGGCCAAATTTTGTCCTGTCACTGGCATTTCTTGCAAAGTATGTAGTTTCTGTGGTTTGAATCCTGAGTATTTCTACTGTTAGAGAACTGTTCCAAAGTAACCTAAGAGAGCTTAAATATGTTAAGATTTTCATGTAGGAGGGGGAAAAACTGCCATGAAAAAGACATTGTCAGTTCTCTTTCCTTTCTCCTCTGGCTGATAAAGTTCTAGCTGTGCTCACAATTTAAAGATTGGAACTGAATCCAAGAGTACTACACACAAGAGAGCCTCATTGTTCATTTGATTTGAGTGCTTTCTCTTGTGTTTGGAGACCCATCTTTGCCCTAGGTTAGATTACTTTCCTCAGCCTATTTTCCGGGGCTTGCTTTCTGTTATTCCCTCCCACATTCTTTTATGCAGATGCTAAGTAAACTAACAAACTATGTCTCAAGAAAATATAGCCTTTCCCACTTTTGTGCCTTTAATCGTGTCATTGCTTATACCCAGATTCTAGATATTTATTCCCTTTCCCTCCAGTCTTCACCTGTTAAAAAACACACAATTCTTCAAAGCTGTCACCTCCGTGAAGCTTTCTCTACTCACCCTATAGGGAAATGAACTTACTTTACTTCTAACTCATGTAACACTTGGTTTATGCTATTCTCATGGAGTAAACTTCCTTGTATAACAATTCAATGTTTGTATTTATATATTTTTTTCCTTTTCTCATATTTTTCTTTTCCTTTCTTTCCTTTCCCCTTCCCCTCCCACTTCCTGTATTCTTTTAGACATGTATTTATATTTTATTCTCCTCTTAGATTGACTTACATTTTGAATCTTCTGTGGTTAGCCTTGTGTGTATAGACATTCAGTATTTGAAGGAGTAAATGTTCCCAGGTAATTTCAAATAGTGTACTAGGGGCTTTTCAACTTTTGCCCTTAAACTAGCCCATAAGTCCCTCCTTATGCTTAGCAAACAAACTAGCACTAATTAGCTTCTCTTTTTCTGAAAAGCTAGGCGTTTTACCATCTAGCTGACATGGTGCTGTGGGGCACATTGTAGACCCAGTAAAAGATAATGACTGACAGACACACTAAAGCACAGCTCTTTTATTAAAGCTGAAATGTTAACATTTTTCTTAATTTTTCATTTTAGTTTCTAATTAGACTTGGTTATACCAGGAATTTTACATTCTGTGGAAACTGAGGATGACAGAGAGAAAACTGGTCTTTGTCTTTGTCTTTCCCTACTTTTTTGTGTGTATATGTGTTTCTGTCCTTTGTCTCACCTCACTTTATATTTACTTTCTTCTGATATTCCTGCTTTTCATGTTTTCTCTTCTCCCAACCTCTTATTTCCAGGCACACTTTGTTTCTTGGTATTTACCCTTCATTTCTTTAGTATAGAAATGTTATAGGCTTTAGGAAAGTTATGATATATTGTTCCCCTCAGCCTAACAAACTAAAAAAAAAGCAAAGCATTACTTAGGAATAATAGGTCAGATACAGTGAGAAAGTAAAGTTCTATCCAAGTAGTTTCTTACGTTGGGTCATGGGCTTCTAACTGGCTAAGCTGTCTTACTTCAAAGGCAATGTGATTGTCTATCACTGGTGCCTCTTTGGAGACTCAATCGTGGTTCTGTGGCTTATGTGCCACTGCTTTTCCTGCTGGAATTGATGGAGACTTTTGGTTTTGTCTTTTTTGTTGCCTCTGCCCCCTCATCTGTATGCATGAATAGTCCAGCACTGACTTCTTCCGACTTAGTCCTTCTGTTGATTCAGTCTGAAGAGCATATTGGTTTTCTCTTGATTCTTTCTTTCTAGTCTTTAGATGCAAATGCATCAAGGGCTAAAACCAGTATCTTCAGAGCCTCTTTTTCCTAATGTGTCATCACAATGATTTCCATCTTTGTTTGCTTTTGTTTTTAACCTTTACTACTCTTATCCTGGCCAGAGTACTGCTTGCTTTTAACTGGCAAGTGTTACTAATAATTGTGTCTCACAATTTGAAGATTGGCCTTTTTCTTGCTGATGTTTTTCCCTTCCTGGGGTTTTATTTTATTTTATTTTGGTACCGGGGATCAAACTCGGGTCCTCGTGCTTGTGAGGCAGGCAGCGGAACCACTGAGCTAAATCCCCGGCCCCTTCCTGGGGTTTTAATATCTCCCTGCCTCCCTCCCTCCCTCCCTCCCTCTCTCTCTCTCTCTCTCTCTCTCTCTCCCTCCCTCTCCCTCCCCCCCCCGCAATAAATTCAGATGGAAAAATCTCCTTATCGATACAACTAGCCTCACCTTCTTGCTGTAAACTCAAATGGGAAAGCTCAGAAAATCCTACTTCCCATCTATACCCACAGATGTTATCTGTGGAACCCAGTACTCACACAGTCTTCCTTAAAACCCACGTGTTTATGCTCCCTGTCTCTTTTAGAGGAATTACCTATTTGGTTGTATGGCATAGAAAACAAATTGTCATTTCCCTATCACTGTCCATTTGTCCTCAGTTTTTATCATTTCTGGGGTTTTTTTTCTAGTTTATTAACTCTTCCATTTCTGCTGTGTGTATATAAGTCTTTATCTGCTGCCTGAGCAATTGTAAAAGCCTAATCTTAACATCTTCAGAAGGGGCTGGGGTAGCTCAGTGGTGCCGTGCCTGCCTTGACGCAAGGTCCTAAGTTTGAGCCCCAGTACTGGAAGATTTACGGAAGACTTCTCCTGCCCACGCTGTTATCTCAATTATCTTTTTTTTTTTGATACCAGGGATCGAACTCAGGACCTTGTGCTTGCAAGGCAGGTGGCAGTACCACTGAGCTAAATCCCTGGCCCACCTTGATTATCTTTTAAAATCACTAATATAAAGAATTTGTCCTCCACTAAAAGTATCTCCCTTAGGTAATGATGAATTTCTTTTCCTCACTGTGAGCCAGATAGGAACTTGGCAAGAAAGGACAAGAATTGTTAGAGAAACCTGACATTGCAGCAACACAGAGAGACTGCTGCTGTTCTCAACTGCATCCAAAGCCTTTGGCTTGACTTCTGAGCCTTAGCTTTAACATTATTTATTTGTAGCACCAACTTTTAATATGGGACCTGCTTGTTTGGTTTAGTGCACTTTTTTTTTTGGTACTGGGGTTCAAACTCAGGATCTTGCACTTGCGAGGCAGGTGGCGGCACCACTGTAGTGCATATATTTTAAAATCCAAAAATGCCAGGCCAACTTTAGGTAAAAATTTTTTTTCTAAGATAGGGAAAAGCTGTTTTTTTCTCCCCTCTGTTCTCTCCTCTTGATGATAGTAGAGAACCAGAATTTATTTGTGACATTTAAAAATTAGACTTATGATATCTACAGAGGCAAAATTCTAGAGAATTCTGAGTTGGGAAAATGCAACTTGGAGCTCTTCTAAGAATCAGCACTAAAATGAAACCAAGTGTCTGATCTTATTTGACAAGGAGGGAGACTCTGGGTTATTAATAAAGACAGTTCATTCAGCACATAGCTTTGAGGTCACTAGGCTCATGTGCAACTCTGCTTGCTTTTGTTCTCAAGGTCCAGGCTTGTGGCTACCTAAATTAGAAACAGAAAAAATTCTGAAGAACTAAATAAACCTGGGGTGCTTGGACTGTGCTTACTCCACAGCTTTTGAAGACCCTGATAGTGCCGTTGATGACCGAGACAGCGACTATCGCAGTGAGACCAGCAATAGCGTCCCACCTCCTTATCATACAACTTCCCAGCCCAATGCTTCTGTGCACCAGTTTCCTGTGCCGGTGCAGTTGCCACAGCAGCTGCTACTTCAGGGCAGTTCCCGGGACTCTTGCAATGACTCTATACAGAGTTATGACTTTGATTATCCAGAGCGGCGAGCCCTCAGGTGGGTATTAAGAACAAAGTACTTTCTTTTCTTAGTATCTAGGTCCCATGACAAAAAGGATTTGGGTGCTTTCAAATGAGGTGGTAGTGGAAGAGTAACAGTAAGATGGGCCCAACTGCAATTGTTTTGTATAGATTTCTATCTTTTTTTCTGTTCCATATATTCACACACATCTCCACCAGGAATACTTCTCTTTATGATCAGTTATTCTCAACTGGTGAGGGCATTTTTCACTTGGGGTAAATGGCTGAAAGTAAACTGCCTGTCCCCCTCACCCCCACCCAGTTAAGGGATTTTTGATACAATTTTCACCAAGATTTAACAAAAGGAAATCAGGTATTAAATGTTTGGTTACTTCTGCCTGTTTATATATTTTCTTGGGAACTTCATAAGAAAACCAATAAGGTCTCACTATCACAGATTTAGCACTTTTTCTGGAACTTGGTTTTAATTTAATCTTATTTTACTAAATATATTAACTATTTATGTGGTTAAAAAAAATTTAAGGTACAATACAGCTTACAGTAAAAATTCTCCTCTACTCCTTTTGTTTTCTCACTCTACTCCCTTCCCTAGTTTTCTCTACTTCCTTCCCTAGTAGCCCTTCCATTACTATTTCTTATGTATCCTTTCATAGACTATTGTCACATATTTGTGAGTATAAAAGAAAACATTTAAATTTGAATTCTTCCATTTTCCAATATTTTAAAAAAGTATTTCAAACTTAAAGAAAATTTAGAGAAATAGCCAGGCATGATGGTGCATATCTGTAATCCCAGCACTCAGGAGGCTCAGGCAGGAAGATTGCCATAAATTTAAGGCCAGCCTTGGCTACATAGTGAGATCAAGGCCAGCCTAAACTACATAGTGAGACCTTGTCTCAAAAAAACAAAACAAACAAAAAATTGGAGAAATAATACAATGAATAACCATATTCGTTTTTTGTTCTTATGTATAGCCATATTCTTGTTATCTAAATTTCAGTTGTGTTGACATTTTGCCACATTTACTCCATCTCATTCTCTGTAACATATATTCATATATGCACCTATTTTTTTCCTGAGTAATTTGACAGTAACTTGCAAATACCATGTTATTTTTCTAGAAAGTACTTCAGGATGTAACTCCTAAGAAAAAGACCTTTTTCATATGCATCTCCTCTCATTTTTGATCCAGGATTCCGTCAAGAATCACAAGGCATTGTATTTGATTTTCCTGTTTTCTTAGTCTTCTTTAATCTAGCAAAATTCCCTTTCTTATCTTTTCTTCTTCTTTTTTCTGGTGTTTTTTTTGGTACCGGGGATCGAACTCTGGTCCTTGCACTTGTGGGGCAGGCGATGGAACCACTGAGCTAAATCCCTGGCCCTTTTCTGGTCTTTTGAGGCACCTTTTTTGAAGAGTCTAGGCTAGGTGTCTTGAGACTTAATTTGTTTTCGTTTTTGTTTTTTCTGATTGAATTAATAGAATCAGTTTAAACATTTTGGCAAAAACACTACATAGGGTGATGTTTCCTTCATAATCCATTTAGGAAACAAATTTTATCTTATTATTGGTGATGTTTAGTTTGATCTCTTGGTTAAGAAATTTGGTATATACTATATTACTCCAGTGTTAAGATACTCTTTCTCATTTGTAATTAATAATATCTGGTGTGATTCCTGATATATCCATATCCTATTTTCCAAATAACCTTTCATCCAGTGATTTTTTTTTTTTTTTTTTTTTTTTGGTATGGTGGAACCAAACTCGGGACCTCGCACTTGCGAATCCAGTGATTTTTTAGCATCTATTGGTCCTTGCTTAAATTATTTATTTCTTGGTTGGAGATTTTTTTTTTTTAAATCATTGCAATTTAACTCAGACTTTTGTTTTGCTTTGTTTGTTTTTTTTGAGACAGGGTCTCAGTATGTAGTTCAGGCTGGTCTTGAACTCTCAGTGATCCTCCTGCCTCAGCCTCCAGAATGCTGGGATTATAGGCATATGCCACCATGCCTGGTAACTTAAGACTTTTAATTTATAAAATTCAACAAACCGTAGGATGATCTCATTTTTTTCCCCACCTCAAACTACTACAGTGGTGAATTTTTATCCTGAGCCTCAAAAGGCTGTCTTACCTGCTAGACAACATCCTATCCAAGTTTACTATCATCTTTGAAAATACTTTCAGTGTCTATGTTCATACCACCCTGAATGCGCCTGATCTCATCTGAAAATACTTTCAATGAAATTTTCTCATCTATCATCCAGGACATAAAGTTTGTACTGTTCTTATTTGGAGTCTAAAATGAAACACATTAAGAATCCTTCTGAAGTTTATGCATACTCTTTGATGGTTTATTAATTGAATGCTTGCACTATTTTTTTTTAAAACAGACAGGGTCTTGTTACATTGCCCAGGCTGACTTGGAACACTCCTGGACTCACGCAGTCCTTTTCCTCAGCCCCATGAGTAACTGCAGCCAAAGGCGTATGCCGCCAAGCACATGGATGCTTTCATGATTTACTCATTTGATTTTTATTTGTATGTTCTAACCCCCCTCCCCACACACTGTGTTCTTAACTTTTCAAATTTTCTCTGATCACTCTTTTAATTGGTTATGCAGATTAATGAATTTCATTTTTGACCCATCTAGGCAGGCGCTGTGTCGCTGAGCTACATCCCCAGCCCCAGGTTTTGTTTTTTTTTTTGGTACTGGGGATCGAACTTGGGACCTTGCACTTGCAAGGCAGGCGGTGGAACCACTGAGCTAAATCCCCGGCCCACATTTTGGCACATTCATACATGCACATATCCTTGATAATTTCTACCACCCCTCAGCTCTAACTTTTTCCTTAGTTTCACATTTTTTGGAGGTGTTCCAGTATATTTGCCCATGTCCAGCCTTCCACTACCTACTCTTTTGTCTCCTTTCTCCACATCCTTATTCCTTTCATCTTGTCTAATAGTCTTCCTTCTACTTTTTTGTTATCTTTTTTAGATTATATTGTTCTACTTTAAAAAAAAAATCAACAATTTTTCTTTCCCTTATGTATTTGCAAGCATTAAAGATGCAGGCCAGGGGGCAGGTGTGGTGGTATACACCTATAATCCCAGCACTCAGGAAGCAGAGGCAGGAGGATCACCATGAGTTCAAAGCCAGACTGGGCTACATGGTGATTTCCACCCTGCACTACAAAGCGAGACCCTGTCTTAAAAAACCAAAAGAAAAAAGTGCAGGCCAGCAGTACTAATGGCATATCAATCTAAATAACTACATATTTTCCCATTTGGAACAAACTGTAATTTACTTAATCACTACCTTATGATTTTGAGTATTTCCTGGGTTACTGCTATACTAGCACTTATAAGAGCATCAGTGATACACTTTAAGTTGCAAGTGTTTTTCCAATTTTTTTCTCTAGTTATTTTATATATATTAAACTTTATCAATATATAAAGCAAGATTTAAAAATAAATATTTTATTAAGTGGCAGCAGGAGAAAAACCAAAAGGATTTTTAAGTAAACCTTTTATAATAGACCTTTTTTTTTTTTTCCTTCAGTACTGGAGATCAAACCCAGGGATATGCTAACATAGAGTTACACTCCCAGCCGTTGTATTTTTTTTTTTTAATTTTGAGACAGTTCTTTGCTAAGTTACCCATCCTGGCCTTGAACTTGCAATCTTCTTGCCTTACCTCCCAAGAAGCTGAGGTCACAGGAATGTGCCACCCACACCTGGTATTATAGACATTTTAAACTTAATATTTTAGAATGATTTCTCCTTTTTAAACATTTTGATGAGATTATATCACTAGCATTGACTATATATGTAAACACTGTGGGGTGCAAGTGGCACATGCCTATAATCCCAGCACTCTAGGAGGATTATAGGTTTGAGTCCAGCCTGGGCAATTTAGCAACTTAATGAGACCCTGTCCCAAAATAAAAAAGAGTTGGGAGATGTAACTCGGTGCAAAGGTCCTAGGTTCAGTCCTCACTACCACAAAAAAAAAAAAAAAAAGGAAACACTAAATTCATGGAAAAGTTTTAAATTCCTTTACATAGATTTTTAGGAAGTTTAAATTCCTTGAGGGAACATATGTGAGGTACAAAAATAAATAGCTATAAGCACTATAGCCATGGCTATCTGTTATTTAATTTGGAACTATGAAGCATCCTTCTAGGTTGGAGTTAAGTTTAGTTTGAGTTTTTGGAGAGTATTACAACTGCATTTAAAAAAATCCATAGTTAAACTGGATTTCTTCGATCAACCAAATGGACTTTTACTTATTGAATCCAGCCAGGTATGGTGGTACACACCTGTAACCCCAGCACTCAGAAGCCTGAAGCAGGAGGATCACTGTGAGGTTGAGGCCAGGATGGGCTACATAGTGAGTTCAAGACCAGCCTGAACTACATAGTAAGACCTTATCTCCAAAGGAAAAAAAAAGAAAAAAACTTAGCGAATCCAGAATAACAGGATGTTTACAATAGAATTGGACTTTGTTAGATATTATTTAGCCAGAGTATTTCTAGTGTTGAGAATATCTTATTTTCTTGTCCCTGAGGTACAATACCTGATACCCACAATTTAAAGGAGGAAAGATTTATTTTAACTCACAGTTTGTAGAGGTTTCAGTCCATATTCAGATGGCTCCAAGGCAGGGTGGCATGGCAGAAGAGAAACAGTCCATGACATGGCAGGCAGCAAGCAGCAAGCAGTGAGCCTCCCTTTCTCTTTTTATTCCATCCAGGTTACCAGCCATTTGGTTGGTCCCACCCACACCCAGAGCAGGCCTTCCCGTTATTCATACCCAGAACCATGCTAAACCAATCAGTGGACTAATGTAGTTATCACACCCCTAATATAGTATCACACACCCATGATCCAGCCACCTCCCCAAAGTCCTACCTATGAGTGCATGAGGCTTTGAGGGGGGGCATCTAGATATAAGCCATAAAAGAGACAAATTAAGAAAATATCAGTCCTACCCTAGAAGATTTTTAGTGAGTGAATGTCCACTTTGATTTTATTTTTTATTAACTAAGTGAATGCTGTTGGATGTTATATCTATAAAAACATACTGAGTTGATAAACTTCTAGTCTGTAGGTTCTGTCTGTGTAGAAATATAGGAAACAGACAATCTCTAACATAAATGAAAGATAGGCTGTCTTCTATATTTGTTCATTTAAGTTAGACATGTAGCTTCTGCTGCTATAATCACCATAAGGGAAAATATTTGTTTCACTGTGATCCTCAATATGTATAGCCTTTGAATTTTGCAAAGAATAGTTTACAATGCTTTAGACTTGTGTTTTTTTGTTTTGTTTTTTGGTACCGGGGATCGAACTTGGGTCCTTGTGCTTGCGAGACAGGCGGCAGAACCACTGAGCTAAATTGCCTACAATGCTTTAAATAATTTGCTGGTTTGGGTAACATAGCAAGGTTGTACTTCTGATAGTTAAAAGGTTTTTTGTTTGTTTGTTTTGGTACTGGGGATAGAACTTGGGACCTTGCACTTGCGAGGCAGATGGTGGAACCACTGAGCTAAATCCCCGGCCCAAAAGTTATTTTTTTAATGGAATATTTTTTTCTTTAAAAATATGTTTGGATGTATTCTTATCTATACAGTCTAAAATGTAACTTTCAGCACATTAATAGCTTGTCTTCTTGTTAGACTCAAATACATTTGCAAATTTAGTTTTCTTTAAATCTCTTAATGTGTTTCCTTAACAGTTCTAAATTTTGGGTTTGCAAATGCATTCTAGATATTGATGAAACATGTTTAACTTTTTTGTTTCTTAGAAAATAAAACTAGCAAAAACAAATGGGAACAAATAAAAGATTTAGAAATTGTTATTAAAGTTATTCTTTTCTGATACGGAAAAAAATGACTACAATGAAATAATAATAGGAATATGTGGATTTCCTTTTCATATTTTTTAGTCTGGGCAATTTTATTCTAACCTCTTACTAAACAGATACTCAGTCTTACACCTTGTTTCTTCCTTTTCCTTGTCTCTCCTTTTTTCTTTGTCTTGCTGTTACTTCAATTTTAACTCCTTACATCAGACAAGGCACACAGATTAAAAATGACAGAATTAGGATTATTTTGGCTTTTTCTGATGTTGATTATGAAGAGCAAGAAGATATATATGAGAAGATTGAGGGGAAAATATCACAAGACTTTCTAGAAAATAATAACATAAACTTGCAGGAAGCAGAGATAAAAAAAAGTAGAATCCTTTCAAAAACTGATAAACAAGAACAACCAAAATACAACTGGGAAAAGATGCCATCTTGGAACCAACAAACAGAATTTTCTCCCATTCATTTTGATCATGAGTTTGAAATATCTGTACTCTCCAGCTATCATCAGAAATGTACAGTAGATAGAAGAAAAAAGAAACCCTTATATGGTCATTTTGAACATAGTGAAAGAAGACAGTATGATGATAAATCTAGCAATAAGACTAACTGCAAAGGTATCTATCTTGATACTGAAAATTATAATTGCCACATTGAAAAGAAGAAACAAAACTACCCAGCTTTGCACCCCTACAAAAATGGATTTGTGGTTAACAGTGGCATG
This sequence comes from Heterocephalus glaber, assembly GCF_000247695.1. Next base: position 427,240 of record NW_004624915.1, read on the forward strand.
TGGACCACTAAGTTAGAAGGTCATGATTATGATCTACCCTGTTATTTAAGGAATTGTGAAAAGTCATCTGGTCCAAACCAGCATGTCTCTAATTTTACTCCATTAGATATTCTTGAAGATTCTACTAATAGTACTTCTGAAGAACTCATGGATTCTCCCATTTCTGAAGAGCAGGAAAGTTTACTGTCACCGATGTGGCATCCATCCAGGGTCCGTTATGCTGGAGAATTTGCTGATAAGTATTATGTATCAGACCCAGCATTGCCATTACAAAGGATGAATTGTAATATAAACACAGTTGGAGATCTTTCTGGGTGTTCCATAGGAGAGATTATCCCTTCCTCTATTGAGGAACCCAAGGAGGACTATTCTGATACAATGAATGAGCTTCAGTGTTTGGTAGAAACAGTGTCAGAATATTTAGCAGAGAAGGAAGAGGAGATTAATAGATTTGGTTCTGTTTCAGCAGCTAAAAAAGCACACAAACATGAAAGTACTGTTGAACCCAATAATGCAGAACAGAAAATGCCTGAGGGTCAAATGTCACCTTTATCTATTTGCAAGGATGACAAGGCTACATCTTTCCCTGAACTTAGTGGAGTAAAATGTGCTGTTGGTTCTTTATTCACTTCTCTCACAGAGAAAGTGGGTTCAGGCACAAAGCATCTTACAACCTCTGTGAAAAAACTTGTTTATGTAGTTCCAGAGAAAACAGAGCCTCTCAATGAAACAATAACAATTAAATTGGGATCTAGACCCAGTGCCAAGTCAGTATTAGAGAAAGATCTTTCTGTACAATCTTCATTATCCTCTCAAACAGTTGATGGTAAGGACATTGGCAGACAGGGCAGAACTCCTGAGAGTGAGCACATGAGTAGTAAGATTGGCAGTTTAAGCTTTCAGGATGTAGCGCAAACAACTGGAAGGAACTCAGCTCAACAGAGTCAGAGTTCAATTATGAAGTCTGTTTTTAGCATGCTGAACACCCCAAAGATCTTTTCAGAAAAAGAAGAAACCAGAAGAGATGACCAGAGCAAGACACCAAGGAGGGAAAGCTTTGTTGAGTGTGGTTCAGAGTCAAATCAAAGGGAGGACACACTTGACAATCAGAGTAGTATTATTGCTGCTTTAAATAAGAGTGATGGAGGAACTACAGGAAAGTTTCAAATGCCAGCAAGTGATTTGTTGTCCTCTGAAAAGGCAAATGAACCTTCAAAGTTAGCTAGTTATACAAGGAAGAAAGATGATACTGAGAGTCTGTTGGAAGGCAAACGCTATGAGGATGAGGGTCTGTCTCTGTCACCAGATCAACCAAAAATTTGTCCCAAAGATACTTTGGGACATCTTTGTGTAGCTGGCAGTAGAACAAATAAAGAGGCTTCCTCAAAGCCTATAGGGGACAACAGAATTACTGGGGATGATGATTTCCTTGAGCCTCTCAGGAAATCATTCAGCCAGTTTTTGTTCACTTCCTCTAATGAAACGTGTTCAAAAGAAACTTTGTCAGAATCTGTGAAAAGTGACTGGGTGGAGGAAGATGGATGGGAAAGGGGCTCTAAGAAAGATGGACCCTCCTTTTTGTTTAGTGGAAAACTACATATTCCATTTTTGAGAGTTCTTAGTCCTTCTGAAAATCAGCAGGATTTAAGAGAAAAAGGAAGCATTTTTCCTTTGTTTAAATTTCCTTTCTCTAATCGTTGTACCATTGTTAATGACCAGTGTTTTCATGGCTCAGCAGCAACTACTGATACAGAGATTGAAAGAAATTACCATAAAGATGCCAAACTTAGTTCAATAAAATCTAGTTCAGTTCCAAATATTCATAAGGATCTAGGGAAATTTGGCAGTACAGAGGAATTTAATAAGAATGACCAAATAAGTTGTCCTGATAATGCCAAACTTAATGTAGTAAAATGTGATTCAGCCCTAGATGTTAATAATGATTTAGGGAAACTTGAGAGTATAAGGAAATTAAATCCAAGTGACCACACAGCTGGAGATAATTGTGAAAGAGCTACCTTAGCTGTCCCTGGAGTTGTGACTAAAGAACATATAACTTCAGATCTTTCAGGAGAAGATAAAAATCTTATGCAAATGGCATTTTCAACAGTATCAGACTCTTCATTAGAGTTCATGTCTACCATTTCAAAACCCACTTTGGTTAATGGCATTAATGAAGACAAAGTTGTAGATAAAACTTTCAAAAAAGGAACCTCAGAAGGTCTCCTTTCTGGTCTTTTCAACAGATTTTCTTCTGAAAACTTGTCTAATAAACAAGAATTAAATTTGAAAAATGTTGAGTCCTCTCACATAAATAGTACCCCAAGATTATTCTCTGTAATATCTAACTCAATATCAAATAGCAGTATGAATGACTATAAACCAGATGAAGCAAAATTTATTTCTTTAGGTGACATAAAAAGTTTGAATGGAAATAAGTGTTTATCCTTGTATGAGCTCCCTGATACTTCATGTATGACTTCTGAGAACCAGAGGAACCAGGTTGAAAAACAAACTTATAGCTCCATATCATTATCTAAAGAAAACATACCACCATCTCATGCTTGGGTTAATAATCATTGCTGCCTTCCTAAATGGAAAAACCAGGAAAGTGAAAAGCATTGTCCCTCTTCTGAGAACATAGTACTTCACTGTACTCCCAGTGCTGAACAGGGCCTCTTTGAGAAATCTTTGGCTAAGAGGTCAATGCCAAACCAGATTTTTGAGGCAAAACTACATGAAAGTTCAAACACATCAAATTCACCTATAGAAAATACTAAAATTTATAATAAGCCAAACCACTACCAGGCATTTGAAGAGATGAACAGTCCTTTCTGTTTTGAGTGGGACACTGACATAAATGATTTCTCTAAAAACTCCAGAAAACTTCAGCCAGTTTATTATTTGTTAAATCAAAATACATTTCCATCAGCAGATGCTTTCTTGTGGCCTGACTCAGAAAACCCAGGAATATATTTTTGCCAAAAAGATCAAAATGGAACTATTATGGATTGGAGAATAAATCCAAGCAGTGTCGTTTGGTGTGACTTACCATATGAATCATCCAACCAGTTAGTATTTAATGAAGATTACTTATTAAGAGGTGATGTGTGGGCAGCTAACCCATTATACGGAAGTTCTGGTTATCTTCCAGTTAATGAGACCAAAAATTTACTAGAAGAATTTCCCATTGACTTGAGTTATTCTTCAAATTATGAGAAAACTACGTGTTCCACAGTTTATCAAGAATCATTAAAAATGGATGAAAACTTTATTTTTTCAAGTTTTGTTTATGAATACCAGGAATGGTTGTCATGTCTTGAAAATGGAGTCTGGTGGCCCTCAGAAGATGGGGATTATGGTTATTATAAGTTCCATGATGGCCAGTATATTTATTCTCTCCTCACTGATTCTACTGGGCAATATGCATATTTATTTATACCTGATTATTCTTATCAAGGGTATTTGAATTATCATTTACAGACAAATGATCTGTCAAGTATAATGTTGGATGACAGCATGATTTCTGCCCCTAAATTACTTAATAAGGAAGATGAACTATTGTGGTATATTGAAGGAGAACCAATTGATAACCCTCTTGATTTATCTGTCATCTTACCAAGAAATGAAGGACCATTTAATCTAAATTTAGACAGTTTTTCACAGATGCTTGAAGAGTCAAGTTTTGGCCAAAGGGATCAGCCATTAGATTTTTCAGAGTATAATCCTCAAAAGTTTAAAGGAGATTTTAGATCTTTCACAGAAAGGCCCTGTGGTTTTGAAGACCTTGAATATATACTGGATCTCAGAAAGCAGTGCCGAACTGTTGGTAATCATGTCTTAAATAGCGATACAATTATAGAGAGAGATAAGAACCAGCTTCTAGCTAAAGATTCATCAGTTCACCTTTCTGGTTTCCACTGGCTTCAGTCATCTTTTGAAGACGTTGCCTCTTTGGTTCATCCTGAAGATACGGCTAAAGGCTCACACCAGGCAGAAGAAACATCATCAGTGACCAAAGTGACTCCATTATTTTCTGTTTTGGGTGCCTTGGTTGGAAGTACTTTGAATTTTGGTAAGAGTGAATCTTTGGAGACTTTGGTCACACAAAAAATAGATCAACAGTCAAAATTAACAAAGTTCACAAATGACAGTCTTGAAGCATTAATCTTAAATAAGCAATTAGAGAGTAATTCCCAAAAGGAGGAAGAAGGTTGTCTTAAGGATTCAGAGAGAGCGACAGTGTCCAGTGTTGAGCAACCAGAGTTTACTAAAAATATGAGGCAAAGATTCCCCTTACATAGAAACATTCACATGAAAAAACAAAGTTTGTCAAAATCTGGTTATCAGGTAATCCAAACAACTCCTCAAACTAAATCAAGTGTAGAAGATGATAAAATCATTATAGCTGACTCTGTTTCAGCTTCTCTTGTACCACAATTTGGTAGGGATGAGCATAAAAATTGTGAACTTCCTCAGGACCAGTCTTCCAAAGAGCCTGAGAGAACATTATTTAAAAGTGCATTGAAATTCTTTGGTCAAGGACAAGAATCTTCAGTAAGTGTGATGCCAAATGAAAAACAGTCATCTGAACTTTTCAACCTCTTTAAAACCCAAGTGAATAAAAAAGAGTCATCAAATTTGGAAAAGAATGGTGATAAAAATAAAAAAAATCATCTCAAGAAAAGAAAGAATCTTTTAGTGTTTCAAATTTTCTTGGTACTCTTGGAGATTTTTTAAAAACCAACGTATCTCCTGTACAGACAACTGAAAATATGTCTGTTTCTTCAGTGACTGATAAGGATGAGGTCAATTCAAGTCCTAATCCTGTAAAGCTAATGAGTCAGAGTATTGGGAAGTTTCCTCCTAAACCAGTTTCCTCTAAAGGAAAGGTTAGGGTTAGAAGCCTGAACAAACAGACTACTATTTATGACAGTGGGGTGAGGGAATCATCACCTATGGAAATCCAGAGTCATAATTTGAATGAAAAAGAAGAACCTTTCAGAGATTACCTAATTCAGCAGTCAGCAGATCTTTGTTTCTCAACAAGTAGTCTCAAAGAGTCTCCCAGAGATTCTTCAAAAGAAAATAGTAGCATGTCTACAGTGATAGAAGATCTAAGAAGTAACAAAACATCTTTTGATATTCTGAACAGAAGACAAAATGAACAAGATCATTTTCCTAACAAAGACCAGAGTTTTTCAACTGCCACATCATCTCCATCTCAACCAGAGTGGCCAAGCAGAAAGAATATATTTTCTTTTTTGACTAGATCTGAAAATTCTGAGAACAGAGTCTCTGCTACTCTACCCAGAACCAAATCTCAAGCAGAAGGGCTATTCACACTTTCTTCTTTTTTTTCCACTACTAGCTCAGGCATCAAGAAGGATACTTCTCATAGTAGCTCTACTTTTAGTTTCTTCAGCTTGGCCTTTTTGGATGAAAAACAGCAGACACCCAAGAGAAAACAAAGCCTTTCAACTGTTGCTCCAGTGACTTCTCAGCCCTGCAAGAAGCCAAGTGTTTTTGTAGACACTAGTGACGCAATGACTAGGGAAGGTTCTAGTGGTCATAGAGATAGTATAACCCAGGAAATAGTTCATGAACAGCCAATGATCTCTTGTATTTCCACCAACACCACTGAGGTTACCTCCCTTGCAGATGAGTTCAATGTAGAGAAAACTCAAGGAAAACCGAGTTCCAGTAATGAACCAGGGACATCTTCAGATTTTCAGAGAAATCAGTTACAAAAAGATATTGTTCCTCCTTCACCAGAATTTCAGGAGCACACTGAAACATTCCTCACTGACCCAGAGAACCTTGGGATAGCCCTTGCTAAAGAAGAGGCTTTCAACCAGAAAGCCTTTTCCAGTGATTCACTGGACAACTATTTTTCTCATAATAATCATTTGAATAAAGAGCTCAGTGATTTAGATGCTTATACTAAACACCAAAATGAAAGATTTACTACTGACTCATTGAATTTACCTTTAGAAGAGGCTCCTGATAAGCTCTCCCCACAGATTCTGGAGTCAGCTGCTGCTTCTCCAGACCCAGGCTGTGAAGGGCCCCTCCAGAACCAAGATACAGGTAAAGAGGAAGACAAAACAGTATTAGGCTCTAAAGTAGAAATGCTTTCAGGATTTGTGACCAAAATAAAATCTTTCTCTGAATGTCTAACTGAGCCTCCTAAGACTTTCTCTGGACTTTTCTCCTCTCCAAAATCTCCAAAGAAAAACTCCTTTTTTTCTCTTTCTTCTGAGGCATCACCACACCCTCCCAAAAGTGAGTTGTTCAGAATTTTTAGAAGTCCCAAGCCAAAGACATATAAACAAGAACCATCTGTAGCTACTTCATGCCTTCAAAATAGTTGTTCCAGAGATTCTGTAGGATCAGTACCTCCAGAAAGTTTGTATAGAGAAGCTGCCTCATCAAGACTCAATTCAGACTCTCCCGTCAGTGATTATAGAATAAATGTGATTAGTATAATAACGTCAAAATCAGATACCTTGACAGATGATCCCAAACTGACAATTGAAATTGAAAAAAATAATATTCCTGAAAATATTCCAGGACCCCAAGATTTTGACACAGTTGCTACATCTTCTATCTCTGAAGATGATATGAAGCAAGGAGTATTGTCTCTGAGTGATGAAGGAGGCATGGGGTTGTTGCAGGGTGCAGACACAGAGGCATCATTGGAAGCAGAGCATAGTCTGCTGCCAACACAGTTGCATCCACATTCTACAGGAATTGCTGAAGAGTTTCTTCCTCCACTTCAGTCACCTCCTCCTCTTGATCCAGAGCCAGCTATTCACACTGCCTCCATAAATGAAGACTTCTTGGAACTGCACATAACCAATTTACTAGAAACTCATACCACACTGTTTAATGAGGCAAGTGTCAGAAAGAGTACCACATTAGAAACCCATGGGTACAATGCCCATCCTCTGCCAGCGAAACCTGTTCTTTGTGCCAATGAAAGTTGTGGGACACTTCATGCCCAGAAAGATCCACCTGTAATCCCTCAGGAAACAGAGCAGCCAAGCCCTCATTTTGAGATCCCGAACATGGCCAGTTGGCCAGAGCTGCACTTCTCATCCTCTGCTGCTGACTATGGGAATACATTGAGCTCTTTCTTTTCCCCACCTTCCTCTTCTGGCAACAAAGCAGCAGAAACTAGTTTAATATCCAGTTTTAAAAAGTTATCAACTCTATTTGAGGGAGGTAGTGAGGGGAGAGGGAGTAAACTGGAAAATGATCCAAAGGTAGGATTTGAAAAGAAACTAGATCTTTCATTTCCATGGCCAAAAGAGAACAAAAGGAGCCCTGAACAAATGCCTACAGAATCTTCCCCTTCAGTTTTGGTTATCAGCGAAAACGAGGACCTGATCTCCAGTGAGGCTAACAAAGCTTTGAAGTCTTCTCAAATATCTGGGGCCAGTGCTAAGCCAGCTGAGGTCTATACTCAGCCTTCTGTGACCTCTGAGCAGCTGGAGGAGAGGCCAAGTATCTCTGCTCATGGGCTTTCAGAGCCTGGAGAAATGGAAAACCAGTTGGAAGTCCCAGCATCTAGAGAACACTGGGGGACAGAAGACAACCTCTCTGGTTCCACTTGTCCTTCAGGAAAACCTGAAGAAGAGCACAGCACTGTCTCTGAATTACTTCACCAGCCAGAAAAACAAGTAGAGGAGGTGGTGTCAGCTAATACTGACTCTGTTTCACGTGCACAGCAGCCAGTCTATCTGAGTGACATCAAGGACCCAGTGACCAGCAAAAGGCCTGTTCTCAACTCAAGCATCATAAATGGTTTTAAGAAATTGGCCATTTATGATGCAAATGACTTAGTGGTAGATATTCTAAATTGCTTTTTATCCTATCTGTGTCTTTCCTAGCACTTGACACTCATGTTAATTAGGGGTTAAATGAGTGGAGATTTTCATCCTCTCCTTTCAATTCTTTATTGGAACAAGGAGTGTCCTGCTTAAAGGAAAAGCTAGGCCCTGAGATTTAATCACTCTGGTTTGCTTTTCCATGTATAATGTGGAATGGAGAAAGCAGACCAGGAAGAGCCAGCAAGTATTTATATAGCATATGTCTATTATAACTACATAATTGGATAGGATGCTTCCTTGGGCCTTAGGCACTATGACTTATAGTAGATGGAGAAAAACCTACTTTGCTTTGGTTTTCCAAGTCTTCTAAAATGCTTCTTCCAGTGGCAATAAAGGGATTAAGTAAAATAAAAAATGTAAAGCATGGTTTACCATAATCTATATTCTATATCCTATTCCACATAAATTTGTGTAACTTCTGTGATATCAGTCTCTAATACCAGGTTATCACAAGGCTTTAGGTAGAAGAACTACAACAAAGGGCAGCCCTGAATTTCTGTGTGACATTACTCAAAGCTTTTATCAGATAACAGTCTCAAGGGTAGTAAAAGGCAGGGACTGATGTCTGGTAAATGCTTTGAGTAAAGTCTCACAGGAACTGAAGACTACCCTTTGCTGTTGTTCTTCAGTCTAGATCACTAGTTTGGGTCCATATGCAGAAGATAGTATTATTTCCCCTAAGAAGAAGCACCATACAGCATAAAGAATGCTACTTTGATCTCTGGCTCAAACATGCCCAACGGGATTAGGATTGGTCAGAAGCTGAAAGAGAAGAAGGGAGGGAGGGAGGGAGAGAGAGAGAATAGTGACTTGGTACCTATTCTACTGATATATATAGCTTCCATTACTTCCTCCTTCACATGACTGAGAGACACATGAAGGAATATGTCCACTCTCCTTCGCTTGGGCTGAGGCATACAAATTTACAATTGTAGAGCAATAAATGAAGACCTCAGTTTATTAGTTAATAGCAAAGGGAATTGGGATTCATTTACTCCATTTTACTACGTGGAAATTAGAAAACATCATAGCCACTGGATAAGGTTCTTTAGAAGACTGAATAGGGAATTTTAGGAATAAGCAATAGGCCATTTTAAACCTACTCACAAGTAGCTCATTATGATATTCTTCAAAGTCACGTGCAAAGCTGAGGTTAAGTGCGATTAGAGAATCTAGCATGTTGTGTTTTCCTATTGTGTTTCTGCTAAATAATTTTTCTAGTTTGTGAAGTTTGGTCCTCTTTTTCCTAGGAACCTCTTGTTTATGACTATTGTCCTGATGTAGTAATTGTAGTAATTTATCCATGCTTGTGCCCTGGTCCCTGGTTTTTATTGTTTACTCATCTGCTTTTCTCTCATTCTCATAGCCCCACCAGCAGTAGTAGGTATGGCTCCTCCTGTAATGTGAGTCAAGGAAGCTCTCAGTTGAGTGAACTAGACCAGTATCATGAGCAAGATGATGACCGTCGTGAGCGGGACTCAATTCATTCCTGCCACAGCTCTGGCAGCCTCTCCAGAGATGACCAGGCCAGTTTTGGAGAACAAGAGAAAGCCTTGGAGATGAGAGGTGAAGCAAAGAAGAGGAGAGCATGTGAACCCAAGGAGACGACAGATGTCACAACCCATCCTCCCCCAGATCTGGTGCTACACAAGGACCATGTCGTAGGCCCCCAGGAGAGGTAGGTGATGGCTGCCTCACATGCTTCCTCAGTACCTCCTCTGTAGTATTACTGAATATAAGTGCTTTTCATTTGTTTCCCTGAAGCTGGATATGGTGGGGGCAAGACAACCACACTCACCTCTTCAATGCTCCTTTTGAATTCTGGTATAATTCCCAAGATATTTTGGGGATCTCTGAAGAACACTTGGGTTCTTTGTAGTTAATGAGCTGCAGTATGCCAGAATCCCTTGAATTTGCAGTTCTTTTGGGGGGGGGGGGTACCAGGGATCGAACTAGGGATGAAGTTCTTTTTTTTTAAAAATCAATTTTATTTTATCCCATTCCTCCTCTCAAGCTCCCTCACCTTTTTTTAGACAGGGTCTCACTATGTAGTTCTGCAGGCCAGCCTTGAATTCACTACAGTATATAGCCCAGGCTGGCCTCAGACTCTCAGCAGTCCTCCTATAGGTGTGTGCTGCATGCTCGGTTCAAATCTGCAGTGCTTGACCCTACACATGGCAGTGTCTTGAGTGTGAAATGACCTGAGCCCTGTAGGGAATGCTTTTGTCCCTTTGGCTGGCTTCCTACCCTATCAGTGTTTTAACTTCTGTTGTACCCTGGCTGAGAAAAATCAGAACAGAGTTAAGGAATTGATCTAGAGGACAGATTTAACCTACTCTTCCCTCCCTCCAGGATCTAGTGTTTTGTTTAGCAGTTTCTATCCATAAGAAGACAAATTTAAAGCTTATTCTTCTAGCAACCTTATAATGAAGTTCAGTACAGAGCTTGAGCATTGTCACTATTATTAAGCTAATTTGGTGAGAGTAGCAGAGAGGTTGATGCACAGCAGGTCCCTCAGTCTTTGCACTAACATTTTGGGGGAGATAATTCTTATGGCGACCTTGCATATGCATTATAGGGTGTTTAGTAGCATCCATGGTCTCTGCACTTGATGCCAGTAGCAACTCTCAGAACTCTTTCCACCTGGACATGATGGTGCATGCCTGTATCATACCACCTGGGAGGCTAAGGCAGGAGGATCATGAGTTTGAGGGCAGCCTGGGTTACCCAGAGAGTTCAAAGCCATCCTGAGCCACATTGTGAGACCTTGTCTCAAAAAACAAACAAGAAATGGAAAAAAAAAAGACTATCTTCAGACATTGTCAGATTTTCTTTAGAGGTAAATTTGCCTCAGTTGAAAATCACTGGAGAAAAATGATAAGGACAGGATATGACTTATATTCTCAAATCTCAGGGTCTGATAGATAATAAGGCCTCTTGAAAGATAGTGAATGCCAATTAAGTTAGGGAATGGTTGGTGCTTTTCTTCCTCCACTGGATTAGTGGATAAGTCACATACCTTTTTTATTTTTTTTCATTTAGTTTATTGGTACATTTTAGGTATACAATACAGTTACATTCATCATTGGGATCTTGTACCTTTACATGATGCATCTTGGTTCTTATTTTTTCCCCATTCCCCTGCCCTCCCTTCACCCCCTCCACCCTTCCCTATTTACAAAGACTTTGTTTCCATGTTTTCCCTTTTCTCATATTTTTTCTTTTCCCTTCTTTCCTTTCCCCTTCCCCTTCCACTTCCCCTATTCCTTTAGACATTTTCTTCCCATTTCACAATATCAATTATACATTTTGATTCTTATTTACACTTTTAGTTTTTCACACCAGAGAAACTATTTGGTATTTACATATGTGTCCTATTTATTTCACTTAAGAGTATGGCCTCAATGTACATCCACTTAGCTATAAATGTCTCTAGTTTCTCATTCTTTATGGCTGAGTTGTACTCCATTTTATTAAAAAAAAAAAAAAAAACCAAAGCCACATCTTCTTTATCCAGTCTCCAGTTGATGGGCATTTGGGCTGTTTCCAAGTTTTAGCTATTACAAACTGAGTCACATACCTTTTTGAAGAAATAAACTTTTGCTCTTCTCCTTTTCTGTTCTTGGTCTTTAGTCATCTCTGGGGCATATTAACAGGCAGAATATGCAGGAGAGCTGTCCTGGACCAGCCCCTCACTGGTCTGATGATCCACTGACAGGCTGACTTGCTGTGGGCCTTGGATAGTGATTACTGTTAGGGCTGAGCTCATGGTAGAGAAGTAAGAAGTTCCCAGAATGAATATTTACCCTTCTTTACTTTCAGATTCTAGCTATGCATGTGAAGCCCAGTTCTCCTCTGGCCAGAAGTGCCTACTAATGTTTTTAAAACAGTTGAGCCATTTAGTAGATAAGTATCAGAGCCTACCATTTATTTCACATGTTTAGGTGGTCTGCTACTGTGGCTGTTTGCTCCGAAGGGAGGAAGGAGAAGCATTATTGCTAAGAATTAAGCACTATTCCGATTAAGAACCTGGATGATAATTTAATCTAATATAAGATAGTGTCTCTGCCTCAAAGGTACTTGTTGTATTTATTATTCATTTTACTGAGGGGACAAGATCAAGGCAGGAAGGCACTTTCTATGTAGTCTAGGAATTGGTAAGTCTTCCAAAATACTTAGTGGAGCAGGAAGGGTTTGCAGGAGCAAAGATCTGCCCTAAGGAAGCTATGTAAAACCCCCATGGTTACTGGTCTTGGGAGGTGAGTGAGAAAGGTTGAAAGGTTTCTACAGCCAGCTCTGTGGTTTCTGTGCTTGTCATTGACTCAATATTCTTGCCATATTTTCTAGTTTCATGATCCCAGACTGTTCCAGTGAGCTGCTTCATTGGGCAAATGCAGGAGAAGGAAGAATAGGAACAGATGAAAAGCTAAAAGGAGCTGTCATTTTAGAGAGGAATTGTTTGCACATTAAGTATTCAGGACTATGCTGTTTTAGTGGCCTGAATCACTAAACAAGTGTAGGGATGAGTAAAAACCATTTCATTTTAGATATTTGGCAATCTTACCTTGAGAGCACTGTTACCTTGTGGCCTGGACTATTTTTAAGAAACATTCTTTCCTTTGTTACAAGTCTTCCTGAGGAGAATGCATCTTCGCCATTTACTCATGCCAGAGCACACTGGATCCGAGCAGTTACCAAGGTTCGACTCCAGCTGCAGGAGGTAGGAAATCTATTCCAGTAATGGTTGGGACAATTTTTCTTTTGAAGTTGGGAGCCATATGGTGCTTGAGAAACAGTCAGTGATTAGTCATCTTCTTACTTGTGCTTCTGGGAGTGCACAGCAATTAAGCCAGAGCCTTAAGAGATGGAAGTGGCCTTGGTTATTTGTATGCTGATTAATGGAAATCAAATAGACCTAGTGAGCTGAGAGTCTGAGGTACAGTTGTGTGTTTATTTATGTAAATCTCTTTGAAACCATTTAAGTGTGAGTTTAGGTAGAGGGCTATATCAAGACCTCTTAGACCAATTGTTGTCTCCCTTAGCCAGACAGTTCAAGTACTACAGAGTGATACATATCCGGCCAGAAATAGGGTACACAGATTTTTCTAGGATTCCCTAATTTAAGCATCAAAGCATCACACATTAAGATCTGAAAAAATGCAAAGAAAAATAAAAAGGTAAACATAAAAGATATTTTTCATTTTGAGTGTTATGAACTTGACATGTCCTTATATGTGTATCAATAAGACAGGCATCCTTAGGCAGAAGGGATGTTTTTGAATGATGACATGTGGTTGTCAGTAATATAAAATTTGGAAAATATTAAAAATGCAGACATGCTCATATGTGTAAATATACCCCCCCCTTTTTTGTTTTTTTTTGTTTTTTTGGTACTGGGGATCAAACTCAGGACCTTGCACTTGCAAGACAGGCGGCAGAACCACTGAGCTAAATCCCCGGGCCTGTTTTTTTAAAACACACCCTTTTAAAAATAATTTCAAATATAAGGAAAAGTTGGTACTGCATCCTCTACTCCAGTGGTTTAAACTTCACCTTTGCTTTATTGCCCTTCCTCCTTTACAATCAGTCTTTTTTGAACCACTTGAGACAAAGTGGAATACATGGTATTCTGTCACTTCCCAATACTTTTGTTTGTGTTTCCCTAAAAAATAAGGCTGTTCTCCTAAATAATCACAATTGAACCATCCAAATCAGGAAAACAACAGTGAAAACACTACCATCATCAGGACCCAAGACAAATTTGACCAATGATTCCAACAATGTCTCTTTTTCCTTTCTGATGCAGAACCTGGTCCAAAATGACATGTTGCATTTAGTAGGTACAGCTCTTTAATCTCCTTTAGTCTGGAATAATTCCTCAACAGTTTTCCATCCTCAGCAGTTTTAAATGGTATAAGCCTTTTCATTTTGTAGTGTGTTCTTCAAATTTGGACTATTCAGTATTTCTTTAGGTTTACACTCAGGCTGTGCTTTCTTGGTAAGAATTACACAGAAACCATACTGTGCTTCTTTCATTGCATTGCATGATGTCAACCTGTTCTGCCGTTTATAATCTTAGCCTTAATCATTTGGTTAAGTTTGTACAGGTTTCACCACTGTCAAGCACACATTTTCCCTTGTAATTAGCAAATGCTTTGTAGTGAGAACATGTGATACTGTCAATATCTTGTTCTTCATCAAATCTGCGTTAGGTATCCATTGATACCTCTAATGGTGGTTGCCAAATGGTAACTGTAAGACCGAGGGCCTTACCAAATGTTCCGAGGAGCTGACTGCAGTGAGGATCACCCAGGAGGAAACACACTGGACAGATTGAGATAGTAAAAAAACAGACCTTTATTAGTCTGGCCAGACGGCACCCTCCAAGCAAACAAGCTTAGAGAGGTCCCAAGCTCAGGGAGTTGGATGGTTTTATAGGGGCTGCAGGGGAGCTTAGCAAGCAGAACTACAGAAGCAGAATTTTTGCAGTTAGGAGACAGTTAGGGGAGTTTGCAGATGTTCTTTACTTATCTAACAGGATGTTCTTTACACAGAAACAATGGTACATTCCAGGGTGTCTTAACAGATAAACAAGTACATTCCAGGAACTCTGTGTCCTTTAGTGAACCTGAAACCCACAGGGACAAGATGGAGGGCCTGTAACAAGATGTTGTTACTTGTGCTAAGTCTCACCTGCGTCTTACATCCCCCACTGATTTATCTAGGCAAGTAATCTTACGCACTGCTTTCTTCATCAAGAGGTACTGGATAGTACCTAGCCTGTTGATTTAGAACCATTAGGCGAACAGATCCTACCCGGGCCCTTACATAGGCCATAAGTTTATTAATAATGCATAGGCCAAAAGTCAAAGCTAGTAGCAAGATTAACAGAGGTCCAGTAAGGGCAGAAATAAGGGTAGTCAACCAGGGAGACCAGTTAAACAAAGACTGATACCACCCAGAATTTTCTTCTAATTTGTCATATTTTTCTTGCAAATGTTTGTTTACTGTAGCCAGGGTGTCTTGAATAACTCCTGATTTATTGGCATAATAACAGCACTTTTCTCCTAAGGCTGCACACAGTCCGCCTTCTTTCATGAACAGGAGGTCGAGACCTCGGCAGTTCTGGAGGACCATTTCTGCCAAGGAGTCCACTTGTTTTTCTAGATGGGATACTGAGTTAGTGATCAAGCCCAAGTCTATCTTCACTTGTTGAGTTAGGGCCTTAAAGTTAGCGTCCTGCACCGCCAATGCTGCTGCTCCTAGAGCTGCAGATCCTGCAATTCCTCCTATAGCCAGTACTGGGATGAGGGCAGGATGATGCTTTATTCTTATAGGGTGGACTTTCCTGGTCAAATATTCCCATCCTTGTTCTCCACCATATATAAATACTTGGGGCAAGATCTGGAGCAGCACACAAACCTCGGGCTCCCTTTGTAGGACAGCAACAGAGAGGCAAGGGGTTATACCTCCTGTGCATGCCCACCATGAGTTGTCTTCTGCCCTTAGGTACTTATCAGGTTCTGCAGAAGTGGTTTGGTAAAAGCAAGCACTATCTAAGTAGGATGAGGTGACCTTAGGGTTTTTAACACATGACCCTCTTCCTTGTATATCCCCTATTGACAACCTCGTCTGTTTCCAATCACACCCATCTTGGCTGGTTTCAGTGTAAGTTCCATTGATTGCTATTCCTATATAATATGGGGGCTTTGGGTTTAGACGCATCCAACATTCATTAGTAACATTATTGTTTGATCCATTTAACACCATAAACATAGCATCCAGCATTTTTAAGTATGGTTGGATTGGCGACTCTGGGCCAGTTACAGGCACCTTGTTGGGTAGAGTGTTACCCGGGCGGCCGGCGGAGTGAGTGCGTGTTTTCTTTTTTGGCGGCAAGGAAGTGGAATTTTCTCGTCGCCTGTGGGGTTGGCCACTGTCTTTTTGGGGGCTCAATATTTTATAAATGTTGCCTGCCGGTTTGGGTGGAACTAATACTGGGCTACGCTGGATAATGAGGTCAGTCATAGGGTCTTTCCCAGTGACATACAGCGCTAGCGTCCATGCCTTTCCCTTTTCCCAATCTTTGTAGGGATTCTGCCATTGTTTTAGTCTAAATTCTACAGGCTCACATTTTCCAGGGTCTTGGAGTCAAACCTGCGAATGAAAACCAAATCTCCCGGCTTATAAGTCAAGGGTTGTAGAGGTTTCTTGTTGGGGTCAGGCATGGTCTCCCTCAATCTATCATGTAATTCTGACTGAAGCTGATGGAAAGCCTTTAAAGACTTAAGGAGTTGGAGGTGGGAAAGCTTTTCCCCCAACTCCAAATCTATCATGGGGACGATTGGGGGAGATCACCCATAAACGATCTGGAAGGGTGACAGATTAAGGGGCGGCTTAGGAGTGCACCTAGTGCGGAGAAGAGCAAAGGGAAGAAGCTCTACCCAACCTAGTTCAGTCTCCAGGCATAATTTAGTTAGGACCTCCTTTAAAGTTTGATTCGCTCTCTCTACTTGCCCTGAACTCTGAGGCCTATAGGCACAATGTAAATTCCATTTTATCCCTAGAACTTTACCAATCAATTTAGATATTTTAGCCATGAAGGCTGGGCCATTGTTGGACCCCAGGGCTAGGGGCAAGCCAAAACGAGGAAGTATTTCTGTCAAGAGCTTTTTGACGGTTACTTCAGCTGTCTCTCTCTTAGTGGGGTATGCTTCTATCCATCCTGAAAAGGTATCCACAAAAACTAGTAAATATTTATACCCATACATGCCAGGCTTCATTTCAGTAAAGTCCAATTCCCAATGTTCTCCTGGAGTTAATCCTCTGTGTCGGACCCCAGGGGGTCTGGCCACCGATTTGCATTTACCTTGAGGCAGGTGGGGCATCGTCTCACCATGTCTTGGGCCTTTTGGGCCAATCCCTCGCTGACGAAATGGGGTCATAGGGCAGCCATCATCCTTTTCTCGCCGAGGTGGGTGGACTCATGTAATTCGCGTAGCAGTGTGTCTGCTACAGCGGCTGGGAGCACCACCTTTCCATCATTAGTCGTCCACCACCCATGTTTACCTTGGGTCCAGTGTTTCCTGTCCATTTCTGTTACTTCTTTATCTGTGTATTCAGGTTTTTCTGGGAGTACCAGTGTGGGAAGCAGAACCATTTGCTTCCCCACTGATTTATGGGCAGCTTGTTTTGCTGCCTGATCAGCAGCATTATTACCAATCACCTCGGGGCTAGACCCCTTTTGATGCCCATGGCAATGGATGATGGCAACCTCTCGGGGCAACCAGATGGCTTGTAGCAATGCCAATATCTCAGTCTTGTTTTTAATTTCCTTTCCTTCGGAGGTCAGCAGCCCTCGGTTCTGATAAATCTCCCCGTGCACATGGGTGGTGGCAAAAGCGTAATGGCTGTCAGTGAAAATATTTATCCTTTTGCCTTTCTCCAGTTCCAGAGCCTTAGTCAAAGCAATCAGCTCAGCCCTCTGTGCCGATGTCCCTTGGGGTAGCCCCTTTTTCCATTCCACCTGCTGGTCCTGCTTGACCACTGCCGCCCCGACATACCGCACTCCGTCACGCACAAAGCTGCACCCATCAGTGTAGAACGTTGCCTCTGCACAGGGGAGGGCCTGGTCCGTTAAATCCAGATGCCCTCCCCTCAAGTTTTCTAGAGTCTCGAGGCAATCATGGATGGGGATCTGTTCGTCAGATTCTGGGAGTAGAGTAGCCGGGTTAAGGCTAGCAATGGTGGCAAACTTAATGGGTGGCTGTTCTAACAAGAGTCCTTGGTATTGCAACAGTCTGGCATTTGACAGCCACTTGCTAGGCAAGCTATTCAACAAGGGCTCAATGGCATGGGGAGTGATCAAAGTCAAATCCTGGCCAAATGTCAGTTTGTCAGCCTCTCGGGTTAGAGCAGCTGCTGCTGCTACTGTCCTCACACAGGTAGGCCACCCTCGGGCCACTGGGTCTAGCTTTTTCGAGAGGTATGCCACTGGCCTCTTCCACGGTCCCAAAAGCTGAGTAATCACTCCCTTGGCTACCCCATTTTTCTCCGCTACATACAGAGTGAAGGGCTTGTTTAAGCCTGGCAGTGCCAGGGCTGGTGCTGATGCAAGCGCAGTCTTAAGCAATTGAAATGCCTGCTGGCAAGCCTCAGTCCATCTGAGGGGCATATTTCCCCCCACAGTGGCTTCGTGCAGCGGTTCGGCAATCTCAGCGAAGCCAGAGATCCAAATTCTGCAATATCCAACTGCCCCTAAGAATTCACACACTGTTTCTTTGAGCTCGGCTCCAGAATCTGGAGAATTGCTGATACCCTGGATTCTGCCAGCCTCCTCTTTCCTTTTTCAAGAATATAGCCCAAGTAGGTTACCTTGGTCTGGCAGAGCTGAGCTTTCTTCCAGGACACCTGATATCCCAGGTCTTGGAGGGCTTCCAGGAGGCCCTCAGTGGCCGCAAGACACTCTTTCTTGGTTGAAGTTGCCACCAGGAGGTCGTCTACATACTGAAGAATAGTTGCTTGGGGAAAAACTCTCCTTACCTCTCGTAAATATTTGCTGGGAGCTTTCCCAAACAGAGTGGGGGAGTTCTTGAATCCCTGTGGCAACCGGGTCCATGTCAGCTGTCCGGTAGTCCTGGTGTCTGGGTCAGTCCATTCGAAGACAAAGAGGGGCTGGGTCACAGGTGCTAAGGGTAGGCTGAAAAATGCATCTTTGAGGTCTAATACTGAGTACCACACATGAGCAGGAGGGATGAGACTCAACAGAGTATAGAGGTTTGGTACCATTGGGTGGATGGTCTCCATCCAGCCATTTACCTCCCACAAATCGTGTACCAGTCTGAAGTCTGAGGTGCCAGGCTTCCTTACAGGAAGCAGGGGTATATTCCAGGCTGATTGGCAAGGGACCAAGATACCAGCTTCCTGGAGTCAGTGGATGTGCTTAGAGATCCCCACCTTGGCCTCCAGCTGGAGGGGGTATTGTTGCACACAGACAGGGGTAGCAGAGGCCAACAATTGGACCACCACTGGGGCATGGTGTTTGGCCAGCCCAGGTGGATTGGCTTCAGCCCATACCCTGGGAAACTTTTTCTGAAGGTAGTCCCGTTTTTGTTTGGGGGGCTCTGCGCCCTCCTTTAGCAATCTAAATTCATCTTCTAGGGGAACCGTTACCATAATGGCAAAGGGTGGCTTGAGTTCAAAAGTCCCTCCTTCAGGCTCAAAGGAAATAACTGCCCCCAACTTTCGTAGCAAGTCTCTTCCCAGCAGTGGGTACAGGCACTCAGGGATAACTAGGAAGGAATGGGTGACAGTGCCTTTGCCTAGATTTACGGTTCATCTAGTGGTCCAAGGGTAGGAGGCCAACTTCCCTGTGGCTCCAGTAATGGAGGTTTTTAAGGAAGTGAGGGGTCCAAGGGGGGGGGGTCTTCAGGACAGAGTGGGCTGCACCAGTGTCCACAAGGAACTGGACATCTGTTTCCCCTATTTCCAAAGTCAACATAGGCTCACTAGGGTTAAGCGGCCATGAGCCTTGGCCCCATCAATCTTCTTCATCTACTAAGATGATTCCACCTTTTTCCTTTTGGGCCTCCTTCTCTCTTTTTCTTTTTAGCTTTTCACAATCCCTTTTAAAATGGCCCTTTTCTTTGCAATAGGCACACTGATCTTTCTCTAATAAGGGTCAGATCTTTCCCTTGTTCCCTCCTTTGTTTTCAGGTCTTTCTTTCTGGACAAATCCTCCATCGGCCAAGGCGGCTATGGTCACTTTTCCCAGTCTTTTGGCCATTCTCTCTTCCGGGGGATCTCTGTTGTTAAATGCCTTCATGGCTACACTCATCAACTTTTCTCTATTCTCTCCCTCAAATCCTTCTAGCCTTTGCAGCTTCTTTCTAACATCTGGGGCCGACTGGCTAACAAATGCCAAATTTATTGCCTGCCTATTTGCAGGGGTGTCTGGATCGATTGGAGTATACGTACGGTATGCCTCCAACAGATGCTCCAAAAAGGCAGAAGGGGATTCCTCTGATCCTTGAAGGACCTCGCTTACCTTGCTCAAATTGGTAGGCTTCCGAGCAGCTCCCCTCAGGCCGGCCAGGAGATGCTGATGATAGTTCTGGAGAGCCTCTCTCCCACCCGAGGAATTAACTTGCCAGCGGGGTTGGGTGGATGGGAGTTGTGCCTCAATACGGGCCCGCTGCTGCTCATCTAGGGGCCCTCTGTTCCACCTAGTACCGACCTTACTGCTTGTCCCCAGATTCTTACCCTCTCCTCTGAGGTAAAAAGGGCCTGGAGGAGTTGTTGGCAATCATCCCGAGTAGGATCATGGGTATGAAAGATAGACTCCAGGAGAGAGATTAGAGCTTGGGGTTTCTCTGAAAAAGGAGGATTCTGGTGTTTCCAATTGTATAAGTCACTGGTGGTAAAAGGGATATAAACATAGTGACCTTGTTCAGTCTCCCAAAGGGGCAAGAGAGGGGCTGAACTAGTTTCCCCCATGGGGACCTCGCTAGGTCCATACGCAGCCCCAGCTCACGTGTGTGGGGGAGAAGTCACTGAGTCTGGGGACTGGGGCCCCTCAGGGAGAGGAGGATAGAGAGGGGTAGGGGCCGAAGGTTGAACAGACAGAGGAAGGAAAGGATTTTGGGGTCTAGAGTGGGATCTATCTGAGGAGGTCAAGGATTCCACATAGAGCGGAGGCCCTCCCAAGGGGTCTAGGGGGTCAGGTTCCTGTGAGAGTACCAGCTTGAGAGGCCAGGTCTTAAGTCCCTGGGGTCCTTTTGGGGCAGTGACTAAAATGCGAGTGTCTGTTCGAAGAGAACAGCACTGCAGCCAAGCCGGGGGTTCCTCACAAGCCTGAACCCAGATGTCTATGTAGGGGAATTGGTCTGGGTGGCCAGGGCGACCAGTGACTTTGCCCCACACCTTCTGGCAAATACTGGGGTCAAAAGTCCATTTGGCTGGCCATCCCACCCCGAAAGCTGGCCATCCAGTTGGCACAGGGAGTGGAGTTTTACATGAGAAAATTTCACCCATATTCATCTTCTTGTTCTGGAGAGAAAGCCAATTTAAAATTAGTAAGAAAACAGTCAAGCGGAATGGACCCGGTAGAGCAGGATCCTCCCATCACTCTGCTCCTGATGAGGACTGAAAGGAATGTAAAATGAGACACACAACAGACACAACACTAACACATAAAAGATGAGACAAACGGGTGCCACAACAAAATGAAACTAAATCTTCCCTTGTTCCTCCTCAGGAACCTCAGGGTCAGGGGAGGCTTCCTGGCTTGTCAGCCACCTCACTCCTGACTTAACAAATGGTTGCAACTGGCTAAAACTTACCTCTGGAGGTTTTCTGAGGTCTGTGTCCGAGAGTCTCCTGCTGGATCCTGCCACAGAGTCTCGGCCGAATCAGGGGTTCCTACCCGGGGATCTCGCTGGGGCCTCCAAAATGTAAGACCGAGGGCCTTACCAAATGCTCTGAGGAGCTGACTTCAGAGAGGATCACCAGGGAGTAAACACACCAGACAGATTGAGATAGTGGAAAAACAGACCTTTATTAGTCTGGCCAGACAGCACCCTCCAAGCAAACAAATTTAGAGAGGCCCCGAGCTCAGGGGGTTGGAAGGTTTTATAGAGGCTGCAGGGGAGCTTAGCAAGCAGAACTACAGAAGCAGAATTTTTGCAGTTAGGGGAGTTTGCAGATAGATGTTCTTTACTTATCTAACAGGATGTTCTTTACACAGAAACAATGGTATATTCCAGGGTGTCTTAACAGATAAACAGGTACATTCCAGGAACTCTGTGTCCTTTAGTGAACCTGAAACCCACAGGGACAAGATGGAGGGCCTGTAACAAGATGGTGTTACTTGTGCTAAGTCTCACCTGGGTCTTACAGTAACTTCATATCTTTTCTGCATTAATTAGTTGGTGTTCTATAAGGAGATTTCTCTTTTCTCCTGTGGTAGCGTGGGCTTATGGATTCCTACATGATTATTACATGAGTTGTAATCCATTACTATCATTTATTTTGATGTTCAAATTGTTCTAGCCTCACCTCATATAAGCATCCTTATTTTGATCTTTCAGGTAGAAGATAGTATTTTAATAATTATTGAAAAGGTGATTGCTTTGGAAAAAAGCCTTTTCTTTCTCTCTCTCTTTTTTTTTTTGCTACTGGGAATTGAATTTAGGGCCTTCACATTGAGCTACATTCCCATTTTTTTTTTTTTAATGTTGATACAGGGTCACACTAAGTCACTAAATTAATTGCCCAGGCTAGGCTCAGATTTCCTGTCTTTCTGCCTCAGCCTCCCATTGTGCTGGGATTACAGGCCTGTGCTGCCATTCCCAGCTGGAGAAAGCATTTTGAACACAAATGTTTGAAAATGCTTCCATTTGTATAAATGTATATATGTGTTCTTTTGTTATCTGAAACAATGAAGATTACCAATAAAAACTTACAACTGCATGCTCTAAAGTCTTGTAGAGTATTAAAAAATCTAATGATAAATTTCAGTGAGGTTTTGAACTTATTTGTTAAAAATAACAAAAATATTTCTGACTTTTGTAAACAGTTGACTGATGTCAGGGAAGATAATTTATTAGCCAAATTTCAAAAAATCTTTGAAAAACTGGCATGTAGGAACCAATTACATTCTTTTTCATTTGATTGATGTATCAGTATCCTACTCAGCTGTGAGAGCCATGAAAACCAAGAGTTAAAATAACTGAATGTGAAACCAAACCTTCAAGTCATTCTATAATTAAATATTAAACAAGATTTTAAAAATAATGCATATTATATCACACTGTTTTTACTAAAAAATTATTGCTGCTAGTATTTTAGTGACAGCAAAAAACATTACCATTAGTAAATATTTTTAAGTTAAATATTTCCGTTATACTTTTCCCATTTTAGCTTTCTAAAGTGGCATATTATTACAGTTATACCTGAATGTAATTTTTAAATGAATAAGTCTATATTTATTGGTTTTATATTTATTGATTCTGTTGATCTAGACTAAAATGAGGTAAATGAATATATTAGATGAACATATAGAATCACTGTTCTGCTACTAATTTTTTATTTCTAATTTTTCATAACTAAGAATTTTAAAATTCTTATTATAAAGGAAAGTAGAATCATCTCCAAGTCAAAGAAAATCTCTAAATGAGAAAAATAAGAATATATTAGAGCAGACACAATTTAAGTTATGACTTTTTAGGAGATAATTCAGTCTCTCCAAAAGAAAAAAAAGCTCAGTGCAATTGCTAAAGCTTGAAATCATCAAAGAACAGTCATGGTTAAGAGTAAATAAGAACAGCTGGGTGTGGTGGCACATACTTGTAATCCCAGCATTTAGGAGGCTGAGGCAGGAGGATCACTGTGAGTTCAGGGCCAGTCTGAACTACAGAGTGAGACCCTATTTCAAAAAAAAAAAAGAAAAAAGTAAATAAGAACCATTACTATTTGATTGAGTAGGAGACCAATAGTGGAGATACTCTGAATGCAGATAAAGTAACTGACAGTTGGTTATTAGCTACTAAAATAAAAGCCAGAGTTTAAAGAGGATTCTAATAGAGGCAGAAACACACCATTTACAATTAAGATGAGATTTGCCAGCAAATTGGCTGAGATGAGACAGAATGATATAAATGACAACATCAAGGATTTACCCCCCTGAGTAATCAAACTTCTGTCTATTCACCCCATTCACCCCTCTGCCCAAGATAATTATTTTTGTTAGTTTGTTTATCATTACAGAATTTCTTTATGCAGACATAAGCAAATATGAATACTGTATATATTCTAATCTCACACTGAGAATATTGTTTACTTTTTTACTTGGAGATCTTTCTTTATCAACTCTAATAATTTTTCATTTTTAATAATTGTATAATATTTCATTGTGTGAATGTACTGCAAGTATTTGGTTGCAACTATTTGTTGATAGTTATTTGGTTGTTCCAAGTCATTTGGTATAAATCATGTTAGAAATGGGAAACCTTTCACATTTATCGTTTTGCATGTGTGCAAGGATATCTTAGGGGAGTATGAATTTGTGATTTTAACACATATTGCCAAATTGGTACTCATTTGTCAGTGGCTTAAAACAGCAAATGTTTGTTTTTCCTCTCCTCTCCTCCCCTCCCCTCCCCTCCCCTCCCCTCCCCTCTCCTCTCCTCTCCTTGAGACAGGGTCTCCCTATGTAGTTCAGACTGGCCTTGAACTCACTATGTAGCCCAGGCTGGCTGCCCCATGTCTTCTTGTCAAAGAGTTCCGCTTTAAGTTGTCTTCTTTCTGTAATTCAGGCTGATGGAGCAACCAGAATCTGAAACATTGCCAGTCACAATGGTAAAAGGAAAGAAAAGATAACAGATGAGAAAGAACATAGCAAATTGTGCAATGGCTTTTGAAACTTCTGCCCCGAAATTACATGTATCTTTTTTGCTCTCATTTCCCTTGCCAAAGCATATCCATAGCCTTACATAACTCCAGTGAGTATTATGACAGACCTTGAGAGAGAGCAGAATATTTGTGGATGGTTTCATGACTATCCTGATGGGTCTATACAGCCCATAGGGAGCGTACTAATTGATACTCTCGTGGAGTAATGCCACAAGGTTGCATAAAGTGATTTGTCAAGCTTGGAATTTTGCTAGTCTTTTAGGTAATAGTATCTCAGTAGTTTAAATTATTGTGTATTAGTAAAGTTGAGCATGTTTTTGCATATAAAGAGTATTAATAATTACTTTCTCTGAATGGTCTGTTGCCTGTTTTCTTTTCTTTTTTTTGGTACCAGGGATCAAACTTGGGACCTTGTGCTTGCAAGGCAGGCAGCGGAACCACTGAGCTAAATCCCTGGCCCTACTGCCTATTTTCTATCACACTGTTGGTATTTTTTTTTAATTCTTAGCTTTTTTTGGTTTTAGGGAAATTAACTCTTTGTTATATGAGCTGTCAGTTTTTCTCAGTCTATCACTGCAAGGGAATTTATTAAGTTTAATGAGCCACTCTTTAAAATAATATCTTTCTCTCGCCATTGTAAATTATCTAGTAAAGGCTATGATTTACAAAAAAGGAAATGAGAAAAAATGTACTAGTGGCTTCACATTGCCTTCATTATAAAATCCTTTATGATCTAGCTCAGTGCAGTTCATAATGTGATTCATGGACCAACTCAGCCCAAGAACAGTTTGTTCCTAGTCTTTGACGAAGTAAGAACTGAAACTGAAACTGACTATTTAGAGACAATTTGAATTGTCATGACATGAAGTATATCAATGACCTTGCCTCATTAAATAGGGTCTGGGCCAAAAACATATCAGATGTATCAGGAATAAAAAGCCAGATCCATAACAAATGTAGTTTGAAAAACACTGATGTAGATCCTACTTGCATTTCTAGCCCAGCCCTAAACTCTCTTTGCTACCCTGTTTAGTCAACACTTCCAACAAAAAATTTTTGGAAATTCTCAAAGACTGCTGCATTTGTTCCTTCCCATGCCTAGAATATGCTTTCTCTCTTTTTTTTTTTGGTACCAGGGATCGAACTCAGATCCTTGCACTTGCGCAGCAGGCGGCGAAACCACTGAGCTAAATCCCCAGCCCCCAATATGCTTTCTCTTAATCCACCTAACTTTTCATTCCCATCTTTTAAAACCCAGGTGTCAATTTTTTTGGGGTAAAGTTCCTAGGCTCTGTGAACACTTTTTCTAGATTGGCATTTACCATGCTATAATGGAGTTACTGGTTTACTGGTATTATTTTCCTTTTCTTTATACTTTTATAAGTTCTTTCAGTGTCAGGGCTATTATTTTTTAAACTTTTTTTTTTATTAATACATGTTTGCACTACATAATGAATACATTCAGACTGAACAGTTGGTACATATATATATCACATCATATATGTATATGTGTATATATATATTTTTAAATTTAATTTAATTTTTTTATTTTATTTTTTTTTGCTGTCAATCTAAACCCCAGTATAGAACCTGGCAAAAAGTGTTTAGCTTAACTTTTGTGGATGCTTTACTAGTGAGAAATGCCCATCACCCTTTCTATAGAAGTCTCTATGTGTTTCTTTAACTTCTAATTAAATCTGTTTTTTGCCAGGAATTTAGCTCAGTGGTTCCGCCACCTCCCTTGCAAGCGCAAGATCCCGAGTTCAATCCCCAGTACCAAAAAAAAAAAATCTATTTTTAACTTTTCCAAAGGAGACACAAATAAAGTCAATAACAGCAAAATATCAACTTTTTTTTGGAATATCCTTTTATTGGTACATTTTAAAATATGAACTATTAACATTAGCAAGGTTTTCTTATACAATTTGTATGTGTGTGAGCATAAATTTGCCAAATTTGGATCATAATATGACTGGAATTTATTTTCTCACTTAGTTTTTGTGAGCTCTATTCTGTTTTATTAAATATTTTTTGAACACAATATTTTGATTATTAATAAATTAATGATATTCCATCATATAAATGTTCCACAATTCTTCTTGTTTACTATGTTATGATGAACATTATCATATGCAAATCCATCTTCATTTATGATTTTTTAAAACTGAGTTTTCTTTTTTATTTTATTCATTAAGTTTATTGGTACATTGTAGATATACATAATGATAACATTTCATCATAGGGAATTTGTACCTGTATGATATATTTTAATTCCTTTTTTTCTCCCATTCTGCTATCCTCCCTTCAATCCTTCTTCCCTTCCTTATTTACAAAAGCTTTATTTCTATTTTTTCATGTTTTTGTTTTGTTTTCTTTTCTCTTCCTTCCTCTTCCCCTCCCCCTCACTAATTCCCCTTTCCATTTGAGTATTTTCTTCCTAATTCACAACATCTATTACATATTTTGGTCCTTATTTACATTTTCAGTTTCTCACACCAGAGAGACAATGGAATATTTACACGTGTGTTCAGTTTATTTCACTTAAGAGTATGGTCTCAAGGTGCATCCGTTTACCTAGAAATATCTCATTTTTCCTTCTTTATGGCTGAATAATCCTCCTTTGTATTAAAAAAACCCTCACATCTTTATCCATTCATCAGTTGATGGGCATTTGGACTGTTTCCAAGATTTAGCTATTATGAATTGTGCTGCTATAAACATGAGTGTCATATATTGCTGTGATATGATGTTTTAAAATTCTTTTGGGAAGATAACAAAAAGGTGAATAGCTGGGTCAAATGGAACCTCTAGTTTTAGTTTTTTGAGGAATCTCCACACTGATTTCCACAGTGGTTGCACCAGTCCCACCAACAATGAAAAAGGGTTCCTTTTTCCCCATAGCCCCACTAGCATTTGTTATTGGTTGATTTCTTGATAATTGCTATTCTTTCTGGAGTGAGATGGAATCTCAGCATTGTTTTAATTTGTATCTCTGGAATGACCAGTGATGTGGAACATTTTTTCATATATTTATTTGCTGTTTGTACTTCATCTGAGAAATGTGTATTCATTTCAGATGCTCATTTTTGAATTGGGCCTTTAAATTTGGGGGGATCTGATTTTTTGAATTCTTTGTATATCCTAGATATTAGTCCTGTGTTTGAGGAACAGCTAGCAAAAAATTTTTCCTACTGTGTGGGTTGTTTCTTCACTCTGTTGATGATTTCCTTTGCTGTGCAAAAGCTTTTTAGTAAGATGAAATCCCAGTTGTTGATTCTTTGTAATATTCCCTGTGTGTTTGGGGTTTTATTCATAAAGTCTTTGCTTACACCTATGTCTTCAAGAATTCTACCTATTCTCTCTTCCAGCAGATGTAGTGTTTCTGTTTTAATATTTAGATCTTTGATCCATTTCAATTTTAGTTTAGTGCATGGTGAGAGACAGACAAAAGTAGATTCAAATAAGTTACTGAATTAAAGAGTATATTCTTTTCATTTTTGCAGTACTGGGGATTGAACCCAGGGCCTTGCATATACTAGGCAAGCATTCTACCACTAAGCTATCTCCCCAGGTCTTTTTAATTTTTTAATTTTTTTTTTTTTTTTGATACTGGAGATCGAACATGGGACCTTACGCTTGTGAGGCAGGCGCCGGAACCACTGAGCTAAATCCCTGCCCTATTTTTTAAATTTTGAGACAGTCTCACAAAATTGCCCTGGCGGTGCCAAGTTGCACTCCTTCCATTTGAGCCTTCCAAGAAGCCTTCCAAGGAGCTGGGGTTACAGACATGCATCTTCACAACTGGCCAAAACATATGTTATTTTTAAAGACTTTTGATGAACTTCTAAATTTATATTAGTAAAACTTTCCAGTTTGTGTTTTCAGTATTTAAATATGCTGTCCCAACATTAAGTATTATAATTTTAGAAAAATATGACCAATGAGTGATATTCCATTGATTCAATTTGAATTTCTCTGATTATTAATGATTTTCATATTTCCCTAAGTCTATGTTTATTTATATTTGCTTAGCTAATATTGCATTAAATAAATAGACTGAGAACTACCATAGAAACCTGGCCATACTTATGTCATTCCTGTAAGATTGTTGGCAATTTGAAGGCAGAAACTAAATAGGGTCATGTCTATATCCTGTGGCTGAGTACCTGGCCATATGCACTTAATAACTGTTTGATAACATTGTTAATGCTGATGAGGCAGTAATGTTGGTAGTGTGGGTGGAAGTGGATATGAATCTGTACCTTATTTGGCTTAGCTGCAGAAAAATCTGGAGGAGGAGGTGAGACTTTTAGCTCTAGAAACGGAGACTGCGGTGGCAGCAGGTGGGTGGGTGTTCCAGGTGGAAGAAAGGACAGTGAGGGAGAAGGCATAGAGACAGGTCATTAGGAAGGTTTGACAGGAGCTCTTGGGCTGTTAAAGAAAGCTGAGAAAGGAGAGCCTTGGTAAGCAGAGACAAAACTCCAAATACATTAGAAGGCTTGAGTTTAAATGGAGCAGTCCCAGAAGATCCAAGATTACAGCTGGGTCAGTCTGAGAGCATTTTCTCAGGAGCTATCACAAAGACAAAGAGTGAATCAGCTCTTCCCTGCAAAGTTCTGTTCTTTCTTGTGACTCCCCCGCCCCAAAGAGACTTCCCTCTTACTGTATAACTGAAGCCCAGAAAAAGGGATCTCTTGGGGGAGAAAATGATCAGGGCAGGAGGACATGACCTCTAAGACTTTGCAGAACCAAGAAAATACTCTCCATAATCTCAAACTCCAGGATTTTCCCTGATTGTGGCTGCTGATCTTAACTTCTAGTTCCTCAACTCTTGCCCTCATGGTGACTACTAGTTTGTGATCCCTCTTTTTTATTTTTCCACAGTCTTTCAGCATTCTCACTACCTTTGTTGTTAAATGATGTTAAACATTTAAAGATCCTAGCACAGTGACACTTGCTTGTAATCCCAGCTACTTGGGTGACTAAGGCAGGAGTATTGCAAATTCAAGGTCAGCCTAGGAAACTTAGCAAGACCTTGTCCCAAAATAAAAATGGGTTAGGCCATATAGCTCAGTGCAAGGCCCTGGCTTGAATCCCTGATACCAAGGACAAAAAGAGAATGCTTTAAATAAGTAGTAAATATAAAACTATAAAACTAAACAAAAATGGTATACGAAGTTTCCCTCTTACTTCAGATTCCTGGTCATCCAGTCCCTTTTCCTACATCATATTGATACCCTGTCTTGTGAGTTAGTCCATATAGTCCATGTGTCTACAAACATGTGTGCACAAATGTGTGTTTTACGCACATTGACCTCTTCTTTGGTTTTTTCATTTATTTCTGTACCTTGGGAATCTTTATTTATTAGTACAAGTATAGCTACTTTTGTATTAACAGCTATGGAAATTTTCTGTTAGCAGAAATAGAGCTACTGCTTTTTAAAATAGCTACATAGGGCCAGGGATTTAGCTCAGTGGCACCATGCCTGCCTCGTAAGCACAAGGTCCTGAGTTCGATCCCCAGTACCAATAAATAAATACATACATGCATACATACATACATAGTATTTCTTTCTGTGGATGTATTATAATATGTGTGCACTGTGTCTTCTATTGATGAATCTTTAAGTTGTTTCTACATTGGTGTAATACAAATTCTGCCCATAGGCCTGAATTCTTCACAGCTTTTAGCACCCCTTTCCAACTCACAGTAGGCCCTTCCCAAGATCAGGCCCCGCTGCTGCTTTATGAACCAAAGAGT
The DNA here is from genome assembly GCF_000247695.1 of Heterocephalus glaber. The sequence continues at coordinate 457,306 of NW_004624915.1, forward strand.
CCTGCCCTGGAAAGGGGCCTTTGCTACTGCCCTGAATGCTGTGACACAGCCCTTACTCCTAATGGGCCCCTTCTGCCCTTTGGCAAACTAAGGAGTCTTTCCCTGGTATCTGAGACTAGACCAGTACATTCTTTACCTTCTCAGCTTTCCTGAAGCATGGATGTTCTCTGAAGCTTTCTATGGTGAAGCCTTTTTGTGTGCTCCATGTGTTACTGAGTTAGGAGTAGGAGTTGATTTTCTCTGACTGCTTCTTCTACTTCCAAACCATGCCTAGATCCCTACTTCACCTGTTCCTACACCTGCCTTCATTATTGTAAGCAGATTACAACTATCTCATAACTCCCTATTCACTCATTGAAGCCTCTGGTACCTATATCATAGTTTTTCTTTTGATCTCAGCTATGGTCATAATAATTGTTACTCTCACAAATTTATTGAATGCTACTATGTTTCTAGCATTATGCCAAATGTTTTACATGTATTACTCAATGAATTCCTCACCATAATTCAGTGAATGAAGCTATGTTTTTAGGACCATTTATAGATTAGGGAACTGAATGTTTAGAAAGGTAGAAACTTTTCCAGAGTCACCCAGCTAGAGGGTGAATCCAGTAAGAGAGCTGAGATTCAAATATAAATCTATTTAACGCTTAACCATTTGTTTTAGATCTGTAGTTTCAGTTACTCATAGCCAATCTCAGTCTGAAAATATTACATGAAAAATTCCAGAAATAAACAATGTATAACTTTTAAATTACATGCTATTCTAAGTTTCATGATAAATCTTGTACCTTCTCACTCTGTTCTCCCAGGATCTGAATCATCCTTGTGTTTAGTGTATCCATGTTGTATACATTACTCAACCACTAGTCATTTAGTAGCCATTTGCTAGCTGTTATGGTATTGTACTGCTTCTGTTCAAATATCTCTTATTTTACTTAATAATAGTACCAAAGTACAAGAGTAGTAAATAGCCAGGCATGGTAGTGCATGCCTTTAATCCCAGCATTCTAGGAGGATGAGGCAAGGGGAGTGCAAGTTTGAGCCTAGTTTGGACAATTTAGCTACTTAGTGAGACCCTATTTCATAAAGGGGAGGGGCCTGGGGATGTAGCTAAGTGCAAAGGCCTGTGTTCAGTCCCCAGTACTATCCTCCCGCAAAAAAGGGTAGTAATGCTGGCAATTTGGGTATGCCAAAGAGAAGCATGCAGTGTGGAATCTTTAGTGATTTCTTTAGGAATTAAACTTTAAATCTTTTAAATATGAACAAAGTCCTTCCACCTCTTTTACCTCTAGGAGTTACTATGATACCGTTAACCTGTTTGTAGTTAGAGGAGAGTATCAGATAGTGGTAGCCTTAGCTTTAGCTGGTTAGCATTTTTCTGGGCTCAGTATCAAAAAAGGGAGATATTTAATTAACTCTAATAGAATAAGTCAGATTGAGAGCTCTGTACAAAAGTACTTGCTTCGAAATAACAAGCAAAGCTGATTGTCTGGCTTTCTACCACATTATCCAAGTCCTGCTGCTTCTTTGACCATCTAGCCAATGAGAACATTTGACATGGCTGGGAGGAACTGTGTTCCTCTGTAGGTAAAAAATCTTTTTGCCAAAGTTATCCAACAGAGAATCAAATAATATAATTATTTCATTTTAAATCAAGCTGATTAAGTGGATACTATTAGGTGTTATTGGCCTATTTGTAAGACTTTTTTTAAAGCATTCATGAGCTTATAGGCCAGAGGGAAGAGAGCAATAATTGGAAGTCACATATTTTATTTCCCATTTTCTTGTTTTATTCTCATTTTCTCTGCAGCATTCTGTATTTTTTTTAAAAAAAACCTCCTTGTTTCTTGTAATTTACTATTTGTCTCTCTCGCTCACTCACTCTGGATCAAGCCCAGTGCCTTGTGCATGCTAAGCATCCTGTTTCACCACTGAGCTGCACCCCAGCTCCTTATCTCTTTGAATCTCAGATCAGTATCTCAGCCTCTAATCTTTAAGAACCTTTGATTGAGCAGCCACTGTAGGGTAGGTATTGTGTGATGCAACCAACAGACCTTCAGGGAGATTTCCTAGGCTGATGACTCCCAAATCTATCCATCTAGCCTTTCCTTTTTACTTAGACTCTATCCTTCATGACTAGTTTTCTGTTAGTTAGGTTCACCACAGTTTCTCAGTGTTTAAAACTTCCCTTTTGTGAATATTCCTCTTCCTTTGTTTTCTATTTGTAGTGATGTCACCATTATTTTGCTAGACACCCACTCAAAATCATGGTGTCACTCTCCATTTCCTTCTCTCCTGCCTCCAACTTCAATCATTGGCCAGGTCTTGCTCTTTTTCTTTCTATGGTTTCTTTTATCAGACTGTTCTCATCTGTTTTCCTTTATGTGCAGGTCCTTTCTACTGCTTAGCCTGTAGTTTTAGCCTCCCTTGCTTTTATTTATTTTTCTTAGAGTCCACTGTATATACCACTGCAAAATTTATTTTGTAGACAGTACTAGTCTTGCCTGCCACTTACACCCAAGGCTCAGCTTAGCTGTCACATCATTTGATACTCTCCCTAAAGTCCGGGGTAGTTAGATACTTACTTTTCTATTTTTCTATAGCATTTCCTACAGAATCAGTTTTGATGTTTATTACATTGTCCTGGAATTATGTGACCATTTTCTCCAGGATTATGTATTTCTTAAAAGAATATACACTGTATGACTCCTTTTACATTAAGTTGAAAAATAGGCAAAATTAATCTGTGGTGTTAGACATCTGGATAATGATTGCCTTTGGGAAAGTTTCTGAACTCTAGTGATACTGTTTCTGGATCTAGGTTTTGTTTATGTTGACGTAAAATGCATTTATATTTATATATATATATACACACACATTTTTTAATATATATATATATATATAGATACACACACATTTATATATATATATATCACATTTTTTT